>CM072922.1:0-514932 GCA_036971965.1 Nyctalus aviator
GTTAATATTTCAAAGATAATAGGCAGTTTTTGAATGGGGATGGACAGAATTCCAAGGTTGTCTTCCAAGTGTGTAGAGAGGGAATGGGGGGGGGGGGCAATACAACCCCAGCCAGGTTAGTACGTGCTTTCTTTAATCAAAACAAAACAATCACAGTTAGCAGATCATCATTAATAGTTTTTATTTTACTTCTTATAACTAATAACTAGTCCCCAGTATAAATATCTCTCTTCTCCATGTCCAGCACAGCTAGAGAGTGGTTTGGTTCCTGAGTAGGGGCTAAGGAGGATTGAGAAAATGAAAGAGATAGACACAAATACAGTAGGAAGAGCTGGGACAGGTTGGGACCACTGTCCTCTGATGGAGAGACAAGGACCCAGAGCTAATACAGCTCACTTATTTTATACTGCAAAAACCAGGAAGTTTTACTAAAGGTCAAGACAAAGGAGATTATGTGCATTCTTGGGTCGGCCAAGTCATATTCATTCCTGGTGCTTGTCTGAATTTAAATAATGAAACCTACCCCTTGGTGCCTGGGCTGAAGGTCAGGCTGACAACACTCTTGCTTCTGGCAGAGGCAGCTGATCAATGATTCTCCCTCATAATGGGTGTTTCTATCTCTCTCCTTCCTTCCTTTCTGAAATCAATAAAAATATATATATATTAATTAAATGTATATATTTATAAATATAAATTAAATATATATTTATATGTGTAAATATACATTAGTAAATTTTATAGTTGGTCCGAAGGTTGTGGTTATTGTTAAGCTGACAAGAAATTTAATTGGCAGACAGATAAAGACAAGAGTCAACAATCACAGATGCCAGAGAATGAAGCCAGAACCAAGAAACCATAAAAAGCCCAAATCACCATAAAAAGCCCCCCAGTGCAGACAGCAGACCATAAACCAAAGGCCAACACGAGCAATAAAGGCAAATCTGGAACCATAAGTGCCAGGCATTACATCACAAACTATACTTTCCCCAAGGACCTAAAGCCATACCTTCATGGGGAACACACACAGAAAAAAAGCATGGAAACCAAGAACAACCAAACAGACAAGAGACCACATAAGACAATTTACGAACAGACAAAACACACTGCAACAGAAACTCAGACCTGCATCTGTGAACTGAGATCCCTAAGCAGGCATTGTACACCGGACGACAATCACCACATGGCAGACACAGAAGTGGAAACACGGGCTCTCACACTGAGAACAGGGCCCCAACAACTAACCCCAGACATCCTACATGACCCTAACCATAACCCCACCCCCAACCTTCATAAAAACCTTTGCAAAGTAACAGGAAATTTAAAAAAGCACAAAAAGATGATGATGATGTGGCATAAAACATCACACACAAAATGAATGAGGACAATATCCCTAGAGCCCAGAAGACAACCACGTGCAAGAATCTTTCCTAACTTGAAAGAAGGCGTGCAAGATGTCAACATTTATTTCCAGCAACCACAGTAGTCAAAACAAAAGCAGCTCCCACCTGTGATTTTTAGAATGTGGCCTTTACGCACATGGGAATTTAAAAAACTGCACTGTAATATTAAAGAACATGTAACCAACGCAGGATAAAAACTATGAAATGGCTTGCAATTCAAGAGATGTCTACAAGGCGGCAGCACTACATCGCATGTCAAATGCACACAATGGAAACTGGAAAAGACAGAAGCAAAGCACAGGAAATGCAAGGGATACAGTCCAGAAAAGACAGCCGAATCTCTGAGGAAGGGTGCCTGTAAGTAAAGGGAAATCGCAGTTGAGAAAACAAAAGGAATCAGCCAAAAGCAAGAAACAGGCCAAACCCAAAAGGCATGCACATCACCGCATACTTATAAATGACCTCGGATACTGTAGTGAACAACATGCCACAGAACTGGCAGACACAAAATGAAGCACAGCAGGCAAAACAGCAGAAACTGTGGCCAAAGCACTCAACATTGTAAATGCCACAGCACAGTAAACCAGCCTCCCCAGGCTCCTGCGCTACTCACCTCAGGAGCCAAGAATGCAAGCGCGATGCTCAAACCCTACGTAGGCTTCTGGGAAAGTAACAATCCCATCTCTTCAGGCGCTGCTCCAAGAAGGCATGGCAGACACAGGCGGAGCACGACTCATTGCTCCCCATAAACATGCAGAAAGGATGGAATTGTGCAGTTAGCATGCCTGTAATGAGGACAGGGACCTGTCCTGTAACTATCAGATGGGAACCTCAGGGCTGGGCTGAGCAATTGTTTTCTATCAACACAGCTCACTGCATTCAAAAACCTACAGCAAGTGGTGACTTCCCACCCTCAACAAACTTCATTGAATTCAGAGAGATATCAGACAAGTGGCGACTTGCCTCTTTCAGGAGCCCTGAGGAGAGAACTGGTGCAGAACAAAAGGCGCAGGGGAAATCGCCCTTTGTTAGGGACATCAAGTCAATCTCCCATCATCAGGTAGGCCAACCATACAGTGCCCCTCTCTGCGACAGTAAAGAATATCCATCAATCACCTTGCTCTACACCCAATGCTTGCCCTGCCCTACCAGAGGCACTACCCAACCCCGCGAATGTGGCATCCAATGAAGAGCAGGGAAGCCAGTGTGGCCCTTGCCCTTTGAAGAGGAGGTATAAGGGAAGGGAGCAAAATGTTCATTCCCTTTTGCTGAGTACCGTGTTACTCATCATTGGGATTAGCTGCTGGTGTGGAAACACCATCTTGTAGAAACTCAGGAAAGTGTACAAGAACTGTAAAGCATGTCCCACTCACCTCCCTGCATTTGAGGGAAAACTCAGAAGCAACTCACTCTGGAGCACCATGTGAACTAGGACTCGGTGCCAGGATCCAGCATGGAGCCCATTGCGCTCCACCCACTGCCCTCTGCACCTTGCGGTGAACCAGGGTGAGTTGCCTACTGGAGGCACTGTATTCCTTTTTTCTGTAAAATGGCAGAAAGCAAGTAATGGGGAAAAGCAGCCAGACAAATGTGTGGAGGCATGTGCGTAGCTGTGGCTGATGAATGTGAATGAATGCATGAGCCAGGGTGCAGGAAAGCCAGGGATGCAGAAATAACAGCTGAACTAGGCCTGCTTCCAGAAGGAACTTCCACATACTCCCTCCTGGGGGACTCTCGGGGGCCTTAGGGGACCCGAAAAGTTTTGGAGAGCAATGAGACTGTCTTTTATGCCGCGTGACAAATTTCCCCATGGGGGAGCGTGCTGTACCTCAGGGATGCCCTCATTGCCCATAAGGCCTCCTAGCAGGCCAGCTCCACCAGACAGGGCAGCTGTTTCACATGGTTGGGCAAGAAAACACAGCATGTAACAGGGTTAAAGCCCTCCCTCCCGGAGCTGGACCCTGAAGCAGCACACTGGGGAAAGCATGACATAAGATCCCTAAAAAGTACAGGCAGACTACAGTGACCCACCCCTAAGAAAAACAGCAACAATAATCAGAATACTGACAATGATGACATTATTAATATTGCTAATGAAATAGAGTTAAGATTGACTAAGCCATGATACTTGAAGAACAGGATACATAGTGCACCCAAAGTACAGCAGGCAATGTGAAAATGAGGCAGGGCTTGCTTGAGGAACACAAACTTGCGCCTTGTACACACCTGAAATGAGGAAGACAATCAAAGAAGTAAAGAAGCGGAACGCTAACGTGCACGTGAAACAAATGGAGACCCAGGAAAGACAAAGAACTATCACAGGAGCGCCAACGAAGGAGGACTCCACAAACAGGTAAGCAAAAAAGGCTCCATTGCCACCCCTCCACCTTGTGCTCCACATCTGCACTCTGCACTGTCTGCATGAAATCCATTCTGTATTCTCCTACCTCACCTAGTAACTGCATGCTCCCTCTGCTAACATCCCCCACCGGTGTGACGGGACATAGGGAGAAAGAGAAAACTGTGGAAAGTGTTAGTCGTGCCTTTTAGCGGGCGCAATAAGGAAACGGCACTTCTCAGAGAGGGAATGCAGGACTGGCACATGTTCCTAGCTTGGAAACGCGAATGCAGATGGCCAGCCAGCCATCACGTAGCTGTTAGCAGGTATGACCAAAAAATACTTCACACAACATAGCCATTGATGATGATGCATTTCTTTCCAAAAGGTGGATATCCTAGGAGAAAAAGATTACTGGGGTGGATGTTGAATGCCTTCCCTGGAAATGCACTCTGAAGAGGAGGATGAAGCACAGCATGTCACTCACTCGGAAAACAGGACCTGCTACCTGCACTAACAGGTGAGTGCTTGTGCCAGAGCACAAATCACAACATGTGCCTACCGTGTTTCCCTGAAAATAAGACATCCTCCGAAAAATAACCCCCACCCCCAGGCTAAACATGAGAGATTTGGTCCACTGATTCTGAAAGAAATGGAGTCACAAGAAATTCACCAGGAAATTCAGGAATTGGATTGTTATGATGATGTTCCAGAAGATGATGACATGATTGTCATTGAATGAGTAAATTCTTGATACTGTAGGATTCACAGTTTGTCTGGTTTGTGTTGACAACTACCATACTATACAGGTAATAAATTTCCTTTATTTTCATTTAACAATAAATGTGTACCGTATTCTTCTTCATGGAAAAATAAGACATCCCCTAAAAATAAGATCTAGCGCATCTTTGGGAGCAAAAATTAATATAAAACACTGTCTTATTTTGGGGGAAACAGGGTACTTACTAGACTGGACCTCAAAAGAAACCTGTCAGGCCAAAAAAACTATCCTCTGCTCCCCTCCTGTGGGTATTGGAGGAATAACACACTCTGCCTCTGTCCCCTCTGTGGGTATTGGAGGAATAACACACTCTGCCTCTGAAACCCCAGCTGAAGCCCCATGAACCAGACCAAAAATTCTACCCAGGAAAAAACCTTCACAAGATCAGTGAGGCTGGCCATGGCGCACTCATTCCATCCCTGGAAGGACCAAAGTCACAGTTGTGCGTTCTTCACCTCTTCCCGCTCCAGCCCTGCAAAGTTAGGTTTTGGCTGCTGCACTGACATGAACCATTTCAAAACCTAGAAGCCACCAATATTGAGGTAGCCTGTCTGTACAGCGAGGTGCTGAGCCCCACGAGACACAGCGTGCTCATGAGAGGCCGCCTTAATTGACGTGTGCGGTGGAGGCCCCTGGCTAATGAGGCAGCCAGTATGGGGCACAGGGCCTTTACCCTCGCAGGCAGGCAGGTGCAGGCCACCTCTACTGAGGCAGCCAGGAGTTTGGAGTTCACCATCCTGGAGGCAGGCTGTTATACGTAGGCTGCTAGGGTTGCAGCAGTGGGTACTGTGCGGGCCGCCATTATTGGGGCATCCTATTTGGATGCCACTGCAATTAAGGCAGTTAGCCTGTACAGCGAGGTGAGGTGCAGCAGTATTGGGAGAGCAGTATCCTCGTATTATGCTGCCATTACCCACCAATGATGCAGGCATGATGCAGGTCTCCTTTACCGAGGTTACTAGTTATTTATTTCACAATTTAATAGTATCCTGGTTGCTTGTTAACAGAGTATGTGTTACTGTTCACTAGATTCCTGGAAACTAGATAACTGTTTGCCATGCCACTAGTTGCCAGTTAGTTGTTACTAGCTGACTATTTACCAGATCACTAGTTATTTGTTTACCTGTTACTAGGCGACCGGTTACCAGGTTACTTTTTACCAGGTTCCTTATCTCGGCATTTTCACAGCTTCCCTGAGTTGGTAGGGTGGCTTTGTGTGCTAAGGTCTCACATTTGGTTCAGTGGGTCAGCCTCCCAGTTACCTGAGGTGGACAGTCTTGGTGTAGCCCTTTGTGGGCTGTGTGTGCGGTCTTGTTGTTAAGCCTTGCTTGTTGTTGGTATCACTGGGAAGCATTGATCTTCAAGCCAATTGGCTATGAGGATCAGAAGTGTCTCAGCTAAGAGGGTTTCTGTATTCTGCTTTGATGGGGCGGAGTATTGGAGTGGCACAGGCAAGCTTTGGTGAATCCCACAAGATTGGTTGCAGGCACGCGAACCTCTTCGGTATAGGCGCAGACAAGCTTTGGATTCCTGTCTGTCCCTCCCTAGGAGAGTCCTATTTGTGGTGAATGAGAAAGCTAGTCACTGGAAGGGCTTCTGTGCTTTGCGTGGATGGGGTGGAGCCTCAGGGTGGTGCAGACAAGCTTCATTTTACCCCTCCCTAAGAAGGTCTGGTTTCTGAATCTCGCAGTAATGGCCACTGGCTTCACACATCTCGGAGAGATCTCTACCCACTGCCTGGCAGTCTGTCCTCTCCCTGTCTGGGGCCATCTATCAGAGCAATAGGGTGGTTCTGTTTTCCTCCTGAACAAGAGAACTAGCTGCGCATTAGCTGTCTGCCCTCTCTGCTCACAGGGAGTAAGCCAGTAGCGAACTTGGCCCGCCCTCTCCATTCCGCAAGTAAGCCAGCAGCAAAGTCAGGTGGCCGCCTTTTCGTGTGCATGCATTTCACCGCACCTTCACAGTTCATGAGGTTCGGCGTGCCTTTCCTCTCCTTCCCAGATGGTAGAGCTTCCTCTCAGCCAGCCATCCAGCGCATGTATTCCAAATACCTAAGTGGTTTTTGCATTCACTGCCATGGCAATTAAGAGATCAACATAGAACTTTTAGTGAATGATGCCAAACCATCCCTAAATTTTGTATGATGAGGAGGATATCTCCTTAAATCATTTGCGTCAACCTATATGCCTTGTAAAATAACTGGTTTGGGGAGGAACCCAGACACACAGTAGGTCACAGGTAAAGGTGAACTATTACGCATTTTTCCCGATTGGAGAGGTGGGGTGGAAATTAGGCAACTTTTCCTGTGGGACCGACCATTTTTCAGGAGCATGTCCTGCAACTGAACAGTAGCATCTGGAGCACCACTTCCCTGTCCATGTGCTGATCTGTATTGTCCTATGTTACAGTGTGTCTGGAGGCAGAGCCCAGGTATTGTGGCTGGTTCTTGGAGTCATAAATGTTGTAAGGTATGAACAGGAATGTGGCTGAAATAAGAAATTAAGAATATACAACTCATGTAAAAACTGCTGTTTGAATTTTTAAACCCTGCTAAGGCAATTTTCCTGTGCCTGGGACCATAACCTTTGGAGATTAACCACTGAGTTCTGCTTCTGCAAGATAGGGCCACATTCCAATGTCCAGCAGGATGTGACTGGAAATTACCCTGCAGGCTGCCCCCAGTTTTTAGAATATAGTTTTTAAGACATGTTTTTTTTTGTTTTTTGTTTTTTGTTTTGTCCCCTTGTGAGTATGGGAGGTAAGGAATCATGGATGGATGTGTGTTCCTGACATGGATGTTTGTATCTCTGTATTGCACACTCATCCCTCCCCTCTGATCTCTCTGAAATTTGAAAGAAGAAAATATCTTTGAGTGAGTATTAAGCACACACACACAAACACACACACACACACACACACACACACACACACACACAAAAGAGAGGCCGGTGTGTGAATTTGACAATTTGTAGAACTAAGTCTCTAGAAGTGTTGTTGAAAAGCAAATAGGCTGTCAATGTGCTCAGCTCTGCATCCCTCCCTTGGGGGCCCAGATCCCTCAGTGTCTTACTCTCCCTGTGTCTTCCCCCTCCTGGTTCCAGGAAGATCATAGGCCCTCCCTCTGCTGAAAGGCCTGAGCACACTCAAGGCTGCGACCTCACCCTTCCTCTCTGGGTCCACATTGACCCCAAAAGAGCTGTCAGCTCAGTGCACCAAACACAGGGAGCCCCATAACCACCCACACGAGGGCCCTGCTGTCCATCAGGAAGCGGTGCTGACCCCACAGCATGGACAGGTGATCCTGAGGGCTGGGATGTGCATCATCAAATATTCCTCTACCTTCCCTCCTGGAGCCAAGGTTTTCTAGCTTCACTGTGGTGAGATGTGGATGGGAGTACGTTGGAAGCCAAGGAGCATCCATGGGACCCCTGTGTCCATACCGTCCTCTTACTATTTGTCCAAGAGATACAGAGTCACACACACAAAGTCACACACTGAGCATCACACAATAGACACACCCACACATAGCCACACACACACACACAATCATATGCAGACACACACACACACACAGTCATACACACAGAGTCAAGGACACACACACACAGGGTCACACATTCATCCCCAATAAGGCATGTGTTCACACATGAACAGTCATATAAAACCATTCATGCAGTTACACACTGTACATTATGTATTCTATATAAGAAAACATAATTATATTTAATTATCTTTGATGCCATATAAATAAATATGTGGAGCTCAAGCAGGTATTATTTCAACACTTACCATAAACTGTGAAGATCAACAGTTGTATTTCTCAGTGCACTTAATAGAAGCTCAAATTGGGAATTTAATCCAAACTTTGCTAGATAGCTACAAAATTAAAATGTGTAACTAAAGTTATAATGAAAACCTCCCACCAAATAGAAGCCAAGGACAAAATGAACTGAATGATGAACTGGCATAGAAACTGACCAATGAGAACCAAATCTAGGTACTGTGGGGATCCAATGGCTATCTAGGAGTCGGAGTTCTTGAAGCTGACTAGCATAAAAAATGACCAATCAGAACCAAATAAGGGTGCTGTGCAGAACCAAAGGCTGCTTAGGAGGTAGAGCTTCTAACATTGACTGGCATAGGAACAGACCAATGAGAACCAAATCTGGATGCTGTGGGAATCCAATGGCTGCCTAGATGGCAGAGTTTTTGACGCTGGCTTAGGAGCCAACCAATCAGAACCAAATTAGCCCCCAGTGGAGGGCAATTGTGGACTACAGGCCAGCAGAAGAGGGCAGTTAGGAGTGATCAGGCTGGCAGGAAGGGGCTATTAGGGGCAATCAGGCAGGCAGGCAGGTAAGCAGTTAGGAGCCAGTGGTCCCAGATTGTGAGGGGGGATGTCTCCCTGCTGGCAATCAGATATCATGCAAGGGGTTCCCAGTTAGAGAGGGTGAAGGCTCAGTTGAGGGTACATCTCCAAAATGTACAAATTTTATTCATCTGGCTTCTAGTCTATAATAATAAAAGCATAATATGCTAATTAGATCAGGTGCCCTTTTGGACAAAACCATGAAGGGCAAGTCCCTAACACGAATTTCTTGCATTGGGCCTATAGTATACCTACAGCTACCGAAATCCATGGAAACAGAGCCTCATTGATTGTATCCCCAAAGGAGTCATTGATTGTTTCCACATCCTACTTCCTGACAACATCCTGCTGACCAGAGCCCAGGTGCACAGGGAGCTCTGTGAATCCTAAACATGCAGTGATAGCTGGGTCAGCATGGCTCAGTAGTTGAGTATCAACCAAGGAACCAGAAATTCACTGTTGGATTCCCGTCAGTGCATATGGTCAGGATACAGACAACATCCATAGTGTGAAGCATGAAGAAGGCAGCCAATCAATGATTCTCTGTCATCATTGATGTTTCTATTTCCCTATCCCTCTCCCTTCATCTCTAACTTCAATAAATAAATGAGATTGTTGCAGGCTTGATTCGCAGTATGAATATATATGGGAGGCAACTGATCTATGTTTCTCTCTCACATTAGTGTTTTTCTCTGTCCTTCCCTCCCTCTCCTTCCTGTCCCTCTAAAACTCAATGAACACATCCTCAGGTGAGTACCAAGCAAAGAATATCCAGCCTGGCTCATGTGGCTCAGGGGTTGACCAAACCCGGGACCCAAGAAGTCACTGACTAGATTCCTACTGTGGGTACTTGATGAGGTTGTGGTCTTCACCCCCAGAGGGGGCCATGCAGGAGGCAGACAATTAATGATTCTCTGTCATGGATGTTTCTATCTTTCTATTCTGCTCCTTTTCTCTTTTTCTAAAAATCAAGACAATTCTACATATTTACTCTACTTCTACCTCTATCTCTACCTCTACCTCTATCTCTATCTCTATCTCTATCTCTATCTCTATCTCTATCTCTATCTCTATTTCTATCTCTATCTCTACTTATACCTCTACATCTATCTCTATCTCTATCATCTATATCTATATCTATATCTATATCTATATCTATACCTATATCTATATCTATATTTATATCTATATCTATATTCATAGGAGGAGAAACACATTGATTTGATTGCTAAGAAGTCACTGATTATGCCCACATCCTACTTCCTGACCACCTCCTGCAGCACAGCCCCTGGTGTGGAAGGAGAGGCCTCTGGGCACAGTGATCAGGACCCCAAGAAGGGCTTGGTGCTCTGAGGGCACAGTCAGCACCTCCTTCCAGGAGAAGCCCCAGAGATGGGACCTCCCTCACCTCTTCCCTTTGTATGTGCAGACACCTCCCATATGCAAATGCCCACACAGCCACCAGACACACACAAAGTTGGCATCCACTTAAATGCAGGGCCTCCTCACCCTGGAGAATGCTTTCTGGGAGACGAGGACGTCACCTACAAGATGTGACTCCCCTGTGGCTCTTCCTCTTCCTGCTGTCAGCGCCCAGATGTGAGTGACTCAGGGCTTAGACATGAGATGGGGATCCTGCATCAGAGCCCAGGACTTACTGTGTTCTCTCTGTCCCAGGTGTCCTGTCCCAAGTGCAGCTGCAGGATTCGGGCCCAGGACTGGTGAAGCCCTCGCAGACCTTCTCCCTCACCTATGCTGTCTTTGGATTCTCCATCACAAGCAGTTATTACTTCTGGGACTGGATGCACCAGCCCTCAGGGAAGGGGCTGGTGGGGATGGGGAACATATGCTATAATGGAAACACTAACTACAGCTCCTCCCTCAAGAGCTGAACCTCTATCTCCAGAGACACGTCCAAGAAACAGTTCACCCTAAAGCTGAGCTCCGTGACTACTGAGGACACGGCCATGTATTACTGTGTGAGACACAGTGAGGGGAAGTCAGTGTGAGCCCAGACACTAACCATCCTGAAGGAGACAGCAGGGCTGGGCTGCAGGGAGTATCCAAGATCAGCAGGGGGCACTCAGGACCAACAGAGGGCCCTGACTAGGAGCAGGTGGAGACTTGAGCAAACACACCATTTCCTGCTCCATCTTAAAATAGTTTTGCTCACAGGCTCAGCCACAGAGTTCACAGGAAGCACTGTCTAGGTCTAGTTTTAGGGATAGTGTTTGTGAACAAAAAGGGGGCTCTGTTCTATGGATGAAAGGGGCCACATGCTAATCTGACAAGCTCAGGGGAGGTCTGCATGGTGGTTGTACAAACTCACAAAACCTCACATAACCAAAAAATATGGTCTGAAAATTAAATATGTAACTACACACAGGTTATGTTGGGTAGTCATGTCCTGGCCAGTATTTTCCCTACAAACATCAACTTAGATCTTTACTAAGCCCATTTGTCTATTTGAGTCTATGATAACATATTGGTGAAATGTCTGGGTTACTTGTACCCTCCTTTTTTCCCCTGGGACCCCTCAGTGCACAACAAATGGCCCCAGGACATTCTCTAATTGTTATTAAGTTAATATTTATCTGTTAATTGCATTAAATTATTCTGTATCTATCTCTATAAAAGAAGCACCTGTCCATCATTTCACAATGTACCCTATCCCAGAGGTCTCCCTGCTTTGCTTTCTCCACCTCCTTAATCTATCACCAAAGAATTTCATGTAACCCATCTACAGCCCTTTCTTTGATTGCAATGCATAAATACAGGTGTAACTCACCAATTTCCAGAGCATTATCTCAATTCATTGGGGTTCTGCTTCCCGATATGTCCACATTTTTGCTCAAATAAACTCACAAAATTATTTACAGGTCTGATTGTTTTTTATGTTAACAGATCTTAATTTTTTTTACGGCTGCATAGTGTTCCATGATGTAGAGGTACCACAATTATTCAATCATCTGCTGACGGGCACTTAGGCTGTCTCCAAAGCTTAGCTGTTGTAAATTGCATTGTTATGAACATAGGGGTATATGCATCCTTTCTGATGAGTGTTTAATGTTTTTATAGATGTATTCTAGAAGTGGGATCACTGGGTTGAATAGGAGTTCCAAATTTAATATTTTGAGAAAACTCCATTCTGTTTTCAATAATGGCTGCCCCAGTCTGCATTGCTAACGGACCAACTAAAATGATAAACAAAAGAAGACCCAGAGACATGGAAGCATTAACAGACCATGGAACCTCAGAGGGAAGGCAGAGGAGGGTGGGAAGAGATCAACCAAGGAACTTGTCTGCATATATGCCTCACCCGGGACACAAACAAAGGGGTGGTGAGGGCCTAGGGCGGGAATGAGAGTGAGCACAGAGAGGATAATGGGGAGAAGAGGGGACCTATGTAATACTTCAACAATAAACATTAGAGGAGAGAGAGAGAATAACAAGGAGAATTTTTCAGTCTCATAATAAAACCTTCATTCAATGCACATTCTGATTCCCAAACCCAGAAAGGCAGCATGGCCCACGATGGGTGAAGGAGAGCGAGAGGTTGCCCTATCAAAATGCCTCTGGGGGAGCACCCCAGGTTCCTCATCAAAACCCCAAGGAAGGAGGACTCTCAATCCTGGAAGCTGCCCCCAAAAGAATGGGGTCAGAGTGATGGGTCTCAGGAAAGGAGGGAGAAACGGGACCCCTTGGGGCCAGCTCCTTGAGTCCTTTCCCATCTGGGGTCGCCCCTAGAATGACAAAGTCAGGCAAGCAGCCCAGGTCACAGCTGCACCTTATATGCAGACTCCATGCAAATGGGGCTCTCCTCCTGCTCATAAAAGGGGGCCCTTTCCCGGCATGTTGGGGAGACACCCAGAACCCAAGGGCCTGAGACAGGACCCAACGGCTCCACTATGGACTTGGTGCCAAGCTGCGTTTTCCTCCTGATCATTTTCCAAGGTCATTGTCAGGAGTGGGAATTGCTGAGCCCTGTGCCTGTGCCTGTTTGTGCTTCCATGTGATTCTAAGTCCCCTGTTTCTCTGTATTTGCAGGTGTCCAGTGTGAGGTGCAGCTGGTGGAGTCTGGGGGAGGCATGGTGCAGCCTGGGGGGTCTCTGAGACTGTCCTGTGCAGCCTCTGAATTCACTTTCAGTAGCTACCACATGCACTGGTTCGGCCAGGCTCCAGGGAAGGGACTGGAGTGGGTAGCACACACTACATCAACTCTGTGAAGGGCCACTTCACCATCTCCAGAGACAATGCCAAGAACACACTGTATCTGCAAATGAGCAGCCTGAGAACGTAGGACACAACCATGTATTACTGTGCAAGACACACAGTGAGGGGAAGTCAGTGTGAGCCCAGACACAAACCTCCCTGCACAAAGGTCTCTGACCACCAAGGGTCGCTTAGAGTCCCTGAACACAAGGACCATCCAGCAGGTGCATTTGGAGGTCTGGGCTGGTTCCTGTGTGGTTTCCTCCTCATGTCACACTTTCCCTCAGGGAACCTCTGGGTCCTGATTCTTCGCTGACATCTGAGTCTCTGAGTGAGACAAGTCCATTGTGAAGAGAGACAACCTTCTCATGTGAACAAAAGGTAGAGTCTCATTCATTCACAATGTTCTAACATTGAATCTTCAGACCCATGTCACCTGCATCCAACAAGAGGCTCTAATGACTCAACAGTGCAGCTCCCTGCATGTGGACCATGGGCACCACATGTGTGTGACCCCAAAGCTACAGAAGAGGGACTGACAGTCCTTGTCATGTCATCATTCTCACAGCACCCTGAGTCATGGACACCATGCAGAAGCAGAGGCGTAAACGGCAGCTAAACTTGAAGAGGGTTGTCCCTCATCAAAAAACGTGAGACAAGACTGACTGGTTGGCCCGTGGAAAAAGAGCAATTCCTGTCCCAAAGTGTCCAGCTCTGCAGGTCTCCCTGTTCAGTGTACATTTCCGAAAGCCACTGGTCAGGGTCTGTGTTCTGTGTGTTCATTTGAAGTTCCCAGATCTCTGAAGCCTGTCAGAAACCAGTCCTTCCTTGAGCTCTGGGATCAGAGAGCATTTCTCATGCTCTCTCCGCCTCAGTCACCAGACAGAGGAGGCTGGCAGCTCAGAGGAACCTCAGCTGGAGCTCCATGAGCAGTGCAGAAATTTGACAGGATTTTGCAAAAACAGAAAAACCAAAGGCATTTCTTGGATGCTCTTTTACATCAGTATCATTTTATAATGGCTGACTTTCTAACACATTTGAAGACAAGCTTGATGAAAGATTTTTGGTCTGAAATATGTCAATGATGTTTATCTTTTATGAAGTGAATGAATTGAATTTGTATTCCACCATTTAGTAGAATATACAAAAGAGCTAATGAGGTCTGTATCACCATCTATAGAAACAGATCAGATTGATTACTGTTTTGCAACCTCTCTCCTTGTTTAATTTGCTATGTCAATAAAATTGGAGGAAAATATTTTTAACAAATAAATTTTTAATAAAAAAAAGAAAACTATGATGTCTTAACTGATTTTCCCTGTGTGTGGTAGATGGAGAAGAGGAAGCAATGAGCCATCTGTTGTTGGAAGTCAAACAAAAAGGAAAATAGATTACAGTCCCCCATTTTACATATGACAACACAAAATGAGCAAAAATTGAGAGGGAAAAAAAAGATCCTTATGTTTGTGCTAAAACAATATCTAAAGAAAATGAGAAGAATAAGTATAAGTAAGCAAATGATGGTGATGATGCTGACAATAATAATGGGTGGTGGTGGTGGTGATGATAGATTTGGAAAGGAATCTTGGTCCAATGTCTTGGTGGGAATCAGTCCTTTCATCCCAATTTGTCATTGGCATTTTCAAAGGCCATGCCAACTTAGAGTTGGGTCATTGGGGTCTCATTTCCTAATGGCATTTGAAGAGGAGGCGCCTGCATTGTTTACTTATAGGAAGTCGTTGTGTGTGGAAAACCACCATGTCCACAGAAAATGAGAAGAGTGATTATAAGTAAGCACGTTGTGATGATGATGATGATGATGATGTTTATGATGATTGCAATGAAGATGATGGACTGAGACAGGAGCCCTGGTCTAATGTAATGAAGGCTCTACATACAGACACACCGTCACTTTAGCCTCCTCAAGTGAGGAATGTCCACTCATCCAAGTGAGTGTGGAGAGATTTCATAAATGATACCCCAATGAATTATGCAACTTGGGTGACTCATGATGATACCATGTGGTAACTCAACCCAAAGGTGTCCAAGTGGGAACCTTGGATCTGGGAAAGAGTCACCTTCTAGAACAGAGACCCTTTGAGAATGTGCCTGTAGGAAACAGGGTCCCATTCCCACCAGTTTACAGTGACAGGTTCCTTATTTCTCTTGATCCCTGCCTGTATGACCTTTAACGTTTCTATTTCAATCAACTCCTGCTCATCATTATTCAGGTGTTTCCTATGATGATGCAAGCTGTGTCTATGATGCCCTGCACTTCCTTCTGGGCTTTCACTGCAGGAGGTTTTAAATCCACATGTCCAGTAACTCTCTTTCAATGAATATCAGAAACATTTCTGCCATGTGACTCAAAACAGTCCAGCTTACTCCCCTCACCCAGGTCCACAGTGATGGGTAGTTTCCCAGTAGCGCTTCCCTCTGGTACCAGAACCTTCTCCAGTCCCTGGATAGTGGAGGCCCATATGGATAGTGGAGGCCCAGCATTTTCTGGGGAGTTCTTTGTAAGATCACCCAAAACAGGTGCCAATAAAGAAAATGCTGATGTATTGAACTTAATAAAAGGAAAACCTATGTCCAAGAATTTCTTCAAGGATTTCCAATGACAAGCTTAGCATGAGATTACATATTGGAATCCTGTGCCTGATGGGAGAATGCGGGTATCATACATTAAGGATGTTGTATGTTATGGGGGAGACCCACCAGCATCTGACCACAGTGACCTCCCAGGGGAAGGGCAGAGGGAAGCTGGGAGGGATGGATTCCTATCAGGATTGAAGTTCCCTTTCCTGTGGGAAATTCTATGGTGGAATTCTCCTCATTCACCTCCCTCTAAACCTCAACATCACTGATGACATTCGACTGAGAAAACAGATCAATCTCTTTAAATCATCATTCCAACAAATGACTGATTCTATCCTGTGCACATACATGATCACTGCTTTTATTTCATGTCTTCTCTCCACGTAGAGCCATGACAATTTCTGATGGAAATATGTGGTGTCTCTGCAGTAGGCCATGAGCTTATAGAAGGGAAGACTGTGCACAGGAAGCTGCAGACACACTCATAAGATTTCCTGCTTCAAGAATTACAGGTGTCTCACCTTTTTGTACTAGGGAGGTAGTTTCTCATGTCACAGGAACAGTATCACCTAAGATGTAAGATGCTGAGAGTGGCTGTCATTTATTTTGATATTTTGAACAAGGGTAGAATTTATATAAAATTACAGACAATAAATTTGGAAATGATGGATACACTAGGGTGTTAAGATTCAGAAACTGTCCTAACAACTGCTAATCTCATCAAATCTGTTTGAAAATGCCTGAGAAGTGAAAAGTGTAACCTGCACATCTAGTCCACCATTTCTCCTCATGCTCAGAAAGTCTAGGCTAAGCTTTGACAGGAATCCAATGAGTCTCATGACCCATGCAGTTCCTGAGCCGATTACCTGGTGAGTGAGGTCAAAGGAACAGAGGTCCTCACACAGGCCCCAGAACGACCAGGGAAGCCTAACCTCAGTCCCTCCGCTTATAGGAAAGGCTGTCCCCCATGCAAATTTCTGTCCAACTTCTAGGGTACATCCTCCCCTGGGATGTGCAGGCTCACAGCTCTCTCCTCACTCAGGGCTGAAGTCTCTGGGAAGGCCCAGCTGTGGTCATGAAGAACATGAGACTGCTGAGACTTCTTCTGAGCCTGCTGACAGCCCACCAGGGTGAGGGTCTCATGGGTGATGCAGGGGTTGTCTCAGGGGTCATGGGATGGCTGTGACTGCAGGTGACGGACAGGACTGATGCTCCTTGTCCCCAGGTGTCCTGTCTGAGGTGCAGCTGCAGGAGTCGGGCCCAGGACTGGTGAAGCCCTCACAGACCCTCTGCCTCACCCGCACTGTGTCTGGGGGCTCAATCACCAGCAGTTACTGGTAGAGCTGGATCTGCCAGCCTCCAGATAAAGGTTTGCAGTGGATGGGGGATTGGTCATAAGGCATAAGGTACAACTCAGACTTCCTGCGTCTCATGTCCATCACTGCTGACACGTCCAGGAACTCCCTGCAGCTGAGCTCCGTGACCACCAAGGACACGGCCGTATATTTCTGTGCAAGAGACACAGTGAGGGAAGTCAGTGTGAGCCCAGACAAAAACCTCCCTGAGGAGGCAGCAGGGCTGGACTACAGAGGGCATCCTGTCCAACAGCATAGAGAGCAGCCCCAGGAGCAGGGGCAGAGGGAGGGAGAGGGAAGGGCCTTCCTGTTGGGCTCAGGGATTTCCTCTCAATCTCTCAGCTGCCTCTCTGAAGGGCTCTTTCTCTTTCTCTGAGGCTCTCATTTCCTGCTTTCTCACTGCAGACCCCAGAAGAGGAGGTAACACTGCTGCTGGCAGTACCAGATATCGAATTATACTCCAAAGCCATAAAAATCAAAACAGCCTGGTACTGGCACAAGAACAGGCATATAGATCCATGGAACAGAACAGAGAACCCAGAAATCTACCCAACCCATCACACTCAATTATTATTTGACAAAGGAGACAAGAGCATACCATGGAGTCAAAATAGTCTCTTCAATAAATATTTTTTAGGAAAATTGGACAACCATGCAAATAAATGAAACAATACATAAACATATACCATAAACACGAATAAACTAAAAATGGTTAAAAGACATAAATGTAACTAGGGAGACCATAAAAATCCTAGGAGAAGACTTAGGCAGCAAAATCTCAGACATCTCTCATATCAATTTGTTTACAGATAGATCTCCCAGAAGAAAATAAACAAAGGGGAATATATCAAAATAAAGTGTCTGCACAGCAAAGAAACCATCAGCAAAATTAAATGGAAGCCCACAGAATGGGAGAACATGTTCAGCAAGGACCCATGCGATATAAAGTGTTGATATCCAAAATATGAGAAAAACCCATACAACTTAACCAAAGGAAGTCAAATTTTTGAATTATAAAACTCGGCAAAGGACCTAAATACACAATTCTTTAGAGGGAACACAGAGTTGGCCAAGAGACATAAGAAAAATGCTCAGAGTCACTGACCCTCAGAGAGATACAAATTAAAAGGATAGGAGGTATCAGCTCACACCTGTCAGAATGGCTACCATCAACAAACCAACAAATGACAAGTGCTGGTGAGGGTGTGGAGCAAAAGGAACCCAGGTGCCCTGCTGGTGGGAATGCAGGCTGTTGCAGCCACTATGGAACACAGTATGGAGTTTCCTCAAAAAATTAAACATAGAACTGCCATTTGACCCAGTGATCCCACTTTTAGAATGTAAGCTGAGGGATCACAAAAACCAATCAGAAAGATTGCTATGTCCACAGCAGCTCAAATTGCAACAGCTAAGATTTGAAAACAGCCCAAGAGCCCATCATTAGCTGAGTGGATAAGAAGCTCTGGTACATTTATGCCACGGAACACTATGCAGCAGTAAAAGAGAAGGATCTCTTACCATTTGGGACAGCATAGAAGGACCTGGAGGGAATCATGCTAAGTGAAATAAGCCAATCAGAGAAAGACAAGTATCACATGGTCTCACTCATATGTGGAACCTAATGAACAAAATAAGCTGATGAAGAGGATGGATCCAGAGACCTGGAAGCATGGAGCAGACTGAGAATCTCAGAGGGAAATCGTGGTAGGGTGGGTGGGTGGGAAGAGGTCAACCAACAACCTTGTATGCATAGAGGTTTAATCCAGGGACAGGGACAACAGGATGGTGAAGGCCTGGGGCACCTGGGGTGGGATAGAAGGTATCAATGGGGGACACAAGGGGAAATGAGTAATACCTTCAACATGAAAGGTACAATTTAAAGAAAAAGGAATTAGGACTTGAACCCTCAGACATCCTATGAACATAGTCCCTGTGTCACCATCTTTTCTCAGATGGGGTCAAGACCTCAGCTATGAAATATCCTGCCTCATGAATATGCAAAAGAGAGGAGGCAGACCAGATTAAATATGTGGGTCTGTGCCCTGAGGGCATCACCCACAGCCACACCCTCCCCTACAGAAGTGCTCCCAGCACAGCCCTCACCATGGACTGCAGCTGGAGAAGCCTCCTCCTGGTGGCCATGGCGACAGGTAAGGGGCTCCTGTCCTGATTAAGGAGGTTCCAGGAAGAGTCCAGAGGGATTCCACTCACTCTTGTCTCTTCCTACAGGTGTCCACTCCCAGGTGCAGCTGGTGCAGCCTGGGGCTGAGGTGAGGCAGCCTGGGGCCTCCGTGAAGGTCTCCTGCAAGACTTTTGGATACACCTTCACCAGCTATGTTATGCACTGGATGGGACAGGCCCCAGGACAGGGGCTTGAGTGGATGGGGTTGGTTAACCCTGGAAATGGATACACTAGCTACGCACAGAAATTCCAAGGCAGAGTCTCCATATCCATAGACAAGTCCACAAGCACAGCCTACATGTAGCTCCGCAGCCTGAAAACAGAGGACACAGCCGTGTATTACTGTGCAAGAGACACAGTGAGGGGAAGTCAGTGTGAGCCCACACACAAACATCCCTGAGGAGACAGCAGTGCTGTGCTGTCTCAGGACCAGGGGGTGTTCAGGACCAACACAGAGCCCAGATTCGGAGCAGGTGGATAGTTGAGGAAAGATACCATTTCCTGCTCAGTCTTAAAATAGTTTTGCTTATAGGCTCAACCACAGAGCTCACAGGAAGCCCTGTCCTAGGTCTAGTTTTAGGGATTGTGTTTGTGAACAAAAGGGGGCTCTGTTCTAAGAACAAAGGGGGCCACATGCTAACCTGACAAGCTCAGGGGAGGCCTGCATGGGGGTTGTACAAAGAAAGAGAAACCTAACAGTGAAGCATCCATCTTATATGAAATCTGCTGTTTGAAATTTTAACCCTGCTAATTGGCTTCTGTAAATACTTTCTTGCTAAGACTACTCCCACATCAGCTGGACTATTGAACTTTCCCTAGACAAGGTTATCAGTGCTGGTGCCAGGCTAGACCTCTGGTTGAGGTCTCAAGGCCCAGCACATAGGGGCTCTTTAAGAACTTGCAAAAGGGTCCGGAAACACCACATATTTGGGAGACAAAGAAGGTAAAATCATATAATTGGGGAGAGTTCCTACATGTAGGGGCCCAGAATTTGAGACACATTTTCCTCTGGGCCCACGCGTAATAAATGTAACTCCATCTCTCTAAGTATTGCTTTGTTCTTCTTCAGTTTTTTGTAACAACATAACCAGAAAAGATGGTCTGAAAATTAAATAAGTAACTACATGCAGGTTATGGTGGGTAGTCATATCCTAGGCCAGTATTTTTGCTGACAAAAATCAACTTACATCTTTACTGAGCCCATTTATCTTTTTGGCTCTAAGACAACATATTGGTGAAATGACTGGGTAACTTGTAACTTCCTTTTTATCCCTGACACCTCAGGGAACAACAAATGGTACCAGATCATTCCCTCATTGTGATTGTTATCAAGTTTATCCTCAACTTTTAATTATCTTAAACTCTTCTGTATCCATCCTGTAAAAGAAGCACCTGTCCATTATTTCACTTTGAACCCTATCCTAGAGATCTCCCCGCTTTGCTTTCTCCCACCTCCTTAATCTATCACCAGTGAGTTTCATGTAACCCATCTACATCCCTTCCTTCGATTGCAATGTATAAACACAGATGTAACCCACCATTCTCTGGAGCAGTATTTCAAATCATTGAGGTTCTGCTTTCCAGTATATGTCCACAGTTTGGCTCAAATAAACTCACAAATTCTTTACAGGTCTCAAAGATTTCTGTTAACAGATCTTTCTTTTTCACGGCTACATAGTGTTCCATGGTGCAGAGATACCATGGTTATCATCTGCTAATGGACACTTGGGCTGTTTACAAAGCTTAGCTGTAGTAAATCGCTCTGCTATGAGGACAGGTGTGCGTGCATTATTTCTGATGAATGGTTTGTGTTTCTTAAGATATATTGCTAGAAGTGGGACCACTGGGCCAAATGGGAGTTCCATTTTCAATTTTTAGATGGAACTCCTTATTTTTACCTAAAAGGCTCCCCCAGTCTACATTGCTAATGGACCAAATAAACTGATTAACAAAAGTAGGCCCAGAGACATAGAAGCATGAACAGGCCATGGAACCTCAGAGGGAAGGCAGGGGAGGGTGGATGGGAAGAGATCAACCAAGGAACTTGTATGCATATATGCCTCACCTGGGGACACAGACAATGGGGTGGTGAGGGCTTGGGGTGGGAATGGGAGTGAGAGGAAAGAGAATAATAGGGAGAAAAGGGTGACTTATGTAATAGTTCAAAAATAAAAAATCAGAGAAAGAGAGGGAGGAGAGAGAGAGAAGAAGAGAGAGAGAGAGAGAGAGAGAGAGAGAGAGAGAGAGAGAGAGAGAGAGAGAGAGAAAACCTCCTCCTGTTCACTATCCTATTACCCAGTCCCCACCTTGCTCTCTCCCATGTCCCACCTCCATGTCACTCCTCACCTTCCTTCCTTAACTTCAAATGCATAAACGCAGCTGCAAACGGTTATTCTCCGGGGCATTGGAGGTCTTGCTCCCCAACAGTTGTCATCAGTTTGGCCCCAATAAAATCTTATCAAATGTTCTCTAGCTCTGGGATACCTGACTGCCTATTACAGCGATGGTGACAGCAACAGTGACAGCAACAGTGACAGCAGTGGAGGCAAATAAAAGTGGTTCAGTCAGGAAGCTGTGGCCTAGCATAGGATGTTAACTAACCAGGATGTGAATGAAACAAGAATATAGGTTTGGTGAACTTTGAAATACAATTGCTACAACACTAACCTATTTAAAGGTTCTATTCCGTATTTGATACTTTTGATAGCATCCATTCAAGGTTATGATTTAAACAGAAGCAGCGCTACCATTTTGTTCTTTCGATCCACATTGTGAGGTGCATAGCTCCTGATTGCAGCATCTCTACACCCCTGTGAGGCCTGCCTGCCGGCCTGACACTGCTTCATTAGTGTGGTTCATTCGCCCCTGTACTGAACTTGAGCTTCTGTCAGCTGATGCTGTGATGCTGGTACTTCCTTAGAGAAGGTGTCTAAAGGAGGTTTTCCTACAATTACATCACTTTTGATACTGGGTTAGTAATATCCCAATTTCAGCGATATTTATATGGGGGAAAACTGTACATCATAGAATCAATTAAATGACAGTGGCAAGTGTTTAGACTGCACACCTGGGAAAATGAAAGCTGTAAATAAATAGCCAATGTCCAAGTGTATGCGTTTCCATCATTGTTACACAGCCTTTGCCAGTCTTCCTCTGGATGGGGCTGGCACAGACTGTTCCATCTCCCCCTTTCTCCTGTCCACATTTTGTCTGGGCAACTTATGCGGTTCTGTGATCACAATGTCTAAAAGGGCTTGTCCTACCCTAGCCGGTTTGGCTCAATGGATTGTGTGTCGGCCTGTGGACTAAAGGGTCCCATATTCAATTCTGGTTAAGGGTACATGCCTGAGTTGCAGATTTGCTCCAGTGTGCAGGAGGCAGGCCAGTAAATCAATGGTTCTCATCATTGATGTTTTCTCTCTCCCTCTCCCACTCTAAAATAAATGGGCTTGTCCTGACAAGTGGATTGAAAAAAAATATTCTCTCTATATTAGGACATTACTTACATCAAAATATTTTCTTTTCTTCTTTTATAAGACGCGTTCATACAGGGTTTTTTTTCTCTGTGTGCAGAGGTACATTCACACAATTATGAAACACCTAATACTGTTACAGAATTTATCCATTGACCAAGAAACCCACTCATTTCCAAAAGCACTAGTGCCATGACTCAGAGGAGCCTGTGTCCAAATCCTGAGCGACCCCATGTGCAGGAGGAAGCTTCCTCTTTATACCATCTGGTTTCTTTGTCCCCCAAATAGGGATCAGAATTCCGGACCCTTTGGGGGCTTTGCAAAAAGCCCTGTGTGTTGGGGTGGGGGCTCTGTGACGAGCCAAAGGCCTGGCCTGGTGCCAGTGCTGATAACCCTCTGGGGGTTGTGTATGGCTCATGGGTTATGGCCTCTGGAACCTGGGAGTGTTTAGGTAAACAGGTCTTGCAAGAGCAGATGATTAAGAAAGGGGCAGTGACTAGACTACAGGCTGACAGGAATGTGCATTAGGGACACTGATTGACTCGGTACAGAGTCAGGCTGCTGGTCTCCGACATTCTTTCACAAATGTCTTATTTTCCTCATCACGACCTCCACAGGATGGATTCTAAGGAATTTGCACCATTTGATGAGGGTACTGATGCTCCAAGCACTGAGCCATAGCAATCAGGTTCCTGTTTTCAATGATGGAAACTCCCCCACTTTGAGGAGCTGGGAAAATAGGGATTTTGCACACAAACAAGAGGGAACTTGAGTGGCATCTATGGTTTTGGGAGGCAGCTGTGTGCTTGTGAGAGTGGCAGCAGGTTAGGGACGGAGGCTGCGGCCACAGTGTCCAGCCCAGCCTCTCCTGCCTCCTCACTTGTACACGTTGGAGGTTTTTATAGGGGCAGGAATGGACTGCTGGGGAACCCGCTAGAATTGCACCACATAGTAATCCTGCTCTGTTTACCGTGATGGTTTATTGTGGTTAAAGAAGCACATTCTAGCCTGGCTGGCAGCCACAGGGGCACCTGGGACTCACCTGGAGTGCAGCCTTTCCTCCCCCTGAGGACTGCCTGTTGTCCTGGAGAGATGAACAACTTCGCTGCAGAAACAAAATAGCAGACCCTGGACGATACAGCCTTCTGGCTTCTGTCAGCTGGCCCTGTGGCTGCTTCCATGAAAACTTCATCCTTTCACTCAATGTGAGCAGCAGCTTAAGGGCTGCAGAGCAGGTTTTGTGGATGACCCACTGCTCACCCTTATTGCCGGCAGCATTGGAATGAATGCCTTTATGTGATTCCACCCCATCTCTGCTCACCTGGCTCAGGTACTGACCAGGCAGCATGGACCATGCACTGACCAATGACGTATTTGTGTGTGTGAGATGTGATGGGGGAACAGAACAAGGAGAATCTTTCAGTCTCCAATTAAAACTTCATTCAATGCACACTCTTATTCCCAAACCCCAGAAAGATAACCTGGTCTATGGCGGGTTAAGGGGAGTGAGAGGAAGCCACATCCACACGCCTCTGAGGCAGCACTTCTGGGTCCTCATCAAAACCCTGAGGAAGGAGGACTCTCAATCCTGGAAGCTGCCCCAAAGGAATGGGGTCAGGGAGATTGGTTTCAAAAAAGGAGGGAGGGAGGGCAGGACAGGACTGGACCCCCTGTGGCCAGCATCCTTGAGTCCTCTCCCATCTGGGGTCATCCCTAGGACGACAAGGTCAGGCATGCAGCCGTGGTCACAGATGCACCTTATATTCAGACTCCATGCAAATGGGGCTCTCCTCCTGCTCATAAAAGGGGCCCTTTGCTCGGCATGTTGGTGAGACACCCAGAACCCAAGCACCTGAGACAGGACCCAGCGGCTCAACCATGGACTTGGTGCCAAGCTGCGTTTTTCTCCTGATCATTTCTCAAGGTCATTGTCAGGAGTGGGGAGCACTGATCCCTGTGCCTGTGCCTCTTTCTGGTTCCATGTGATTCTAAGTCCCCCTGTGTCTCTTTGTTTGCAGGTGTCCAGTGTGATGTGCAGCTGGTGGAGTCTGGGGGAGGCGTTGTGCAGCCTGGGGGGTCTCTGAGACTCTCCTGTGTAGCCTCTGGATTCACCTTCAGTAGCTACTACATGAACTGGGTCCGCCAGGCTCCAGGGAAGGGGCTGGAGTGGGTCTCACGCATTGATACTGGTAGTGGCACAATCTACGCCGCCTCTGTGAAGGGCCGCTTCACCATCTCCAGAGAAAACACCAAGAATACACTGTACCTGCAAATGAGCAGCCTGAAAGATGAGGACACAGCTGTGTATTACTGTGCAAGACACACAGTGAGGGGAAGTCAGTGTGAGCCCAGACACAAACCTCCCAGAGGAGGCTGCAGGGCTGGGCTGCAAGGGGCACCCCAGACACCAGGGGGCACTCAGGACCCACAGCACAGAGAGCAGCCCCAGAAGCAGTGGCAGAGGGAAGGGGAGGGAAGGGTCTTCCTGTTGGACTCAGGGATTTCCTCTCAAGCTCTCTGCTGCCTTCAAGTAGGGATCTTCCTTCTCATGTTCTCACTGCAGACAACAGTGTAGAAGGGCATTGTGTTTGCAGGTTACATGGGGGCAGTGACCCGGACTCTCCTTCACCAAGTCTTTTATTTTCTGTGTCTCTTTATCTGCAAGGAGACCATCCTCAGGGCTCTCATTGTCCTGATTTTGTGAAATGTTCCCACCAAGAGAGACCGCAGCTCAGCTCAGGGTCCTGTGTGTTGACCTCAGGCCCACCTGCCCGCACTTTCCCCTCTCACAGGCCCACATATTCCACCAGGTCCAGGATCATCCCCCAGGACCTCCCACCACAGCTCTTAATCCTCCCTACCTATTGAATGAAACACACAAGGGCTTTAATCTAACAGACAGGAGTGGATAGGACTTGCTTGTATTTTCAATTTGTAGAGGTTAAGAAAATAAGAAACTCTACAGTGAATAAAACATGGAGTAAGACTGACATTGCAGATTAAACATATGTAAACTTCAAGAAGTCTAAAGAAACTCTCCAAAATGGAACACAGAATAAATTCTCCACAAAATAGCCATGTCAGGGATGTAAGAGACAATGAAGCAGTCAAATAGCTATATTGATAGAAGCATAATATGCAAATAGACCAAATGACCAAACAGCAGAATGACCATCCAGACAACCTTCCAGACGACCACACTATGACACACACTGGTACTAATCTAGCAAATGGGGGTGCAATGTGATTGGATGGGGGCCCCACCATTGCCCAACAATTGTCCTGAAGTGCAAGGCCCAGACACCTTCTGTGGGGAGATTGACCGGGAAGGGGGGTCCTGCCAAGGATCACCCCACCGAGGGAGGCCCAGGCAAGCCAAGCGATAGCACCCCACACCTGTTTCCCACAGAGGGATGTGACCTGTGGTGGTGGAAGTGGGCAGAACCACACAGATGCCAAGCAGTGGCAGCAGCTGGGGCAGATGCAGCTGCCACAGCAGGAGGAAAGAAAGCTCCAATCATCCCTGATCACCAGGCAGACCTAGGGACCCTACCTGAGGGGTCCCGGATTATGAGAGGACTCAGGCCGGGCTGAGTGATACCTCCTGTCCTGTGCACGAATTTCAAGCACTGGGCCTCTTGTCGATATATACAACAGCCTAAAGGACCAAATTACTGACCCACCATTTGACCAGTCGCTATGAAGCACACTGACCACCGGGGGGCAAACACTCAATGCAGGAGCTCTCTGTGGTGGTCAGTGCACTACCACAGCAGGAGCACTGCTTAACTGAATAATAGAGGCCTGGCTTACAGCTAGTGAGTGCAGCTGCAGCAGAGAAGGCCTCTCCCACCTCCATGGCAACACACTACTGAGTGACAGCAGGCACAGCAGGGCCAGGATCAGCTGGAGCACCCTGGCACCTGGCCCTGGCTCAGCTCTTGTTAGCCACTCTCGCTAGCCACCTGCCACTTGGTGCACTACTAGATCCCTGGTAGGATGTGGGACTCCTGGTGTTGGCCCTATCCCCACAGGCCCCAAGGGGTCCAAATTGGGAGAGGGCGCAAGCCACCCTGATGAACCATGCTGATGCATTAATCCATGCACTATACCTCCAGTATATACATGGAATTGGAATCTAGAAAGAGGAGAGAGGGGGCACCAAGAAAAATGTATGGAGAAACCATTGCAAATAGTTTTTCAGAGTTAGATGTAAACTCTAAAGATATCTAAGAACACCAAAGTACTCCAAGAAGAATGAAAATAAACAACATTAAGTCGTGGCACATTGAAGTCAAACTGGTGAAAAAGATAAAATGCCCAGGGAAGCAAAGAAAAAATTACCCATGAGTCAAAGAACAAGATTAAACATCAAAGGTCACATGAAAATTTATCAAAATGAGAAGACAATGAAGTAACGACTCAAAGAGCTGAAGGAACATTGAGAAGTCATCAACATAGAATTCTAAACTAACAGAAAATCTATTTGAAAAATGGATGAAAATGAAATTACAAAACATCTATTTTGTGAGATGCAGCTAGAGCAGTGCTTGGAGGGAAATGGATAGCATTAAATGCTTAGGAAGGAATAAATATCTTTAAATCAATCATCTAAGCCTCCAATTAGAAAATTGGGAAGGGGTGAGAACCAATTTGAAAGCAGAGGTAAGTGTATGTTCTCGCTGCCACCCACAACCATGTGAAATGGACTACAAAATTAGAGAACAGCCATCATTCCAGAATGGGTTGGGTTCCTGGTCAGGACACTTACCTGGGCTGCTGCCTGGACCCCCAGTGGGGGGCTTACAGGAGGCACCTAATCAATGATTCTTTTTCAACACTGATGTTTCCAATACTGATGTTTCTATCTCTCCCCTACTTCCTCTATGAAATCAATGAAAATATATTGATTTTTATTGGGTTAGTCTTCGTGGTTTTTGACCTGCCCATGCCTCCCATTCCCTACCCAGAGTGATCGCACTTTCCAAGTGGTGATGACCGCCTTCCCAGAGGAACAAGGGACCACAGTCCCAGATCCCTGTGTCTGTCTGTCCTCACCTGGGGCTTTGGGAGGATGGACACAGGTGGCTGCTCTCCTTTGAGAAGAAAATGGCTCACCTGTCCCCAAGGAGGACGAGGTACCTCAACTCTCTCCCCAGGGTTTTGTTCCAAGAGCCAACATATTCCTTTTTTTATCTTTTTTCATTCTCTCCCAAGGATATTTTCCCATTGATTTTTAGAAAGAGAAAGAGAGGAAGGGGAAGAGTTAAACATTGATGTTTGACAAACACATCACTTGATTGCCTCCTGCACATGCATGAACCAGGGCAAGTGCCAGGGAGGGGCCTGCAACCCAGGGTTGTGCCCTTGACCAGAATCAATCCTGAGACCCATTGGTTCACAGGCCAACACTACTCACTGAGTCAAACTGATTAGAGCCACGTCTCCATTTTTAAAAATTAATTAATTATTTTATTTATTTGTAATTAATAATTTTCTTTTAAAAATATTACATATGCCCTCCTTCCCCCACTTAACCTCAGCCAGCCAGCGTCCAACACCAGCCAGAGCTCCATGTGTAAATGATGGAAACTCTCCAAAGTGAGATGCTGGGAAACAGGGCTTTTGCACACGAACAGCAGGGAAGTTGAGGGAAATGTGTGCTTTTGGGAGGCAGCTGTGTGCTTATGAGAGTAACAGCAGGTTAGAGAAGGAGGCTGCGGCCACAGATTCCAGCCCAGCCTCAAAATAAAAGCATAATTCAATGCAAATTCTTATTCCCAATTGCCAGAAAGACAACATGGACCACGGTGGATGAAGAGGAGCGAGAGGAAGCCCCATCCATGTGCCTCTGGGGGAGCACCCCTGGGTCCTCATCAAAACCCCAGGAAGGAGGACTCTCAATCCTGGAAGCTGCCCCCAAAGGAATGGGGTCAGGGTGATGGGTCTCAGGAAAAGAGGGAGAAAGGGTGGGTCAGGACAGGACCCCTTGTGGCCAGCCTCCTTGAGTCCTTTCCCATCTGGGGTCATCCCTAGGATGACAAGGTCAGGCATGCAGCCCTGGTCACAACTGCACCTTATATGCAGACTCCATGCAGATGGTACTCTCCTCCTGCTCATAAAAGGGGGCCCTTGTCTGGCATGTTGGGGAGACACCAAGAACCGGAGCACCAGAGACAGGACTTGGTGCCAAGTTGCATTTTCCTCAGGATCATTTTCCAAGGTCATTGTCAGGAGTGGGGAGTTCTGAGCCCTGTCCCTGTGCCTGTTTGTGCTTCCATATGATTCTATGTCCCCCTGTGTCTCTGTGTTTGCAGGTGTCCAGTGTGATGTGAAGCTAGTGGAGTCTGGGGGAGCCATGGTGCAGCCTGGGGGATCTCTGAGACTCTCCTGTGTAGCCTCTGGATTCACCTTCAGTAGCTACTACATGAGCTGGGTCCGCCAGGCTCCTTGGAAGGGCCTAGAGTAGGTGTCAGTCATTAGTAGTGGTAGTGGCAGTTACACAAACTACGCCGTATCTATGAAGGGTCGTTTCACCATCTCCAGAGACAATGCCAAGAACACGCTGTACCTGCAAATGAGCAGCCGGAGAACCGAGGACACAGCCGGGTATTACTGTGCAAGACACACAGTGAGGGGAAGTCAGTGTGAGCCCAGACACAAACCTCCCTGAGGAGACTGCAGGGCTGCGCTGCAAGGAGCATCCAGGACACCAGGGGGCACACAGGACCCACAGCATAGAGAGTAGCCCCAGGAGCAGGGGCAGAGGGAGGGGGGAGGGAAGGACCTTCCTGTAGGGCTCAGGGATTTCCTCTCAAGGTCTCAGCTGCCTCCAGGGAGGGCTCTTCCTTCTCATGTTCTCACTGCAGACAACAGTGAAGAAGGGCATTGTGTTTGCGGTTGACATGGCAACAGTGTATTTTTTGTTTCTCTTTCTCTACATGGAGACCATACTCAGGGCTATCTTTGTCTTGGATTTGGAAATCTTTCCCACCAAGAGAGACCCCAGCACAGCACAGGCCCGTGTGCTGAGCTCAGGTTCGTGACCCCACCTTTCCCTCTCACAGGCCCACCTGCCCCCATCTTTCCCTCTCACAGGCCCACCTGCCCCCACCTTTCCCTCTCACTGGCTCACCTGGTCCCATGGCGCCGAGGGCCATCCCCCTGGACCTCCCACCACAGTACCTGTACTCCCTACCACAGCTTCCCTACTGTTCCTCATTCACTATCGTGGATGTGCAAACCCACCCCGAAGTCTGGCTTCAATCACCACAAAACTTTGGGTCTGATTTATGTTGTTTCTTGATTAAGGGGTCCCTGTGTTTACAGTTATGTCCCAGGAGATGGCTCATGGTGACGCCCACCTCAGCACCCTTTGCCCCCTCGTCCCCACCTTAACCATCTGCAAAGTCCTATCATATAAGGTCAGCCACAGGCCCCGGCAATGAGAACCTGGATATCCTGAGATCAAGGTCCAGCCATCACAGTCCCCTGAGAATCAGTGCCCTCAGGGTCCCTCGGGAAACTGTGAATGGGTTTCCTTCCTGTGAGCTAGGAATTGTGTGTATTAGTTGTGTGTGTGAGAGTGTGAGTGTGCATGTGTATGTGTGCACATGGTAATCGTTGAGTCATGACACCCATCTGTCTGGGATGGAGGCACAGTAGTTTGGTCCTCACCTGGAACCTGGAACTTGGGTTAGTCTTCAAGTCAATGCTTCCTTTCCTGAAGGACTCCAGATGTGGTGTGTGGCTAATGCAGGGCATAAAGAGGCAGATGGAACTGGTTGGACAATGAGGAAATGACAGCACAATGAAGGAACGGTCCTGGAGGTGTGCCTGCTCAGAAGTGGTGAATTCCCACCCATGGTAATTCCCCCCACCCCCCCAGGCTCAGGATGGCTTTTCCCATGTTGCACATGGTCCATCCAGTGAATGGGCTTCAGGACCTAGGGTCCCCCATCATGTAGGGACACAGTGACAGCACTGCCCAGGGCCACACGCAGACCCGAGGAGGCATTGGAGGGGGAGGATATGGTGCCTCTGAAATGAGCTGCTGATGAAGCGGGAAAGCCCCACATGCCCTCCCGCTCCCTGGTTAGAACCATGTCAGGTGTCCACATGGACACAGACCCTGATGGTGAGAACAAGGTGGAGACAACAAGTCTGACCAGGTTTCTATGATATTATATCCACCGGATCCAGTAATGGGTGATTATTTGGATGATCTATATATTCTATAATAATTGTCAGAGAAAAATAATTCTCTTCATATAAAATTATTTTTATATCTTCCTTTATATCAGTGTTTTACATCAAGACTGTTTATAGTTAAGCTAGAGGCCTGCTCTAGGAAATTTGTGCACTGGAGGGGGTTCCTCAGTTCAGCATATCTCCTCTCACATTCCGGGAGCCCTCAGGGGCAGGAGGCAACCTAGCAATCAGAGGAAGGCATCATCCACATCATACTTCTGCTGCTGCCACTACCCGCAGCACAAACCTTGGCCAACCCTGGTTACCTGATCCTTGAGCGACCCTGGGTGACGGGCATCTGCCATCCAAGGCTTGCCTGCACCTTGGGTTGGACCTGGGCAACTGGAGACTTAAGGGGACTGGGTGTATCTAGAAGGAGGCATGTGGAGTGGCCAGGCCTGCCTGGAAGTGGGCCCAGCATTCCACACACCTGCTGCCCCAGTGACTTCTATGACCCAATGCATGGAACTGGATCTACAGCATAGAGAATGAACACCACAAAGGAGGCTGTGCAGCTGCTACACGTCCAGCACCAAACTGCCCTGAAGGAATAGGATGCGGGAGCTCTGTCTGTGTCTCCCTAGTCTACGCCTCTGGTTCCCAGGGACCATCACAGAGACTCTTCTTGCCCCCAATACATGGTCCACTGGCTCTAGGCACATAATGTGGTCTTAGTTTGTCCTCTGATCACTTTGTATGAAAAAAGAGTGTCACATGGGACTTCTGGTCCCTGAATATGAACCTCCTGCAACAAATGAGGACATTAAGTGCTGAAGGAAAATTGTGTAGCATTCAAGGTTGAATTTTAAATTAACTGAACATATATTTCAAAACTGAATGAAGTCATGCTGGTGTGGTAGAGTGGTTGAGCTTCAACCTGTGATTCCATTCCTGGTCAGGGCAATTAGCTGTATTGTGGGCTTGATTCCTAGTAGTAACCATAGAGGAGGCAGCCGGTCAATGATTCTCTTTCACCATTGATGTTTCTATCTGTCTCTCTATCTCCCTTCCTCTCTGAAATCTATAAAATACATATATTAAAACAAATATATGCCAAGGCTATAGGTTTGATTCCCAGTCTTGGCAGATATGGAAAGCAAATGATAAATATGTTCCCCGCAATAAATGTTTCTCTCTTTCTCACCATCTTTCTCTGTTCAATATTTCTAAAAACAAGGCTTCTCTCTCTCTCTCTCTCTCTCTCTCTCTCTCTCTCTCTCTCTCCCCATCTCTCTCTTGCAATTTCTATATATCTCTTTTCAATTTCTATAAACATTATAAAAAACCCTCAAGTAAGTATAAAGAATATAATCTCTATACCTATACTATATCTATATCTACAGATACATCTATAGTTAAGCTATACATATATCTAAATCAATATCTATATCTTATTGATATCTATCTAAGTCCATGGGAGCAGAGACACATTGATGTTATCACTAAGGGGTCACTGATTGTGCTCACATCCTACTTCCTGACCACCTCCTGAAGTACAGCCCTGTTGTGGAAGGAGAGGTCCCTGGGCACGGTGACCAGGACCCCAAGGAGGGCCTGGTAATCTGAGGGCACAGTCAGCACCTCCTTCCAGGAGAAGCCCCAGAGACCGGGACCTCCCTCACCTCTTGCCCTTTGTATGTGCAGACACCTCCCATATGAAAATGCCCACAGGACCACCAGACACACACACAGTTGGTATCCACTTAAATGCAGGGCCTCCTTACCCTGGAGAATGATTTCTGAGGGGCGAGGACCTCACCTGCAAGACATGACTCCCCTGTGGCTCTTCCTCTTCCTGCTGTCAGCTCCCAGATGTGAGTGACTCGGGGCTTAGATGTGAAGAGGTAGGAACCCTGCATCTGAGCCCAGGACTCACAGTGTTTTCTCTGTCCCAGGCGTCCTGTCTGTGGTGCAGCTGCAGGAGTCGGGCCCAGGACTGGTGAAGCCCTCACAGACCCTCTCCCTCACCTGCACTGTCTCTGGATTCTCCATCACAACTAGTGATTATGGCTGGAACTGGATCCGCCAGCCCCCAGGGTATATACATAATAGTGGGAGCACTAACTACAGCCCCTCCCTCAAGAGCCGAACTTCCATCTCCAGAGACACTTCCAAGAACCAGTTCTTTCTGCAGCTGAGCTCGATGACCACTGAGGACACAGCCATGTATTACTGTGCAAGAGACAGTGAGGGGAAGTCATTGTGAGCCCAGACACAAACATCCATGAGAAGGCAGCAGTCCTGGGCTGCAGGGTGCATCCAAGACACTAGGGGGCACTCAGGGCCCACAGCACAGAGTTTAGCCCCAGGAGCAGGGGCAGAGGGAGGGGTGAGGGAAGGGCCTTCCTGTTGGGCTCAGGGATTTTTTCTCAACTGCTCAGATGCCTTTAGGGAGGACTATTGCTCTTTCTCTGAGGCTCTAATTTTCTGCTTTCTCACTGCAGACCCCAGAGGAGGAGGTAACAACTGCTGCTTGCAGATGAAGTGTGGGCAGTGATGGGGACTCTCCTCACAACATGATACTGTACATAGAAAACTAAAAAACTGGACCAAAAAACTATTGGATTTAAGAAATGAGTACAGTATTGTAGCAAGATAGGAAATTACCAGACAAAAGTCGATTGTACATTTATACACCAATAATGAATACTCATAAAGGGAAACCAGGCCAACAATCCCATTTACCATTGCATCAAAAAGTATGATATTTAAGAATAAACTTAACCCAGCAGGTAAAAGACTTGTACTTAGAAAAACACAGGATGTTGAATAAAGAGATAGAGAAGATGCAAACAAGTGGAAAACTATATCGTGATCATGAATTGGTAGAATTAACATCATTAAAATGTCCATATCAGCCAAAGCACTCTACTAACTCAATGTAATCCCCATTAAAATTGCAACAGCATAGTTCACAGATCTACAAAACATACTTCAAAAATGCATATGGAACCAAAAAGAGACCCCAATTAGCCACAGCCATCTTGAGAAAGAAGAACAAATGTGGAGGTATCACAATACCAGATAGTGAATTATACTCCAAAGTCATAGTAATCAAAACAACCTGGTACTGGCACAAGAACAGGCACATACATGCATGGAACAGAACAGAGAACCCAGAAATCTATGTAAGCCATTATGCTCAATTAATATTTCACAAAGAAGGTAAGTGCATACAATGGAATTGAAACAGTCTTTTTAATAAATATTGTTGTGAAATTTGACAGCTAAATGAGCAAGAAAATGAAACAATATATTAACATACACCAAACACAGGAGTAAACACAAAATACTTAAAAGAACCTCAATAATAGTAGGGAAATCATAAAAGTCCTGGAAGAAACCATAGAAGCAAAATCTGAGACATCTCTCATAGCCATGTGTTTACAGATACATCTCCCAGGACAAACGAAACTAAAGAGAAAATAAACAAATTGGGATACATCAGAATAGGAAGTATCTGCACAGCAAAGAAACCATCAACAAAATAAAAAGGGAGCCCACAGAATGGGAGAACATACATGTGATAAAGGGTTAATATCTAAAAAATATAAGAAGTCTATACAACTTAGCCAAAGAAAGACAAATAATCCAATTTAAAAATGTGCAACTGTCCTAAATACACACTTCTTCAAAGGGAACATACAGATGGTCAAGAGACATAGGAAAAATGATCAAACTCAATGACATCAGAGAGATGCAAATTAAAAGGACAAGGAGGTATCAACTCACACCTGTCAGAATGGCTACCATCAATAAATCAACAAATGACAAGTGTTGGCAAGAGTGTGAAGCAAAGGGAACCCTCCTACTGTGCTGGAGAGATTATCAACTGCTGCAGCCATTAATAAAAAGACTATTGAGTTTCTTCAAAAAATTAAAGATGGAACTATCATTTGACCCAGTGATCCCACTTTTAGGAATTTTCCAGAATAACCTGGAAGAAAAAAGTAATAAAGAATGCATGCACCCTTATACTCATAGCAACACAATTTGCCATAGCTAAGACCTGGAAACAGCCCAAGAGCCCATCAGTAGCTGAGTGGATAAAAAGCTCTGGTACATTAAGGCCACAGAATACTATGTAGCAGTAAAGGAGATGGATCTTTTACCCCTTGGGACAGCATGGTGGGACCTGGAGAATATCATGCTAAGTGAAATAAGCCAGTCAGAGAAAGACAAGTATCACATGGTCTCACTCATATGTGGAACCTAATGAACAAAATAAGCTGATGAAGAGGGTGGATCCAGAGACCTGGAAGCATGGAGCAGACTGGGGATCTCAGGGAAATCACGGTAGGATGGGTGGGTGAGAAGAAGTCAAACAACAAACTTGTATGCATATAGGCTTAATACAGGAACACAGACAACAGGATGGTGAAGGCCTGGGGCAACCAGGGCGGGCTAGAAGGTGTCAATGGGGGACACAAGGAGACAGGAGTAATACCTTCAACAATAAAGGTACAATTTAAAGAAAAAAGAATTAGGACTTGGATCCTCAGACACTCCCTGAACATGGTCCCTGTGTCACCATCTTCTCTCAGGTGGGGTCAAGACCTCAGTTATGAAATACTCTGCCTCATGAATATGCGAGAGAGAGGAGGCAGACCTCGTTAAATATGGGTAAGTCTGTGCCCTGAGGGCATCGCCCACAGCCACACCTTCCCCTACAGAAGTGCTCCCAGCACAACCACACCAAGGACTGCAGCTGGAGAACCCTCCTCCTGGTAGCCATGGCAACAGGTAAGGGGCTCCTGTCCTGATTAAGGAAGGTCCAGGGAGAGTCCAGGGGGATACCACTCACTCCTGTGTCCTCCCATAGGTGTCCACTCCCAGGTGAAGCTGGTGCACCCTGGGGCTGAGGTGAGGCAGCCTGGGGCCTCCATGAAGGTCTCCTGCAAGGCTTCTGGATACACCTTCACCAGCTACTGGATGCACTGGGTGCGACAGGCCCCAGGACAGGGGCTTGAGTGGATAGGGAGTGTTGGGCCTGCAAATGGAGGTACAAACTACGCACAGAAGTTCCAAGGCAGAGTCTCCATCACAGCATACAAATCCAGGAGCACAACCTACACTGACCTCAGTAGCTTGAGAGCACAGGACACAGCCTTCTATTACTCTGCCAGACACACTGTGAGGGGAAGTCAATATGAGCCCAGACACAAACCTCACTGAGGAGGCAGCAGGGTTGGGCTGCAGGGAGCGTCCAGAACACAAGCGGCGGTCAGGACCAGCAAACTCAGGGTCCCAGCTTAGAGGTTGGCCCTGAAGGGGTGCTGAGAGCTTCCTTGTGGGCGTCCATGCTTTCTTTCCTCCTAGTGTCCCTATGGGGGCAGGTCCTGCTTCCTTCTTTGTGTCTTTAATTAGAATCTTTGCGGAGGGGGGGAAGCAGGAAGTGGCTGTGTTTCAGATCTGGTCAACTTCTCCTCTGTGTCCTTATTGTCACCAGGTCCCAGATAGTCGCCCTCTGGGTTAACAAGGAAACCATAGTAGGCATTCCCATACCCTGATTGAGAGTGAAGTCCCCACCCTCCAAACAGTGCTGAGTGGGGAACACGGAGTCCAGTCCACAAACCTCACCTGAGGGTGGTCAGCCCCTCGCTCTGCCCCATGAGGAGAACTTTGGGGACAGTTAGCTGCTTGCCTCTCACTGACATGGCTGCACACGGAGGGGGAGGTCAGACCCTGCAGGCGCTGCCTCTCTGTGAGCCTGGAAGGGCCCACCTCTCCATGTGGCCCAGATGGAGGCAGGTAGCCCTGCTGGGCCCTTTTCCCCATGGGTCTCAGAACCTGGTCCCAGGAGACGTGTCCCAAACCTGTCCTGTTCCCCTGGAGAACTACCTGCATCCTGAGAACCTGCTGGAGGGAGACCTGGTCCCACCCCCATCTGTTCTGCCTCTAGCTCCACAGACTCCACCCCATCCTCACCCTCTGTCCTCTGCCACCCACACTCTCACCCCATGGGGCCTGCACAGGACGTCCTGTGTGGATGTGTCTGCACTCTCCTTACACACCCTGGTAGGTTTTGCTTAATGCTGCCCTTTGTCACCCTCTCATGCCCATCTCCTGTGCCGGCCCACCCTGAGACACCAGGGCCATGACCACTCAGCCACTCTCTGAGCCTAGGAACAGTGCCCTCATGTGATTCAGGCTTTGAGGGCCGAACCTTGTCAGGTGGAGACACAGCTTAGCACTGAGTTCAGAGTCCTTCCAACAGCTCACACCTGGGCTCAGGGAACCTCCAGGAGCCCATAAGCTGCAGAGCATCCTGGTGGACAAGCCCATGACCAGTGAGGTCAGAATGCAGTCATGGAAGGGCTGGGGTCTGGTCACCTATGATGTTACCAATGTCCTGCTGACCAGAGCCCAGGTGCACAGGGAGCTCTGTGAATCCTAAAAGTCCAGGAACAGCCCGGCAGCATGGCTCACTGGGTGAGCATCAGCCTATGTACCAGGAGGTCATGGTTCAATTCCTGATCAGGGCACATGCCCAGGTTGCCAAAAACATCTCCAGTGTGTGACATGCAGGAGTCAGCCAAACAATGATTCTCTCTCATTATTGATGTTTCTATGTCTCTTTCCCTCTCTCATCCTTGCTGATATCAATTAAAAAATATTTAAACAAATCCTACATAATAAGTAGTTAATATGCAAATGGTCATCATGCCCTCACGCCATCACACAGTAATGGCTCAAACACTCAACACTGGGGATAGAGGATTGGGGACCAGCCGGGCTGTGTCCCAGGAGAGGGACAAGTTATATGACCCATGGTTCTATTCCCTGCAGCTGAGGCCTGCCCCAGCAAAGCTAGCCAGGGCCCTGGTGCTTGTGGCAAGCCACAGGGAGGGAAGCCAAGTCCGGTTCCTGCAACCAGCCAGAGGAGGAAATACTGGTTTCCAGGTGCAGGGCAAGGCAGAGGCGGTTAGGGGTAATCAGGCAGGCAGAGGTAGTTAGGGGCGATCAAGCAGGCAGGCAGGCAGGCAAGCAAGTGGTTAGAAGCCAGAGTTCCCAGATTGCAAGAGGCAGTTGGACCTCCCCCAAGGTGTTTGGAGTGGGAAGGCTGGGCTGAGGAACCCCTCCCTGCCCTGCTTGCACAAATTCCATGCACCAGGCCTCTGGTAAATACAAAAAAAGAAAATTTTTCCTGTTTCATTCAGAGTATGGGTATATATGAAAGGCAACTGTTCACTATGTCTAACATCAGTGTTTCTCTCTGTCCTTCTCTCTCTCCTTTCATTTCCCTCTAAAAAACAATGAACACATCTTCAGGTGAGGATAAAGAAAACAGTATCTATATCTATACATATGTGTACATCCACAAACACACTACATCTATATCTTTATATCAATATCTGTCTCAACATCTATATCTATATCTTGAGCTATATGTACAACTCTATATCTAGAGCAATATCTATGACTATATATATATATATATATATATATTCATACGAGGAGAGGCACATTGATTTGATTCCTAAAGAGTCACTGATTATGCCAACATCCTACTTCCTGACCACCTCTTGCAGCACAGCCTCTGGAAGGAGAGGCCCCTGGGCACGGTGAATAGGACCCTAAGGAGGGCCTGGTTTTCTGAGGACACAGTCAGCACCTCCTTCCAGGAGAAGCCCCAAAGACTGGGACCTCCCTCACCTCTTGCCCTTTGTATGTGCAGACACCTCCCCTATGCAAATGCCCACAGGGCCACCAGACACACACACACACACACACACACACACACAGTTGTCATCCACTTAAATGCAGGGCCTCCTCAACCTGGAGAATGCTTTCTGAGGGAAGTGGACCTGACCTGCAAGACATGATTCCCCTGTGGCTCTTCCTCTTCCTGCAGTCAGCTCCCAGATGTGAGTGACTGGGGGCTTAGGTAGGGACCCTGCATCTGAGCCCAGGACTCACTGTGTTCTCTCTGTCCCAGGTGTCCTGTCCCAGGTGCAGCTGCAGGAGTCGGGCCCAGGAGTGGTGAAGCCCTCGCAGACCCTCTCCCTCGCCTGCACTGTCTCTGGATTCTCCATCACAACCAGTAGTTATGTTTGGAACTAGATCCGCCAGCCCCCAGGGAAGGGGCTGGAGTGGATAGGGTATATACATAATAATGGGAGCACTTACTGCAGCCCCTCCCTCAAGAGCTAAACCTCCATCTCCAGAGACACTTCCAAGAACCAGTTCTTTCTGTAGCTGAGCTCCATGACCACTGAGGACATGGCCATGTATTACTGTGCAAGAGACAGTGAGGGGAAGTCATTGTGAGCCCAGACACAAACCATGAGAAGGCAGCAGTCCTGGGCTGCAGGGTGCATCCAAGACACTAGGGGGCACTCAGGGCCCACAGCACAGAGTTTAGCCCCAGGAGCAGGGGCAGAGGGAGGGGTGAGGGAAGGGACTTCCTGTTGGGCTCAGGGATTTCCTCTCAACTGCTCAGATGCCTTTAGGGAGGACTATTGCTCTTTCTCTGAGGCTCTAATTTCCTGCTTTCTCACTGCAGACCCAAGAGGAGGAGGGAACTGCTGCTTGCAGATGAAATGTGGGCAGTGATGGGGACTCTACTCACAACCTGATACTGTACATAGAAAACCAAAAAACTGGACCATAAAACTATTGGATTTAAGAAATGAATACAGTATTGTAGCGAGATAGGAAATTACCAGCCAAAAGTTGATTGTACATTTATACACCAATAATGAATTCTCATAAAGGGAAACCAGGCCAACAATCCCATTTACCATTGCATCAAAAAGTATGATATTTAAGAATAAACTTAACCCAGCAGGTAAAAGACTTGTACTTAGAAAAACATAGGATGTTGAATAAAGAGATAGAGAAGATGCAAACAAGTGGAAAACTATATCGTGATCATGAATTGGTAGAATTAACATCATTAAAATGTCCATATCAGCCAAAGCACTCTACTGACTCAATGTAATCACCATTAAAATTGCAACAGCATATTTCAAAGATCTACAAAACATACTTCAAAAATGCATATGGAACCAAAAAAAGACCCCAATTAGCCACAGCCATCTTGAGAAAGAAGAACAAATGTGGAGGTATCACAATACCAGATAGTGAATTATACTCCAAAGTCATAGTAATCAAAACAGCCTGGTACTGGCACAAGAGCAAGCATATACATGCATGGAACAGAACAGAGAACCCAGAAATCTACCTAAGCCATTATGCTCAATTAATATTTCACAAAGAAGGCAAGTGCATACAATGGAATTGAAACAGTCTTTTTAATAAATATTGTTGTGAAATTTGACAGCTAAATGAGCAAGAAAATGAAACAATATATTAACATACACCAAACACAGGAGTAAACACAAAATACTTAAAAGAACCTCAATAATAGTAGGGAAATCATAAAAGTCCTGGAAGAAACCATAGAAGCAAAATCTGAGACATCTCTCATAGCCATGTGTTTACAGATACATCTCCCAGGACAAACGAAACTAAAGAGAAAATAAACAAATTGGGATACATTAGAATAGGAAGTATCTACACAGCAAAGAAACCATTAACAAAATGAAAAGGGAGCCCACAGAATGGGAGAACATATTTAGCAAGGATACATGTGATAAAGAGTTAATATTTAAAATATATAAGAAATCTATACAACTTAGCCAAAGAAAGACAAATAATCCAATTTAAAAATGTGCAACTGTCCTAAATACACACTTCTTCAAAGGGAACATACAGATGGTCAAGAGACATAGGAAAAATGATCAAACTCAATGACATCAGAGAGATGCAAATTAAAAGGACAAGGAGGTATCAACTCACGCCTGTCAGAATGGCTACCATCAATAAATCAACAAATGACAAGTGTTGGCAAGGGTGTGAAGCAAAGGGAACCCTCCTACTGTGCTGGAGGGATTATCAAATGCTGCATTTGTTAATAAAAAGTCTATTGAGTTTCTTCAAAAAATTAAAGATGGAACTGCCATTTGACCCAGTGATCCCACATTTAGGAATTTATCCAGAATAACCTGGGGGGAAAAAGTCATAAAGAATGTATGCACCCTTATGTTCATAGCAGAACAAGACTTGGAAACAGCCCAAATGCCTATTAGTAGCTGAATGGATAAAAAGTTCTGGTACATTTATGCCACGGAATACTATGCAGAAGTAAAAGAGAAGGATCTCTTACCCTTTGAAACAGCATGGAGGGACCTGGAGAGTGTCATGCTAAGTAAAACAAGCCAGTCAGAGAAAGACAAGTATCACATGGTCTCACTCATAGGTGGAACCTAATGAACAAATTAAACTGATAAAGAGAATGGATCCAGAGATCTGTAAGCATGGACAGGGGGGGAATCTCAGAAGGAAATCATGGTAGGGTGTAAATCCAGAAAATAAAGGAATGACAACTTTAAAGTGCTGAAGAGAAAATGAAAAGCCAACTTAGAATTCTAAACTAACTGAAAATACATTTTATCACGGAATGGAGCCTGGTTGATGTGGTTCTGTGGTGGAGCTTCGTCCCAGGACTCAAGAAGTCACTGGTTTTATTCCTGGCTATGGCACAAGGCTGGGTTGTGGCTCTATCCCCAGTGGGGGCCACACAGGAGGCAGCCCATCAATGATTCTCTCTCATGGATGTTTCTGTCTCTCTATGCATCTCCCTTCCTCTCTCTCTAAAAACCAAGAAAATAATATTTTTTAAACAGTACTGCATCTATGTCTATATCTATATCTATATCTATATCTATATCTATATCTATATCTATATCTATATCTATATCTATAACTATATCTATATCTATATCTATATCTATATCTATATCTAAATTTACATCTATATCCATCTATATCTATATGTGTTTTTAACCCTATATCTACATCCATATCTATATATCTATTTATATCTATGGGAGTACAAGCAAATTGATGTTATCACTAAGGAGTCACTGATTGTGCCCACATCCTACTTCCTGACCACCTCATGCAGCACAGCCACTGCTGTGGAAAGAGAGGTCCCCGGGCACGGTGACCAGGACCCCAAGGAGGGCCTGGTTCTCTGAGAGCACAGTCAGCACCTCCTTCCAGGAGAAGCCCCAAAGACCGGGACCACCCTCACCTCTTGCCCTTTGTATGTGCAGACACCTTCCCTATGCAAATGCCCACAGGGCCACCAGACACACACACACACACACACACACACACACACACACACTGTTGTCATCCACTTAAATGCAGGGCTTCCTCACCCTGGGGAATGCTTTCTGAAGGACGAGGACCTGACCTGCAAGACATGATTCCCCTGTGGCTCTTCCTCTTCCTGCTGTCAGCTCCCAGATGTGAGTGACTCAGGGCTTAGATGTGAGGAGATGGGGACCCTGCATCTGAGCCCAGGACTCACTGTGTTCTCTCTGTCCCAGGTGTCCTGTCCCAGGTGCAGCTGCAGGAGTCGGGCCCAGGAGTGGTGAAGCCCTCGCAGACCCTCTCCCTCACCTGCACTGTCTCTGGATTCTCCATCACAGCCAGTGGTTACTGCTGGGACTGGGTCCGCCAGCCACCGGGGAAGGGGCTGGAGTGGGTGGCAGAAATATGTAGTAGTGGGAGCATTTACTACAGCCCCTCCCTCAAGAGCCGAACCTCCATCTCCAAAGACACATCCAAGAACCAGTTCTTCCTGCAGCTGAGCTCTGTGACCACCGAGGACACGGCCATGTATTACTGTGCAAGAGACACAGTGAGGGGAAGACAGTGTGAGCCCAAACACAAACCTCCCTGAGGATGCAGCTGGGCTGGGATGCAGCTTGTCCATGACCACCAGGGGGCGCTGAGGACCATAGCCATGAGGACCAGCTCAGGAGCTGGGACCTGGGGTATATGGTCTCTGATGACCTGGTGGGAGCTTTTATTCTCCAGGAGTTACACCCTCTTCCAGGACTCAGTGCCCCTTCCCTTTATGCCTTCCATTTCCTTCCACACCACCCCTACGAGGAAGTTATTTACCTCCTCTGCTCAATTAGAAAGTCAGACTCTAACCTCCCTGAGGAGGCAGCAGGGATGGGCTGCAGGGAGCATCCAGGACACCAGGAGGCACTCAGGACCAGCTTAGGGCCCAGACCTGGAGCAGGTGGAGAGTTGAGAGAAGACCATTTCCTGCTCCTTCTTAAATTAGTTTTTCTCAGAGGCTCAGCCACAGAGCTCACAGGAAGCCCTATCCTATGTCTAGTTTTAGAGATTGTGTTTGTGAACAAAAAGGTGGCTCGGTCCTACATCTGATAAAACCTAGTGACTGACAAGACCTTCACAGGAGGCTGAGATCACACATTCCCACGTAGGCAGTCCTGGGGGTGGACACGCCCCAGGCCTATGACTTCTTTACTAAAAGGCTCCTATTTCCTGAAGCACCCCGTCCATGGTTTCTGTGCATCTGGGTTCACACACCTGTGACTTCAGCATGACCACCCATAGGGAGCACCTCCTGTTCACTGTCCTGTCACCCAGTCCATGCTGTGCTCCTACCACCTCCATGTCACCCCTCAGCTTCCTTCCTTAACTTCAAATGCGCAAAAGCAGCTTCAAACGGTTATTCTCTGGAGCATTGGAGGTTTTGCTTTCCAAAAGTTTTCATCCATTTGGCTCCAATAAAATCTTATAAAACATTCCATACGTGTTTGGACATTTCTTACATCAACATGTCTTGTCTTCATTAACAACATGTGTTCACACACGATTCTTCCCTGTGTGGAGAGGGAAGTGCACACAATTATAAAAACCTGCTACCTGGATGGGATGAGTTCAAATGACTCCACAGACTTTGGAGATAAGTCAAGTTTATTGTTGGTTGTCATGCATGTAAGTGTCCCATCTTTTTTCAGCCCTGCAGCCCTGACTGGGAGGTTGAACATAGACCAATGAACCAGGAGGACATTGGCTTGATTCCTTGATCAGGGATCATGTCTGGGTTACAATCTTGAACTGCAGGGTGTTGGGGGCAGGAGGCAGCCGATCAGTGATTCTCATCATTGATGTTTCCATCATTCCACTGGCCTTCTCTCTGGGGTCAAGGAAATGTATAAAGAAGCAGAAGGAAAAAAAAGGTGGCTTCCCCAGCTGTGCCTTCTCCCCTGTGACACTCTGGTAGGCTCCCTGCTGCTTGAATCAACATAAAATCCTCAATATAAAAGAGCCACTTTGAAGTCATTAACATAAGAACCTCTAAGGCTGTTGAGACTATTTTCTTAGAGAGACAACTCACAGCAATTTACTCAATCCATTTTACTCCACAATGCACCATGTTGTTCCTGGCACCTTTAATGCTACTATCATTGTTTCCCTGGAGAGGACCCTGCTTCTAAGAAATCTGAGTTGAATTTTAGTTGATTAACTTTAACATCTTTTACCTTACCAAAAAGCAATCCCTAAAAGCTATGATGGAGGTTTATGGTTTTAGTCAAAAGGTGGGAGCACATGTAAACCAACAAGCAAACTTAGTGCATGGCTTAAACCAGATGGCAGGGAGAGAGCACCAACACAGCCAAGGCCTTTGAGAAGGTAGCTAGAAGGACCCTGCCAAGTGGGTTAGTCTGCAGAATGGGAAAAGTACAACCTGTGCCATGCCAGCACAGCTGAAGTTTCAGTGAGCCTGGAGAGAGAGGTGGGAAAGTATAAAAGAAAAGACAGACAAAGAGCATACAACCAGGGCTTGGTGGAACTCCTGTGCCTGGATGAGACCCTTAAAGAAGGATCCAGCCAGAAAGTTGAGGCTTTATTTGGTAGTCAGAGGTAAACAGGTAGTGGTCACCATAGTTACAATGTTCTTGTAAGTTTCACTTGTTTTGGCAGCATTTGCTGCAGCCCATTAGCTACCCAGGAAGGATGGAGGTGGTGGCTACAAGGTAAAGCTAAATTATGGTAAGAGAGCTCTCCACTCTAGACTGGGACCAGTTTGTGGTTCTGCCACAGGGAAATCCCAGGCTTCACTCTAGAGGCACTCCCAACAACAACCTTTCCCTATTATCTACTCAAACCCAAGCAGAGAAGATGACATAATGAGTAACTAGAAGGCTGGGACTTTCCAGAAAACAGAAAGGCAGAGTAACACACCACCCTGAAAAGAGTGTGCTGGGTGTCAGTGCAGGGAACAGTGCAGGTGCCTTCTTTAAGCTTGTTTTTGGCGTGTTGGTCTATGAGCAAAGAAGATGTAGAGGGAGGCTCTCCCACAGGGTAACGTCTGCAGGAACCAGAGCAGCTGAGCCTTCCATTGGAAATGCCTGTAGAGTTGCACAATCCCATGGCACACAGGACTCTCCCCGTGAATCAGCCAGGCACGCCATCTTCAATGCTCAGAAGGGTGTGATGATGGTTCACCAAGTGCTGAGTGACGGGCCCAGGGCCCAAGGCTCTGATAAGGAAGACTCTGAGGCCAGAAGTCAACCCCTGTGTAAGAGTTAGAGGAGAGCGTGATGACCATGACCCAGAACCAACTGCCCCCTGAAGGGAAGCCCCATAGCCTTCAGCCTTCCCCATTGCTGCAGCACATGCCCTGGAGAATATCATTAAGAGTTTATTTGAGCCAAACTTGATCACAGGAACAGCGAGTCCAGATTCTTCTGTCGCTGGGATAGGGATCACCAAATCAAAGGATTAAATTGTGGACCAGAAGTTTTAACCAAAAGCATGGAGCGTTTAATACAAGCAGATGGCCGGGAGTGGTTTGGCTCAATGGATAGAGTGTCGGCTTGGGGACTGAAGGGTCCCAGGTTTGATTCCGGTCAAGGGCATGTACCTTGGTTGTGGGCATATCCCCAGTAGGGGGTGTGCAAGAGGCAGCTGATCGATGACTCGCTCTTATCGATGTTTCTAACTCTCTATCTCTCTCCCTTCCTCTCTGTAAAAAATCAATAAAATATATTTTAAAAAAATACAAGCAGATGCAGGCTCCTCACTTGGGGAGGGGCCCCTGATGGGCTTCCCCTGAAGCCTGTGGTCTCAGGTGTATATGGGCCACCAGCCAGTTCCGTGTCCACCCATGTGCCCACCTGATTGGCCCTCATCATTCCTGCCAGTAAGGGGCCTACATGTCTCCTCTTCCCTTGTGTGTGTTCACTTTCCTGTCCCAGGCCTTGCCTCTTTCCCAGGCCTCCAGCTCTGAGTACAGAAATATTCTGCTATTGCTGCCTGATTAGTGCCTGTGGTTAGGCTGTTCAGACTGCCATATCTGCCCCTGCCTACCATCCACCTGCCTTGGTTTCCCATGGATCCTGCCCTGTTTGCCTGCCCATCAAGCTAACACCCCTCAAAGCCACTCCTTCTGGATGTGTGTCTGGGGTCCTACAGGAATAGGAAGCTCATCTTTCTAAAACACAGGCTCTCCTTACAAACACCAGACTCACTGCTCAGCCCGGGCCCCTCCTCCCACCTCTGCTGGCCTGGGATGGGCGCTGCCCCCTCTGTTCTCTTCATTGTTGGTAGATTTCTGAAGTGGTTGCTCTTCTCCCTCTCATTCTGTTTGTTCTAAAGGAGTAACTGTGCAGAAGGGGCAGAAGCAAAATGGTGGCATAGGCAGCTCCAAACTCTTGTTCTTGTTCCTTCACAAAAACATTAAAAAAAAAATACAACAAAATAATGAAACTCTCAGAACTGGCATCTGTAGGACTCTACATCCCAGTCAGACCCACAGCAACTGAGCGAACCCAGAGTCAAGTACATGCTACTCAGAGAGGGAAGGAGCCGGGCTGGTGTGGCTCAGGGGCTGAGCATTGGCCCAGGAACCACCAGGTTATGGGTTTGATTCCCATTCAAGGCACAGGCCTTGGGTGGCAGAATCAATCCCCAATAGGAGAAATGCAGGAGGCAGCCGATCAATGATTCTTTCTCATCACTGATGTTTCCATCTTTCTCCCCTCCTTTCCTCTATGAAATCAATAACAATATATTTTAAAATAAGAATAAAAAGTGAAAAGGAAGAGAAGGAAGGCTTCATGGTGTTTGAAATGCTCATGCATCCCCTTCCCCAGTGTGATCGCACTTTCCAAGTGTTGGTGACTGCCTTCCCAGAGGAACAAGGGGCCACAGTCCCAGATCCCTGTGTCCATCTGTCCTCACCTGGGGATGTGGGAGGATGGGCACAGTGGCAGCTCTTCTCAGAGAAGGGAGGTGCTCACCTGCCCCCAAGGACCATGAGGTGCCTCAACTTTGTACCTATGGTTTTGTTCCAAGAGCCAAATACTCCTTTTTAAATCTTTTTTCATCCTCACCCAAGGATATTTTCCACTGCATTGCAGAGAGAGGGGGGATGAGAGGGAGGGGAAGAGAGAAACATTGATGTGAGAGGAACACATCAACTGGGTGCCTCCTCCACATGCTTGAACGATGACAAGGTCAGGAAGGGGCCTGCAAGACAGATACATGCCCCTGACCAGAATCAAACCTGAGACCCTTTGGTTCAAAGGACAACATTCTATCCACTGACACAAACTGGCCAGGGCTAGAACTCCATTAAAATTATTTATTTATTATTCAACAATAATATTTTATTGTTGAAAGTATCACATATGTCTCCTTACCCATTGATCTCCTCAAGCTTGCCCCTACCATCTCATAGGGCTTCATGTGTAAATGATGGAAATTTTCCATTGTGAGAGGCTGGGAAACGGCTTTTGCACACGAACAGTAGTGAAGTTTATAGAAATCTGTGCTTTTGGGAGGGAGCTGTGTGCTTATGGTGAAGGGCCGCTTCACCATATCTAGAGACAACGCCAAGAACACGCTGTACCTGCAAATGAGCAGCCTGAGAACCGAGGTTAAAGGTTAAAGAAAGAGGCTGAGGCCACAGCGTCCAGACCAGCCTCTCCTGCCTCCTCACATGCATATGTTAGAGTTTTGTGGACAATCTGATTGTGGAAAATAACAAGGAGAATCTTTCAGTCTCAAAATAAAAGCTTCATTCAATGCAAATTCTTATTCCCAAACCCCAGAAAGACAGCAACCACGCACCTCTGGGGGAGTACCCTTAGGTCCTCATCAAACCCCGAGGAAGGAGGACTCTTAATCCTGGAAGCTGCCCCCAAAGGAATGGGGTCAGGGTGATGGGTCTCAGGAAAGGAGGGAGGGAGGGCAGGTCAGGACAGGAACCCTTGTGGTTAGCATCCTTGAGTCCTTTCCCATCTGGGGTCGCCCCTAGGATGACAAGGTCAGGCATGCAGCCCAGGTCACAGCTGCACCTTATATGCAGACTCCATGCAAATGGGGCTCTCCTCCTGCTCATAAAAGGGGCCCTTGTCTGGCATGTTGGGGAGACACCCAGAACCCAAGCTCCTGAGACAGGACCCAGCAGCTCCATCATGGACTTAGTGCCAAGCTGCGTTTTCCTCCTGATCATTTCTCAAGGTCATTGTCAGGAGTGGGGAGCGCTGAGCCATTTGCCGGTGCCTGTTTGTGCTTCAATGTGATACTAAGTTTCTCTGTGTCTCTGTTTTTCCAGGTGTCCAGTGTGAGGTGCAGCTGGTGGAGTCTGGGGGAGGCCTGGTGCAGCCTGGATCATCTCTGAGACTCTCCTGTTCAGCCTCTGGATTCACCTTTAGTAGCTATGGCATGCACTGGGTCCACCAGGCTCCAGGGAAGTGGCTGGAATGGGTCTCATACATTAGTGGTGATGGTTGTATTTACATATACTATGCCAACTCTGTGAAGGGCCACTTCACCATATCTAGAGACAACGCCAAGAACACGCTGTACCTGCAAATGAGCAGCCTGAGAACCGAGGACACAGCCTTGTATTACTGTGCCAGACACACAGTGAGGGAAATTCAGTGTGAGCCCAAACACAAACCTCCCTGGTGACAAGGCTGTGATCACTAGGGGGCAATCAGGTTTTCTAAACACAGGGACCATCCCAGCAGCAGGTGCCTTTGGAGTTTTGGGCTGGTTCTTGTGTGGTTTCCTCCGCATGTCACAGTTTCCCTCAGGGGAACCTCTGGGTCCTGATTCTGCACTTCTCTGACATCTGAGTGAGAACGTCTGTTGTAAACAGAAACAACTTCCTCACATGGACAAACTACAGATTCTTTTCAGACACTCATTTGCCAAGTATCAGGTAATGATCCAATCTTCTGACCCAGGTCACTTAGATCCAATGAGAGGCTCTTCTGACTCCACAGGGCAGCTCAGCCCCACACCGCTCAGAACCAAGCCAGCCAGTAAGAAGGATAAAGTACACAGTCCGATGAATATGTTAGTTCTTCCTTCCCCTGGACCTCGAGCTTCTTATTAACACAATTGTCCTAAAGCAAGTTGGAGACATACACTTCAAAGGCTAGGGTTTCATAGAGTAGGATTTACAGAAGAATTGTCAGATTGGGGAATAGCCACAGCTGTTCACGTGTTTGTCCAGCAGGAGACAATAACGTGTACATTAAGATGCCTTGAGCTGTCTGGCAGGAAACAAATACCCTATTCTGGTTTGGAGGAGATGCTATTTAGCCATTGCAATGGATGATTGATTACATATATGGCTCAGCCCTTGTTGAGCCTGCAAGCTTCATCAACCTTTTGAAGAAACGCTTGTAATATGACATGCTGGAACTGGCTTCCAGCATAAATAGATACAGAATAAAGCCTTTAAAATTGAGAATCATTCAGAATTAAAATTCTTAGCAGATTAGGTGTAGAAGTGATGGACCTCAATATACTAAAAGCTACATTTGAAAGAGTCAATAAGTGCTTTTTCGCAACGGGTTTGCCGCCAGAACACAGGTGTCGTGAAAACCACCATTAACTCAAACCCAAGATGGGAAAGGAAAAGACTCACATCAACATCGTCATCATTGAACACGTAGATTCCGGCAAGTCTACCACTACCGACCATCTCATCTACAAATGTGGTGGGATTGACAAAAGAACCATCGAGAAATTTGAGAAGGAGGTTGCTGAGATGGGGAAGGGCTTCTTCAAGTATGCCTGGGTCTTGGATAAACTGAAAGCCGAATGGGAGCGAGGTATCACCATTGATATCTCCCTGTGGAAATTCGAGACCAGCAGGTATTATGTGACCATCATTGATGCTCCAGGGCACAAAGACTTCATCAAAAACATGATTACAGGCATATCTCAGGCCGACTGTGCTATCCTGATTGTTGCTGCTGGTGTCGGTGAATTTGAAGCAGGCATCTCCAAGAATGGACAGACCCGTGAATATGCCCTTCTGGCCTACTCTGGGTGTGAAACAGCTGATTGTCGGTGTTAACAAAATGGATTCCACTGAGCCACCCTACAGCCAGAAAAGATACGAGGAAATTGTTAAAGAAGTCAGCACCTACATTAAGAAAATTGGCTACAATCCTGACACAGTAGCAAATGTGCCAATTTCTGGTTGGAATGGTGACAACATGCTGGAGCCAAGTGCTAATATGCTTTGGTTCAAGGGATGGAAGGTCACCCGTAAAGATGGCAATGCCAGTGGAACCACACTGCTTGAAGCTCTGGATTGCATCCTGCCACCAACTCGCCCAACTGACAAGCCCCTTCGCCTGCCCCTTCAGGATGTCTATAAAATTGGTTGTATTGGTACTGTCCCTGTGGACAGAGTGGAGACTGGTGTTCTCAAGCCCGGCATGGTGGTCACCTTTGCTCCAGTCAATGTTACAACTGAAGTAAAGTCTGTTGAAATGCACCATGAAGCTTTGAGTGAAGCTCTTCCTGGGGACAATGTGGACTTCAATGTCAAGAACGTGTCTGTCAAAGATGTTCGCTGTGGCAATGTGGCTGGTGACAGCAAAAATGATCCACCAATGGAAGCAGCTGGCTTCACAGCTCAGGTGACTATCCTGAACCACCCAGGCCAGATCAGTGCTGGATATGCCCCTGTGCTGGATTGTAACACAGCTCCCATTGCTTGCAAATTTGCTGAGCTGAAGGTCGTTCTGGGAAAAAGCTGGAAGATGGCCCCAAGTTCTTGAAACCTGGTGATGCTGCCATCGTTGATATGATTCCTGGCAAGCCCATGTGTGTTGAGAGCTTCTCTGACTACCCTCCTCTGGGCCATTTTGCTGTTCGTGACATGAGACAGACAGCTGCTGTGGGTGTCATCAAAGCAGTGGACAAGAAGGCAGCTGGAGCTGGCAAAGTCACCAAGTCTGCCCAGAAAGCTCAGAAGGCTAAATGAACATCATTCCCAACAGCTGCCATCCCAGTCTTAATCAGTGGTGGAAGAACGGTCTCAGAACTGTTTGTCTCAATTGGCCATTTAAGTTTAATAGTAAAAGACTGGTTAATGATTACAATGCATCGTAAAACCTTCAGAAGGAAAGGAGAATGTTTTGTGGACCATTTGGTTCTTTTGTGTGTGTGGCAGTTTTTAAGTTATTAGTTTTTAAAATCAGTATTTTTTATGGAAACAACATGACCAAAAATCTGTCACAGAATTTTGAGACGCATTAAAATAACAGTTTAATGAGAGAGAGAGAGAGAAAAAAGAAAGAGTCAACAAGTGACATCATGCCACACAGCGAAAATTTCAAAGCTTTTCTTCTTACACCAGGACCAAGACAAGGACGCCCCTGTGACTGCTTCTATTCGTCAAAATCAGAAGTCCTTGTTCAGAATAATTAAGCAAGAAAAGGATATTTCAAATGTTTAAAAGAGTGAGAAAGGAGTTAAAATGTTTCTCCTCTGTAAGCAGATGACAGGATCTTGTACATAGAAAACCCTGTATGAGAAGCTAATAGAACTAGAATCCAGGAAAGATGTAAGATAGGAAGCCAACACACAAATGGCTGGTGCCCCTGCCCCCACTCAACAGAGTGTCTTCATGGCTCCAGGAAACATGTGGCTGTTTCAGAGGAAAGTGAGGGGAGGAAATGTGAACTGGCTAGACAACATGGAGAGGACAACCTAATGAAATAAGAACCGGGATGTGTGTGTGCTCAGTCTTAGTTAATCCCCCATCATGTTCCCAGGGAGCTCTCCCCAATGTGGTACTGGGTCAGATGTCCAGTTGACCCCTATCATGTGGAACAGTGCTCACAAGGGGCTCATGCAGACATAAGCTCTCCAATAACAAGACTTTCATCACTCAAACTTAATTATTCCCAAACCATCACTGATATCTTCCCCTCAACACACCTGGTCATGTGGAGGTTCTTCTATGTCCCAATGTGTAAAACTGGGTCTACAACAGAGAGTAGAGCATTAACAGCACAAAGGAGGCTGTGCAGCTGTTACAAGTCCAGCACCAAACTGATCTGAAGGAAAAGGGCATGGGAGTTCTGTTTGTGTCTCTCTAGTTCATGCTTCTGGTTCTCAGGGACCCTCACAGATGTTCATCTCAACACTTGGTCCCCTGGCTCTAGGCTCACAGACTGGACTTACTTTGTCCTCTGATCACTTTGTAAAAGAAACAGTGTTACATAGGACTTCTGGTCGCCTAAACATGAACCTCCTGCAACAAATAAGGACGTGAAGTGCTGAAGGAAAATTGAGTAGCATTCAAGTTTTAATTCTAAACTAACTGAACATATATTTCAAAACCGAATGAAGCCATTCTGGTGTGGCACAGTGGTTAGGCTTCAACCTGTGATTCCATTCCTGGTCAGGACAATTGCCTGAGTTGTGGGCTTGATTCCCAGTAGTGACCATACAGGAGGGAGATGATCAATGATTATTTTCATCATTGATCTTTCTACCTGTCTTTAACTCCCCCTTGCACTCTGAAATCAATAAAATACATATATTAAAACAAACATATCCACCGGTTATGGGTTCCCAGGCTTGGCAAATATGGGAGGCAAATGATAAATATGTTCTCCACCATCGTTTTTCTCTTTCTCAATATTTCTATTTCACATCAAGGTTTCTCTCTCTCTCTCTCTCTCTCTCTCTCTCTCCCTCTTTCTCTTGCTATCTCAATGTTATCTCTCTCTTTTTCATTTGTATAAAAGTCAATGAATATGTCCTCAAATAAGGATAAATAAAATAATTTTATATCTATACTATATCTATATCTTCAAATACATTTATAGTTAAGCTATGCCTATATAAATCAATATCTATATCTTATTGATATCTATCTATATCCAAGGGAGCAGAGTCACATTAATATTATCCCTAAAGAGTCAAATGCCCACATCCTACTTACTGACCACCTCTTGCAGCACAGCCCCTGCTGTGGAAGGAGAGGCCCCTGGGCACGGTGACCAGGACTCCAAGGAGGGCCTGGTTCTCTGAGGGCACAGTCAGCACCTCCTTCCAGGAGAAGCCCCAAAGACCGGGACCACCCTCACCTCTTGCCCTTTGTATGTGCAGACACCTCCCCTATGCAAATGCCCACAGGGCCACCAGACACACACACACACACACACACACACACACACAGTTGGCGTCCACTTAAATGCAGGGCCTCCTCACCCTCAAGAATGCTTTCTGGGGGAGGAGGACCTCACCTGCAAGACATGACTCCCCTGTGGTTCTTCCTCTTCCTGCTGTCAGCTCCCAGATGTGAGTGACTCATGGCTTAGTCGTGTGGAGATGGGAACCCGGTATCTGAGCCTAGGACTCACTGTGTTTTCTCTGTCCCAGGTGTCCTGTCCCAGGTGCAGCTGCAGGAGTCGGGCCCAGGATTGGTGAAGCCCTTGCAGACACCTCTATCACCTGCACTGTCTCTGGTTACTCCATTGCCAGTGGTTACCACTGGGGCTGGATCTGCCAGCCCCCAGGGAAGGGGCTGGAGTGGATGGCAAGCATACATAGCAGTGGGATCACTTACTACAGCCCCTCCCTCAAGGGTGGAACCTCCATCTCCAGAGACAAGTCCAAGAACCAGTTCTCCTTGCAGCTGAGCTCTGTGATCAATGAGGACACAGCCATGTATTACTGTGCAAGACACACAGTGAACGGAAGTCATTGTAAGCTCATACACAAACCTCCCTAAGCTGGGCTGGGCTGCAGGAATTGTCCATGACCAGTAGGAGGCGCTCAGGAGCAGCACAGGGCCCATATTAGGAGCAGGTGGAAAGTTGAGGAAAGACACCATTTCCTGCTCCGTTTTAAAATAGATCTGCCCACACGCTCATCCATAGAGCACACAGGAAGCCCTGTCCTAGGTCTAATTTTAGGGATGTGTTTGTGAACAAAAAAGGGGGCTCTTTTTTAAGGACAAAGGGGCCACATGCTAACCTGACAAGCTCAGGGGTGGCCTGCATGGCATTTGTACCAACTTTGAGACCTCATATAGCCACAAAAGATGGTCTGAAAATTAAGCAGTTAACTATACACAGGCTATGGTGGATAGACATGTCCTAGGCCAGTGTTTTTCCTGACAAAGTGATCTTTTCTGAGGTCTTCGATATTTTCTGAGACCATTTGCCTTTTTGCCTCTAAGATAATATATTGATAAAAAGACTGTGTAACTAGTAACTTCCACTTTTTTCTCCAGACTGCTCAGGGCACAACAAATGGCGCCCAGATATTCCCTCATTGTAATTATTATCAAGTTAATAGTCAGCTGTTAATTATCTTTAACTATCCTGTTTCCATCCTGTAAAAGATGCACCTGTCCATCATTTCATTTTGTACCCTATCCCAGAGGTCTCCCTGCTTTGCTTTTTTCCACCTCCTTAATCTAACTCCAGTGAATTTCATGTAACCTCTCCACATACTTTCCTTCCATTCCAATGTATAAACACAGATGTAATCTGCCATTCTACAGAGCGTTATCTCAATTCACTGAGGTTCTGCTTACCAATATATGTCCACACTTTGGCTCAAATAAACTCACAAAATTCTTTAAAGGTCTGATTGTTTTTTTACATTAACAGTTCTTTCTTTTTCACGGCTGCATAGTGTTCCATGGCCTAGAGCAGTGTTTCCCAAACTTTTCTCATGATGAGAATCACCTGGTGGAGTTGTTAAAATACAGATTTAATTTACAGCACATACTCTTTGTACTAATTGTTGGAAAATTATCCTAGCAAATGCCTCTGTTCCTCTCTGTATTGATGCCTTACATTCTGATGTTATTACTGCGCTTTTATCATCCACTTGCTCTAATAAGATTGTGAATTTTTTAAGGGCAGAGATCATTACTTGAGTTTGTGTTTCTCTGTCCTGGTGTCTAAATAAATACTCCAATGCCATCCAGTTCAAATAGCTGTGATGAGAGAGGCCCACCATTGCTGGAGACCTCTGATTTTTATTTAAAGGCCTCATTTGTTCTGGGCCTTTGCAGAGGGTTTATTAGGCGCTGAGGGAATTTGAGGAAACCCAGACAGAATTCTCCTCCTAAAATATTTGCTAGGCATTTGTCTAATTAAAACCCCGACACACAGCAATAACAAAGGCACTGGTCTCCTCCTGCTAATGCGTGAGGATCATACCCCAGCCTGCAGGAACTCACCTTCCCCACGCCCCCCGCCCCAGTGAGGACCAGGCCCCTGGTTAGACCTGGGCTAGTGCTCCTAACTCTGGGCAGAGGGAGACTTCCTGTGGCTGCAGGCTAGAGGCCCCAGAATCCAAGCCACATGCCAAACAGGTCCCTAGTGCAGTGCAGGTTGGTCAGCAAACAGCTTCTACACCTGGGGATGAGGGGCTGCTGATCCTGGCTTGTTCAACCTGTGATTACCCCAAGAACGCAGGGCCCCTGGGCCTGGGCTCACTGCTTTCCACCAGCTGAAGCTCGCCAATCTCTATGGGCTGGAGGGAGCCAACCAGTCCAACCCAGAGCATGTGGCAGCAGCTCTGAAGGTTGCCATGGCAACCCAAGACTGACTTCCAGTTCATTAGCCTTTGGTCATGATTGGTCATTACAAGTTACTACCCTGGGATTTTATTATGAGGATAATATTTTATTGTGCAAAGTATCCCATATGTCCCCAATTGACCCAGCCAACAAACCAGCCACCACCATCCATCAGGGCTCCATGTGTAAATGATGGGAACTCTCCACTGCGAGAGGCTGGGAAACAGGGCTTTGCATACACACAGCATGGAAGTTGAGGGAAATGTCTGCTTTTTGAAGGCAGCTATGTGCTTGTGAGAGTGGCAGCAGGTTAGAGACACAGGCTGTGGCCAAAGCGTCCAGCCCAACCTCTCCTGCCTCTTCACATGCATATGTTAGAGTTTTGTGGAGGAACTGAGTGAGGAAATTAACAAGGGGAACCTTACAGCTTCAAAATAAAAGCTTCATTCAATGCAAATTCTTATTCCCAAACCCCAGAAAGGCAACATGACCCATGGCGGATGAAGGGGAGCGAGAGGAAGCCCCCTCCACTGGCCTCTGGGGGAGCAAGTCTGGGTCCTCATCAAAACCCCAGGAAGGAGGTCTCTGAATCCTGGAAGCTGCCCTCAAGGGAATGGGGTCAGGTTGACGGGTCTCAGGAAAGGAGGGAAGAAGGGAGGTCCAGGAGGGGACCCCTGTCACCAACATCCTTGAGTCCTTTCCATCTGGGGTCGCCGTAGGATGATAAAGTCAGGCATGTAGCTTAGGTCACAGCTTCATCTTATATGCAGACTCCATGCAAATGGGGCTCTCCTCCTGCTCATAAAAGGGGGCCCTTGACAGGCATGTTGGGGAGACACCCAGAACCCAAGAAGCTCCACCATGGACTTGGTGTCAAGTTGTGTCTTCCTTCTGATCATTCTTCAAGGTCACTGTCAGGAGTGGGGAGCACTGACACCTGTGCCTGTGCCAATTTGTGCTTCCATGTGATTCTAAGTCCCTCTGTGTCTCTGTGTTTGCAGGGGTCCAGTGTGAGGTACAGTTGGTGGAGTCTGGAGGAGACTTTGTGCAGCCTGGGAGGGGGGTGCCTCTGAGACTCTCCTATACAGCCTCTGGATTCACTTTCAGTAGCTATGGCATGCACTGGGTCCGCCAGGCACCACGGAAGGGGCTGGAGTGGGTTCCTGCTATTAGTATTAATGGTGGTAGCACATACTACGACGACTCTGTGAAGGGCCGCTTCACCATCTCCAGAGACAATGCCAAGAACACGCTGTATCTGCAAATGAGCAGCCTGAGAGCCCAGGACACGGCCATGTATTACTGTGCAACAGACACAGTGAGGGGAAGTCAGTGTGCGCCCAGACACAAACCTCCCTGCAGAAAGATCTCTGACCACCAGGGATTGCTCCGGGTCCCTGAACACAAGGACCATCCAGCAGGTGCAGGTGGAGGTTTGGGCTGGTTCCTGTATGGTTTCCTCCTTACATCACAGTTTCCCTCAGGGAACCTCTGGGTCCTGAGTCTATGCTGACGTCTGAGTCTCTGAGTGAGAAAGTCTATTGTGAAGAGAGACAACATTCTCATGTGGCCAAACCACAGAGACTTTCTTTTAGAAAGTCTTGTGTCCAAATAATAATCATCTAATCGTCTGACCCACATCACCTAAATCCAACCAGAGGCTCTGTGTACTCAACAGTTCAGCTCAGCCCCACAGGCTCAGGGTCCCAGCCTGTCAGCAGGACATGAGTATGTTAAATAGTGGGCACCAGTGTCATGTGACCCCAAAGCTAGAGAAGAAAGACCTTGGGGTGAAGGTCATTGGCCTGTCATGGTGCTCATAGCAACAAGAGTAGGTAACACCAGGCAGAGTCTTAGGGACCCACCCCAGCTTAGTACAGATGTCTAGGGTGAAGACAAACATACACCAAATGCTAATTCCATGCTTAACTAACCTGTTGGAAGCACAGGAAAGGCTGTCCAGGGAGTCAGACCTGCTCTGATGAGCCAGGAAAGGAGACTGGCTCAGGCTTTTATTTTATTGAGTTGATTGGGGATGGGGGGATTCTGCTTCCAGGGGCTCATGTGGTTTCTACCTCTTAGTGACAAATGGAGAGGAGACCAGTGTTTCTGGTCATATTTCCATGTGGGGCAGATGGAGAGGAGGCGAGGAATGAGCCATGTATTGTCAGCATTCAAACGTAAAGTAATATAATGTCTGCACAGGTATTTTCCTTAAAATTTTAAATATATGACCAAAATGTTGTTGACAACAAGTGTGTCTGCAGAAGTGAGTGCAAGAACAATTGTACGTGAGCCAGTGGTGTCGATGATGAGGGTGATGGTGATGGTGATGGTGGTGATGATGATGGTTATGATGGCAAGGATGGACTGAGACAGAGGTCCTGGTCCAATGAAATGAAGGTTCCTCATACAGACACACCATCACCATGGCTCCTACGGTGAAGGGTGTCCACACTTCCCTGTCAGTGTTAAGAGAGTTCATAGAAGGGACACAAATGAATAGTGCAGCTTCAGGAATCCATGCTCAGACCAGATCAGTAATGACCCCAAAGGTGTCCAGTGTGAATACATTGCACCTTGAAAGGGGTCACCTTCTAGAACAGAGACCCTGTGAAACTGTGCCTGTAGGAAACAGGGGTCTCCTCCCCCACACCTTGCAGTGACAGGTTCCTTATTTCTCTTGATTCCTGCCTGCATGATCTTTAACGCTTCTACTTCAATCCACTCTTGGTCATCATTATTCAGGTGTTTCCTAGGATGATGCGAGATGTGTCTATGATGCTCTGCACTTCCTTCTGGGCCTTCACTGGAGGAGGATTTAAACCCACATATCCAGTAACTCTCTGTCCATGAACATCAGACACGTTTCTGTTTTGTGACTCAAAACAGTCCAGCTTCCTCCCCTCACCCAGTTCCACAGTCTCCTCCACATTGATGGGTAGTTTCCCAGCAGGGCTCCCCTATGGTACCAGGATCTGCTCCAGTCCCTGTGGCTGCTGTAGCCAATCCACATGGGCAGTGGAGGCCCAACATTTTCTGGCGAATTCTTTGTAAAATCACCCAAAACAGGTGCCAATAAATTAAATACTGGCATATTGAACTTTGATAAAAGTAAAACACTTGTCCCATCAAAAATTTTATCAAGGATATTGACACGCTTAGCATGAGATTATATATTGGAATTGTGTGGCTGATGGGAGAATGTGTGTATTACACATTAAGGATGTTGTATGTTATGGGGGAGACCCACCAGCATCTGAGCACAGTGACCTCCCAGGGGAAGGGCAGAGGGAAGCTGGGAGGGAGGGGTTTCTCTCAGGGTTGAAGTTCCTTTTCCTGAGAGAAATTCCATGGTGGAATTCTCCTCACTCACCTCCCTCTGAACCCCAACATCAGTGATGACACTAGAAAGAGAAAACAGGTCAATCTCCTTCCACCATCATTTCAACATATGAATGATTTTATGTAATGCACATACATAGAATTTTATTTCATGTCTTCTCTCCACGTACAGCCATGACAATTTCTGATGGAACTATCTGGTGTCTCTGAAGTAGGCCATGAGCTTGTAGAAGGCAAGAGTGTGCACAGGAAGCTGAAGAAAAAGTCACCAAATTTCCTGCTTTAAGAACCAAAGATCACTCACCTTTCTGTGCTTGGGAGGCAGTTTCTCAGATAAAAGGAACAATATAAACTGAGATGTAAGATGCTGAGAGTGGCTGTCCTTTATTTTTATACAATAAATTACCAAATTATTATGATCTCTGAATGGATAATAATCTGGCCACTAAGTGTATATCCTACATAATAAAGGCTAATGTGCAAATTGTCTCCCTGACCAGGAGTGCAACCAGCAGGCAGACTGACCAACAGCCCATGTGTCCTTCCCCTGGTCAGGCAGGCCGGACCCCACCCATGAACAAATACATTCATATATATGCTGCATGGCCAGATTATTATTCATTCAGAGATCATTCTAATCTGGCCACTCAGTGTATTTTGCACAGGGGTAAAATTTATATAAAATTACAGACAATAAATTTGGAAATTGTGGGTACACTAAAGTGTTGAGATTCAGAAACTGTCCTAACAAATGCTAATCTCATTAAATCTGATTGAAAGATGCCTGAAAAGTAAAAAGTGTAACCTGCTCATCTAGTCCACCATTTCTCCTCATACTCAGAAAGTTTAGGCTGAGCTTTGATAGGAATCCAATGGGTCTCAGACCCATGAGGTTCCCTGAGCCTGATTACCTGGTGGGTCAGGTCAAATGGAACAGAGGTCCACACACAGGCCCCAGAATGACCAGGGTAGACCGACCTCAGTCCCACCACTTATAGGACAGGCTGTCCCACATGCAAATTTTTGTTCAACTTTTAGGGAACATCCACCCCTGGGCTATGCAGGCTCACAGCTCTCTCCTCACTCAGGGCTGAGGCCTCTGGGAAGATGGAGTTGTGCTCTAGAAGGAGATGAGACTGCTGGGTCTTTTCCTGTGCCTGATGACAGCCCTCCAAGGTAAAGATCTCAGGGATCAGGGTGGGGTCATGGGATGGCTGTGACTGCAGGTGACTGACAGGACTGATGCTCCTTGTCCCCAGGTGTCCTATCCTAGGTGCAGCTGCAGGAGTCGGGCCCAGGACTGATGAAGCCCTCGCAGACCCTCTCCCTCACCTGCACTGTGTCTGGATTCTCTCTGACTAGCTATGGTGTACACTCGATCCGCCAGGCTCCAGGAAAGGGGCTGGAGTGGGTTGGGGTTATATGGAAAGGTGGAAGTACAGACTATAACCCAACAATGAATTCCCGCCTTAGCATCTCTAGGGACACATCCAAGAGTCAAGTTCAGTTAACACTGAATGGCCTGAAAACTGAGGACACGGCCTTGTATTACTGTGCCAGAGACACAATGAGGGGAAGTCAGTGTGAGGCTAGACACAAACCTCCCTGAGGAGGCAGCAGGGCTGGGCTGCAGGGTGCATTCTGGGCAATAGGGGGCGCCTAGGACCCACAGCATAGAGAGCAACCCCAGGAGCAGGGGCAGAGGGAGGGGAGGAAAGGGCCTTCCTGTTGGGCTCAGGGATTTCCTCTCAAGCTCTCAGCTGCCTCCAGGGAAGGCTCTTGCTCTTTCTCTGAGACTCTAATGTACTGCTTTCTCACTGCAGACCCCAGAGGAGGAGGTAACACTGCTGCTGGCAGATGACATTTGGGCAGTGATGGGGACTCTCCTCACCATGTTCCTGTATTTCCTGCTTTTCTTTCTCAACAGAGACCATCCTCGGTGCTCTTATCCACCTGTTTTGGAAACTTTCCCACCAAGAGAGACCCCAACTCATTTTAGGGCCCTGTGTGCTGAGCTCAGGATCTGACCTACATGCCCACCTGCCCCATAGTAGCCTTCATGCTGACAGGCCCACAGTAAATAAAACATGTGCTCATCCCAAGGACAGTGGAAGCTGGATGAAGCCCATCTGAATGGTGCAAAGGGCCCTTGAGGGCTGCTCCCTGGTCACCTCACCTGTACAGGTGCCAGGATTGGCTGTTTCTGGTCCCATGGGAGCAGGCAATGACCTCAGTTCTCTTCCTATAGGTGTCACACTAGCACTGATGTGAGAGGATAGCAGTGTGTGTGTCCCGTGTAGTGTGGTTTAATAGGATGTTTAACAAGGGTCATTGGAAATCATCTCAGGTTAACAAGCAGCTGACCAGGGAAATCTCTTGGTGAAGAAGATAGCTTTACAGTTTTTTAATCTTTTTTACTTAAAACCATGGGCTAAAGCTTCATTTTTCATAATGAGGGTGTTGAATCCTCTGAAGATCACTCCTCTGAGGGCTCAGATGGGATAATAACCCAGGTAGAGGCTGCTTGTGGGTTGCTGCTCTATCTCAGCATTTTCCCAGTCTCCATGTCATAGGTGCTGTAGTGGCCCCACCTTCACCTCACTCACATCTGCAGGATGGAGGAGACTTCCCAAGCTACCCTCCTTGCTCCTTTTGTGGGTCTCCAGGAGTCATGAGGCCCCACTGTGTCTGCAAAGCTTCCCTAAGTCATGCACTGCTCCCCACACCTCTGTGTGTCTCCTCTGGTCCCCTCCTGATTGACAGCTCTGCTGAATACAAAACCTTTCACCACTCAGGAATGGGACTTGGTGAAACCACGAGCTGGATCTTTGAATAGATTTTTTTAAAAATTGGATGAACCATTATCCAGACTCATTAGGAAACAAAGAGAGAAAACCAAAATAAATAAGTCAGGAATGAAGGCAAAGAAGTAGCAAACAACACTCCAGAAATAAAAACATTTTCAATAAAGTACTATGAACAACTGTATGCCAACAAACCGGACAATGTGGATGAAATAAAAGAATTCCTAGAAAAAGCACAGTACCCCAAACTGAAACAGGAAGAATCAGATAACCTGAATAAGCCAATGACAACTGAGGAAATAGAAGCTGGAAACCAAAAGCTCCCTGCAAATAAAAGTCCTGGTCTGGATGCCTTCACATAAGAGTTTTGTCAAACGTCCAAAGAACTAACACCTATATTTCCAAACTCTTCAAAAAATTATAAGAGGAAGGAACACTTCCACACTTTTTAAAAAAATATATATTTTATTGATTTCTTACAGAGAGGAAGGGAGAGGGAGAGAGAGTTAGAAACGTCGATGAGAGAGAAACATCAACCAGCTGCCTCTTGCACACCCCCTACCGGGGATGTGCCCGCAACCAAGGTACATGCCCTTGACCGGAATCAAACCTGGGATCTTTCAGTCTGCAGACCGACACTCTACCACTGAGCCAAACCAGTTTCGGCTCCACACTTTTTAAACGTGTTCAGATTACCCTAATTGAAAAGCAGATGCCACTCCTCGGAGAGAAAATTACAGGCCAATATCCCTGATGAACACAGATGCTAAAATTCTCCTCTAACTAATAGCAAATTGGATCCAGCACTATTTTAAAAAGATCAGACACCATCACCAACTGGGATTCATCCAGGGATGCAAGGCTGGTATGATATTCACAAATCAATACACCTGATACATAACATAAACAAATTGAAAGAAGAAAATAACATGACCATATCTATAGATTCAGAAAAAGCATTCAACAAAACCCAACACCCACTTTGATAAATACTCTCAGCAAAGTGAGAGAAGAGGGCTCATATCTCAAAATACTAAAAGACAAGTATGACAAATCCACAGCCAGAATCATACTCAATGAACAAACACAAAAACCATTTCCCCTAAGAAATTAAACAAAACAGAAAGATCTGCTTTCACCACTCTTATTCAACATAGTACTGGAAGTTCTAGCCACAACAATCGAACAACAAGAAGAAATAAAATGCATCCAAATTGGAAAGGAGGACATAAAACACTTATAATTCATAGATGACATGATATTGTACATAGAAAACCCTAAAGACCCCACACAAAACACACACCTAGATTTAATAAATGAATCCATCCATGTATCAGGACACAAAATTAACACCCAGAAATTGATGGTTTTTTTTTTATACACCAATAATGAATTCTCAGAAAGGGAAACCAAACCCACAATCCCATTTACCTTTGCATATAAAATATTATGAAAAGAAAGAATAAACTTCGCCAAGCAGATAAAAGACTTGTACTCAGAAAAATACAGGATGTTTAATAAAGAGATAGAGGAAGATACATCAAGTGGAAAATACAATGTGATCATGAATTAGTAGAATTAACATCATTAAAATGTCCATATTACCCAGTGTACTCTACAGATTCAACGTAATCACTTTTGAAATAACAACATCACATTTCACAGATCTATAGCAAATACTCCAAAAATTTATACGGAACCAAAAAAGACTGCAATTAGCCACAGCAATCTTGAGAGTAGAACAAAGGTGGAGAACACACAATACCAGATATCGAATTATACTGCAAAGCCATAGAAATCAAAACAGCCAGGTACTGGCACAAGAACAGTCCTATACATGCGTGGAACAGAATAGAGAACCCAGAAATCTACCCAAACCATCCCACTGGATTAATATTTGAGAAAGGAGACCAGAGCATACAATGGAGTCAAAATAGTCTCTTCAAAAAAATATATATATATATATTAGGCTGAAAAATCTCAGACATCACTCATAGCCATGTGTTTACAGATACATCTCCCAGGACAAATGAAAATAAGGAGAAAATAAACAAATGTGAATACATCAAAAATCAAGTGTCAGCACAGTCAAAAGAAACCATCAACAAAATGAAAAGGAAGTCCACGGTGTGGAGAGGGAGGTGCACACAATTATAAAACCTGCTGCCTCCACAGGATGGTGGTGGTGACTTTAAAGAGTTCATATCCTTTGGTGTGGGGATGATGCTCTAACCAGTGAGCCCACCAGCCAGGCTCCATGTGTAAATGATGGAAACTCTCCACTGTGAGAGCCTGGGAAACAGGACTTTTGCACAGGAGCAGCAGGGAAGTTGAGGGAAATGTGTGCTTTTGGGAGGCAGCTGTGTGCTTGTGAGAGTGGCAGCAGGACAGAGGTTGTGGCCACAGTGTCCAGCCCAGTCTCTCCTGTCTCCTCATATGCATATGTTAGAGTTTTCTGGACAATCTGATTGAGGAAAATAACAAGGAGAACCTCTCAGCTTCAAAATAAAAGCATCAAGAGACTGGACATAAACTGCACCTATGGATGAGGACAATGGGGGTGGGGAAAGGGCAGAGGAGGGGTGGGAACCTGGAGGAGGGGTATGAAGGGGGAGGAAAAAAGAGGAACATTTGTAATAATATAAACAATAAAGATTTATTTTAAAAAATAAAAGCATCATTCAATGCAAATTCTTATTGCCAAACCCCAGAAAGGCAACATGGCTCACAATCGCTGAAGGGGAATGAGAGGAACTCCCATCCGCATGCTTCTGGGGGAGCACTCCTGGGTCCTCATCAAAACCCCAGGAAGGAGAACTCTCAATCCTGGAATCTGCCCCCAAAGGAATCGGGTCATGGTGACAGGTCTCAGGAAAGGAGGGAGGGAGGGCGCTTCAGTATGGGACCCCCTGTGGCCCAGCATCCTTGAGTCCTTTCCCATCTGGGGTCGCCCCTAGGATGACAAGGTCAGACATGCAGCCTAGGTCACACTACACCTTATATGCAGACTCCATGCAAATGGAGCTCTCGTCCTGCTCATAAAAGGGGGCCCTAGGCCAGCATGTTGGGGAGACACCCAGAACCCAAGCGCCTGAGACAGGACCCAGGGGCTCCACCATGGACTTGGTGCCAAGCTGCATTTTCCTCCTGGTCATTTCTCAAGGTCATTGTCAGGAGTGGGAAGCGCTGAGACCTGTGCTTGTGCCTGTTTGGGTTTCTATGTGATTCTAACTCCCCCTGTGTCTCTGTGTTTCCAGGTGTGCAGTGTGATGTGCAGCTGGTGGAGTCTGGTGGAGGCGTTGTGCAGCCTGGGGGGTCTCTGAGACTCTCCTGTGCAGCCTCTGGATTTACCTTCAGAAACTACTGGATGCACTGGGTCCGCCAGGCTCCAGGGAAGGGGCTGGAGTGGGTCTCAGTCATTAGTAGTGGTAGTGGTAGTACCATATACTACGCCAACTCTGTGAAGGGCCGCTTCACCATCTCCAGAGACAATGAAAAGAACATGCTGTACCTGCAAATGAACAGCCTGAAAGCCGAGGACACGGCCCTGTATTTCTGTGCAAAAGACACACAGTGAGGGGAAGTCAGTGTGAGCCCAGACACAAACCTCCCAGAGGAGATAGCTTGGATGGGCTGCAGGGTGCGCTAAGAACACCAGGGGGCGCTCAGGGCCCACAGCACAGAGAGCAGCCCCAGGAGCAGGTGCAGAGGGAGGTGGGAGGAAAGGGCCTTCCTGTTTGGCTCAGGGATTTCCTTTGAAGCTCTCAGCTGCCTCCAGGGAGGGCTCTTCCTTCTCATGTTCTCACTGCACACAACAGTGAAGAAGGGCATTGTGTTTTCAGGTGACATGGCGGCAGGGAGCGGGGATGCTCCTTCACCAAGTGTTTTACTTTATGTGTCTCTTTCTCTGCAAGCAGATCATCCTCAGTGCTCTCCTTGTTCTGGTTTTGGGAAATGTTCCCACCAAGACACCCCAGTGCTGCCGAGGCCCCTGTGTACTGACCTCAGGCCCCTGCCCCCACTTTTCCTTCTCACAGGCCAACCTGGTGCCATGGCGACAAAAAATATCCCCAAGGACCTCCCACCACAGTGCCCATACTCTTTACCTCAAGCTTCCCTACTGGTCCCCATTCAACTGGTGGATGTGCAAATCCACTCCAACATCTGGCTTCAGTCATCACAAAACCTGGTTTTGATTTATGTTGTTTTCTGATGAAGGGGTCCCTGTGGTTACAGGTATGTCCCAGGAGACAGCTCAGGGTGACCCCCACGTCAGCACCCTTAGATCACTGGTTATGTCCTTAACCATCTGCAAAGTCCTGTCTTATAAGGTCACCCACAATCCCCAAAGATGAGAACCTGGGTATTTCTGACGTCAAGGTGCATCAATCACAATCCCTTTAGAGTCAGGGCCTTCAGGGCCCCTCAGGAACCTGGGAGCTTGGAGTTGTGTGTGTGAGTGTGAGTGTGCTTGTGTGTGTATGTGTGTGTGCACGTGGTAATCTGGAATTGAGTCATGACCCCCCTCTGTCTGGGATGCAGGCACAGTAGTTTGAACCTCACATGGAATCTGGGACTTGGGTTAGTCTTCAAGCTAATGCTTTCTCTCCTGAGGGACTCCAGATGTGATGTGTGGCTATTTCAGGACAGAGAGAGGCAGATGGAACTGGTTGGACAATGAGGAAATGACAGCACAATGAAGGAACGGTCCTGGAGGTGTGCCTTCTCAGACATGGTGAATTCCTGTCCATGGTAATCCCCCCCCCACCAGGATCAGGGTGGCTTTTCCCATGTTGCACATGTTGCACACGGGCTTCAGGGCCAGAGTCACCCATCATTTAGGGGCACGGTGATGGCACTGCCCAGGGTCACACACAGACAACAAGGAGGCACTGGAGAGAGAGGACATGGTGCTTCTGAAATGAGCTGCTGATGAAGCAGAAAATCCCCCCATGCCCTCCCTCTCCAAATTAGAACCATGTCACGTATGCAGATGGACACAGACACAGGTGATGAGCACAACTCAGAGCCACCAATACTGACCAGGATTCTATGACATTAGATCCATTATCTCTACTAACCGGCGGAATTCTGGGTGATCTATTCATTCTGTAATAATGGACAGAGATAAATAATTCTCTTCATATAAAATTATTTTTATATGTTCCTTCATATCATTGATTTATATAAAAACTTTTTATAATTACTATTGGCCAAAAGATATGGGGAAAATGCTCATTCACTGACCCTCTGAAATGCAAATTAAAAGGACAAGGAGGTATCAGCTCACACGTGTCAGAATGGTTACCATCAACAAATCAATAAATGACAAGTGCTGGCCAGGATGTGGAGCAAAGGGAACCTTCTTACACTGCTGGTGGGAATGCAGGCTGGTGCAGCCACTATTAAACACAGAATGGAGTTTCCACAAAAAATTACAGATGGAACTGCCATATGACCCAGTGAATCCACTTTTAAAATATATGCTAAGGGACTCCACACACCAATCATTAAAAACGTATGCACCCTTATGTTCATAGCAGCACAAACTGCAATAGGTAAGATCGAGAAACAGCCTAAGAGCCCATCAGTAGCTGAGTGGATAAAAAGCTGTGGTACAGTTATGCCACAGAGTACTATGAAGCAGTAAAGGAGAAGGATCTCTATCCCTTTGGGACAGCATGGAGGGACCTGGAGAGCATCATGGTAAGTGAAATAAGCCAGTCAGAGAAAGATAAGTATCACATGATCTGACTCATATGTGTAACATAATTAACAAAATAAACTGATGAACAGAATGGGTCCAGAGATATGGAAGCATGGAGCAGACTGGGGAATCTCAGAGGGAAATCACGGTAAGATGGGTGGGTGGGAAGAGGTAAAAAACAAACTCATATGCACATAGGCTTAATCCAGGGACACAGACAACAGGATGGTGAAGGCCTGGGGCACCCAGGGTGGGCTAGAAGGTGTCAATGGGGGACACAAGGGGACATGAGTAATACCTTCAACAATGAAGGTACAATTTAAAGAAAAAAGAATTAGGACTTGGACCCTCAGACTCCTCCTGCACAAGATCCCTGTGTCACCATCTTCTCTCAGGTGGGGTCAAGACCTCAGCTATGAAATACTCTGCCTCACGAGTATGCAAAAGTGAGGAGGCAGACCCGGTTAAATATGGGTAAGCCTGTGCCCTGAGAGAATCACCCACAGCCACACCCTCCCCTACAGAAGTGCTCCCAGCACAGCCCTCACCATGGACTGCAGCTGGAGAATCCTCCTCCTGCTGGCCATGGCGACAGGTAAGGGGCTCCTGTCCTGGTTCAGGAGGGTCCGGGGAGAGTCCAGGGGGATTCCACTCACTCCTGTCTCCTCCCACAGGTGTTCACTCCCAGGTGCAGCTGGTGCAGCCTGGGGCTGAGGTGAGGCAGCTTGGAGCCTCCGTGAAGGTCTCCTGCAAGGCTTCTGGATACAACTTCAGTAACTACTGGATGAACTGGGTGCGACAGGCCCCAGGACAGTGGCTTGAGTGGATAGGGAAGGTTGGCCCTGCAAATGGAGACACAAACTAAGCACAGAAGTTCCAAGGCAGAGTCTCCATCACCGCAGACAAATCCAGGAGCACAACCTACATGGAGCTCAGTAGCTTGAGAGCACAGGACACAGCCTTTTATTACTGTGCCAGACACACAGTGAGGAAAGTCAATGTAAACCCAGACACAAACCTCATTGAGGAGGCAGCAGGGCTGGGCTGCAGGGAGCGTCCAGAACACTAGGGGGCGCTCAGGACCAGCAAACCCAGGGTCCCAGCTCAGAGGTTGGCCCTGAAGGGGTGGTGAGAGCTTCCTAGTGGGGGTCCATGTTTTCTTTCCTCCTAGTATCCCTATGGGGGCAGGTCCTACTTCCTTCTTTGTGTCTTTAATTAGAATCTTTGCCAAAAAAAAAAAAAAAAAGTAGGAAGTGGCTGTGTTTCAGATCTGGTCTTCTCCTCTGAGTCCATCTAGTCACCAGGTCCCTGATGGTCGCGCTCTGGGTTAACAAGTAAAGCATAGTAGGCATTCCCATACCCTGATTGAGAGCAAAGTCCCCAACCTCCAAGCAGTGCTGAGTGGGGAACACGGAGTCCAGTCCACAAACCTCACCTGAGGGTGGTCAACCCCTCGGTCTGCCCCAGGAGGAGCCATGTTGGGGCAGTTAGCTGCTTGCCTCTCACTGACGTGGCTGCACATGGAGTTGTAGGTCAGACCCTGCAGGCGCTGCCTCTCTGTGAGCCTGGAAGCGCCCACCTCTCGTGTGCCCCAGATGGAGGCAGGAAGCCCTGCTGGGCCTTGTTCCCCGTGGGTCTCAGAACCTGTTCCCAGGGGATGGGTCCCAACATCTGTCCCGCTTCCCCTGGAGAACCACCTGCATCCTGAGAACCTGCTGGAAGGAGACCTGGTCCCACCCCTTTGCTGTGCCTCTAACTCCACAGACTCCACCCCATCCTCACCCTCTGTCCTCCGCTGCCCACACTCTCACCCTATGGAGCCTGCGCAGGACGTCCCGTGTGGATGTGCCTGCTCTCTCCTTCCTGCCCTGGTAGGTTTTGCTTAAATGCTGCCTCATGTCACCCCCTCATCCCCATCTCCTGTGCCAGGACCTCCCTGAGCTGCCAGTACCAGGGCCACTCAGCCACTCTCTGAGCCCAGGAGCACTGCCCACATGTGATTCAGGCTTTGAGGGCCACACCTTGTCAGGTGGAGACACTGCTGAGCACTGAGCTCAGAGCACCTCCAACAGCTCACACCTGGGCTGAAGGAACCTTCAGGGGCTTATGAGCTGCAGTGCATCCTGGTGGACAAGCCCATGACCACTGAGGTCAGAATGCAGTCATGGAAGGGCTGGGGTCTGGTCACCTAAGATGTTACCAATGTCTTGCTGACCAGAGCCCAGGTACACAGGGAGCTCTGTAAATCCTAAAAGTGCAGGGACAGCCAGGGGAGCTTGGCACAGTTGGTGAGCATCAGCCTACGTACCAGGAGGTCATGGTTCAATTCCACTTCAGGGCACTTGCCCAGGTTGCCAACAACATCTCCAGTGTGGGGCATGCAGGAGGCAGCTAAACAATTATTCTCTCTCATCATTGATGTTTCTACGTCTCTATCCCTCACTCTTCCTTGCTGATATCAATTAAGAAATATTTAAACAAATCTTAGATAATAAATAGTTAATATGCAAATGATCATCATGCCCTCATGCCATCACACAGTAATGGCTCAGACACTCAACACTGGGGTGAGAGGATTGGGGACCAGCCAGGCTGTGTCCCAGAAGAGGGACAAGCAATATGCCCCATGGTTCCATTCCCTGCGGCTGAGACTGCCCCAGCAAAGCTAGCTGGGGTCCTGGTGCCTGTGGCAGGCCACAGGGAGAGAAGCCAAGTCCCGGTTCCTACAACCAGCCAGAGGAGGAAATACTGGTTCCCAAGTGAAGGGCAAGGCAGAGGCGGTTAGGGGTAATCAGGCAGGCAGAGGTAGTTAGGGGTGATCAAGCAGGCAGGCAGGCAAGCAAGTGGTTAGAAACCAGAGTTCCCAGATTGCAAGAGGCAGTTGGACATCCCCTGAGGAGTCTTAGTTTGGAGGGGGAAGGCAGGGCTGAGGAACCCCTCCCTGCCCTGCTTGCACAAATTCCATTCACCAGGCTTCTAGTAAATACAAAAACAAAAAATTTTCCGGTTTCATTCACAGTATGGGCATATATGAAAGGCGACTGATCACTATGTCTCTCTCAGATCAGTGTTTCTCTCTGTCCTCTCTCTCTCCTTTCCTTTCCCTCTAAAAATCAATGAACACATCTTCAGGTGAGGATAAAGAAAACAGTATCTATATCTATACATATGTGTACATCCACAAACATACTACATCTATATCTTTATATCAATATCTGTCTCAACATCTATATCTATATCTAGAGCTATATGTACATCTCTAAATCTACAGCAATATCTATCTATGACTATATCTATATCTACATCTATATCTATATTTATATCTATATTCCTAAGAGGAGAGGCACATTGATTTGATCCCTAAAGAGTCATTGATTGTGCCCACATCCTACTTCCTCACCACCTCCTGCAGCACAGCCCCTGCTGTGGTAGGAGAGGCGTCTGGGTAAGGTGACCAGCACCCCAAGGAGGGCCTGATTCACCACTTCCTTACAAGAGAAGCTCCAGAGACTAGGAACTCCCTCACCTATTCCCTTTGTATGTGCAGACACCTCCCATATGCAAATGCCCACACGACCACCAGACACACACACACACACAGTTTGAGTCCACTTAAATGCAGGGGCTCCTCACCCTTGAGAATGCTTTCTGGTGGAGGAGGACCTCATCTGTAAGACATGACTCCCATGTGGTTCTTCCTCTTCCTGCTGTCAGCTCCCAGATGTGAGTGACTCAGGGCTTAGATGTGAGGAGATGGGGACCCTGCATCTGAGCTCAGGACTCACTGTGTTCTCTCTGTCCCAGGTGTCCTGTCCCAGGTGCAGCTGCAGGAGTCGGGCCCAGGACTGGTGAAGCCCTTGCAGACTCTCTCCCTCACCTGCACTGTCTCTGGTTACTCCATCACCAGTAGTTACTGCTGGGACTGGATCTGCCAGCCCTCAGGGAAGGGCCTGGAGTAGATGGGGAGCATATGTTATGATGGAAACACTTACTACAGCCCCTCCCTCAAGAGCTGAACCTCCATCTCCAGAGACACATCCAAGAACCAGTTCTCCCTGCAGTTGAACTCTGTGACCCCCGAGGACAGGGCCATGTATTACTGTGCAAGAGGCACAGTGAGGGGAATTCAGTGTGAGCCCAGACAAAAACCTCCTTGAGGAGGCTGCAAGGCTGGGCTGCAGGGATCATCCAGGACACCAGGGGCGCTGAAGACCAGCACAGTGCCCTGAGCAGGAGCAGCTGGAGAGTTAAAGGAAGACATCACTTCCTGCTCCATCTTAAATTATTTGTGCTCACAGGCTCAGCCACAGAGCTCACAGGAAGCCCTGTCCTATGTCTAGTTTTATGGATTGTGTTTATGAACAAAATGGGGGCTCTGCCTAAATCTGATAAAACTCAGTGACTGACCGGACCCTCACAAGAGGCTCTGATCACACATTCCCATCTTGGCAGTCCTTGTGTGGGCCCGCCCCAGGCCCATGGCTTCTTTACTAAAAGACTCCTCTTTCCTGAAGCATCCAGTCCATGGTTCCTGTGCATCTGGGTTCACACACCTGTGATATCAGCATGACCATCCTCAGGGAGCACCTCTTGGCCATCTGTGTGTCCACTTTGGAGACTTGCCTATTAGGCCCTTTGCTCCTTTTTCAATTGTGTTGCTGTCTTCCTTTTGTGACCTTGTTTGAGTTCCAATACATTTTGGAGATTAACACCTTATCAGAGTTATCCATGTTGCTGCAAAGGGTAAGAGCTCTTTCTTTTTTACAGCTGCATACTGTTCCATGATGTAGATGTACCAGCGCTTTTTATCCAATTGTCTGCTGGCAGGGACTTAAGCTGCTTTCAAAGTTTAGTGCCTGTTAATTGCTCTACGACAAACATATGGGTGCATGCATTCTTTCTGATGAGTGTTTCGATTTCTTTTTTCTTTTCTTTTTTTTTAGTATATTTTTTATTGATTTTTTTACAGAGAGGAAAAAGAGAGGGATAGAGAGTTAGAAAAATCAATAAAGAGATTCATCGATCAGCTGTCTCTTACACACCCACTACTGGGGATATACCCACAAGCAAGGTACATGCCCTTGACTGGAATCAAACCCCGGACCTTTCAGTCAGCAGGCTGATGCTCTATCCACTGAGCCAAACCGGTTTTGACTTAGTGTTTGGGTTTCTTTGGATGTATTCCTAGAAATAGAATCACGGGATCAAAGAGGAGTAGCATTTTCAATTTTCAGATGGAACTCCATATTGTTTACCATAATGGCTGCCAAAGTCTGCATTGCTAATGAACCAAATAAACTGCTGAACAAAAGTAGACCCAAAAATACAGAAGCATGAACAGACCCTGGAACCTCAGAGGGAAGGAAGAGGAGGGTGGCTGGGAAAAGATCAACCAATGGACTTGTCTGCATATATGCCTCACCTGGGGACAGAGACAATGAGGTGGTGAGGGCCTGGCGAGGGAATGGGAGCCAGCAGAAAGAAGATAATGGTAGAAAAGAAGGATGTATGTAATACTTCAACAATAAAAATTGGAGAGAGAGCCAAAGCTGGTTTGGCTCAGTGGTAGAACGTCGGTCTGTGGACTGAAAGGTCCCGATTCGATTCCGGTCAGGGGCATGTATGTTGGTTGCGGGCACATCCCCGGTGGGGGATGTGCAGGAGGTGGCTGGTCGATGTTTCTCATCGATGTTTCTGGCTCTCTAGCTCTCTCCCTTCCTCTCTGTAAAAAATCAATAAAATATATTTTTAAAAAATCGAGAGAGAGAAACAGAGACAGAGACAGAGAGGCAGAGAAGCAGAGAGAACCTCCTGTTCACTATCCAGACACCCAGTCCCCGCCTTGCTCTCTCCCACCTCCATGTCACTCCTCACCTTCCCACCTTAATTTCAAATGCACAAATGCAGCTGCAAATGGTTATTCTCCTCAGCATTGTCGGTCTTGCTTTCCAACAGTTTCTTCCCAATAAAATCTTATAAAACATTCCCATTATATTTGGACATTGCTTACATCACCGTGTTGTATTTTCTTTGTTTACCACACATGTTCACACACATTTCTTCCCATGTGGAGAGGGAGGTGCACACAATTATAAAACCTGCTGCCTCCACAAGATGGTGGTAGTGGCTCTAAAGAATTCACACTCTTTGGTGTGGGGATGACACTCCAACCACTGAGCCGGCCATCCAGGCTGCATGTGTAAATGATGGAAACTCTCCACTGTGAGAGGCCAGGAAGTAGGGCTTTTGCACACGTACAGCAGGGAAGTTGAGGAAAATGTGTGCTTTTGGAAGGCAGCTGTGTGCTTGTGAGAGTGGCAGCAGGTTAGAGACAGAGGCTGCAGCCACAGTGTCCAGCCCAGCCTCTCCTGCCTCTGCACATGCATATGTTAGAGTTTTGTGGAGGATCTGATTGAGGAAAATAACAAGAAAAATATTTCAGCTTCAAAATAAAGACTTCATTCAATGAAAATTCTTATTCCCAAGTCCCAGAAGGCCACATGGCCCATGGTGGGTGAGGTGGAGCTAGAGGAAATTCCATCCACATGCCTCTGGGGGAGCAACCCTGGGTCCTCATAAAAACCCCAGGAAGGAGGATTCTCAGGCCTGGAAGCTGCCCCCAATGGAATGGGGTCAGGGTGATGGGTCTCAGGAAAGAAGGGAGGTAGGGCAGGTCAGGACTGGACTCCTGTGGCCAGCATCCTTGAGCCCTTACCCTTCTGGGTTCGCCCATAGGATGACAAGGTCAGAAATGCAGCCCAGGTCACAGCTGCACTTTATATGCAGACTCCATGCAAATGGGGCTCTCCTTCTGCTAATAAAAGTGGGCCCTTGCCTGGCATGTTGGGGAGACATCCAGAACCCAAACACCTGAGACAGGACCCAGCAGCTCCACCATGGACTTAGTGCCAAGCTGCGTTTTCCTCCTGATCATTTCTCAAGGTCATTGTCAGGAGTGGAGAGCACTGAGCCCTGTGCCTGTGCCTGTTTGTGCTTCCATGTGATTCTAAGTCCCCCTGTGTCTCTGTGTTTGCAGGTATCCAGTGTGAGGAGCAGTTGGTTGAGTCTGGGGGAGGCCTGGTGCAGCCTGGGTCATCTCTGAAACTGTCCTGTGCAGCCTCTGGATTCACCTTCAGTAGCTACTTCATGTACTGGGTCCGCCAGACTCCAGGGAAGGGCCTGGAGTGGGTCTCACACATTAGTGGTGATGGTAGTACTCACATATACTATGCTGCCTCTGTGAAGGGCCGCTTCACCATCTCCAGAGACAACGCCAAGAACACCCTGTACCTGCAAATGAACAGCCTGAGTACCGAGGACACGGCCACGTATTACTGTGCAAGAGACACAGTGAGGGGAAGTCAGTGTGAGCCCAGACACAAACCTCCCTGAGGAGGCAGCAAGGCTGGGCTGCAGGGGGCTTTCCAGATATAGGGGGCGCTCAGGGCCTACAGCACAGAGAGCAGCCCCAGGAGCATGTGCAGAGGGAGGGGGGAGGGAAGGGCTTTTCTGTTGGGCTCAGGGATTTCCTCTCAACCTCTCAGCTGCCTCCAGGGAAGGCTCTTCCTTCTCATTTTCTCACTGGAGAAAACAGTGAAGAAGGGTGTTGTGTTTGCAGGTGACATGGCAGCAGTGTTGTGGACTCTCCTTCTCCAAATCTCCTTCACAAATTCTAAAAGTGGCTTTTTTCACTCTTTTCAGTGTATTGCTGAGTGTGAACTCCTCAGCTGGGTGGATTGTATTGGGCTGTGAGTACAGCTCTGCATCCCTCCCTCGGGGGCCCAGCTCCCTCAGTGTCTGATTCTTCGTGTGCCCTCCCCCTCCTGGTGCCAGGAAGATCCCATACCCTCCCTCTGCTGAAAGGCCTGAGCACACTCAGGGCTGTGACCTCACCCATTCTCTTTGAGTCCACATTGACCCCCAGAAGAGCTGTCAGCTCAGTGCACCAAACACAGAGAGCCCCACATCCACTCACATGAGGGCTCGTCTATCCATCAGGAAGCAGTGCTGACCCCACAGCGGGGACAGGTGACCCTGAGAGCTGGGATGTGCATCATTGAACTCCTCCTCCACCTTCCCTCCTGGAACCAAGGTTTTCTAGCTTCACTGTGATGAGATGTGCCTCGGAGCATGTTGGAAGCTGAGGAGCATCCATGAACCCCCTGTGTCCATACCATCCTCTTATTACTTGTCCAGGAGACACAGGGTCACACACACAGTCAGACACACAGAGTTAAACACACACACACAGTTATACACACACTGAGTCACACACACACAGTCACACATACAGAGTCACATACCAGTGACACACTCATTTCTGGAAAAGACATGCATTCACACATAACAGTGATATAAAACTGTTCATGTCATTACATGCTGTACTTTATGTGTTCTATGTAGGAAAACGTGGTTATATTTAATTCTCTTTGGTGCCATATGAAATAAATACATGATGCTCAAGCAAGTATTATTTCAACACTGACCACAACCTTTGAAAATCAACAGTTGTATTTCTCAGTCCACTTAATTGGAGCTCAAATTAGGAATTTAATCCAAACTTTGCTAGATAGCTACAAAATTAAAATGTGTATTTGAAGTAATAGTAAAAACCTCCCACCAAATAAAAGCCAAGGACCAAATGAACTCAATGTTGAACTGGCATAGAAACCGACCAATGAGAACCAAATCTGGGTACTGTGGGGATCCAATGGCTGTCTAGGAGTCAGAGTTCTTGAGATGATTGGCATAGAAACTGACCAATCAGAACCAAATAAGGGTGCTGTGCAGAATCAATGGCTGCTTAGGAGGTGGAGCTTCTGACATTGACTGGCATAGGAAATGACCAATGAGCACCAAATATGGATGTTGTGAGAAGCTAATGGCTGCCTAGATGGCAGAGTTCTTGGTTCTGACATAGGAGCCAACCAATTAGAACCAAATTGGCCTGCAGAGGAGAGCATTTGTGGGCAAACAGGCCAGCAGAGGAAGGCAGTTAGGGGTGATTAGGCTGGCAGGCAGAGGCAGTTAGGGGCAATCAGGCAGGCAGGCAGGTAAGCAGTTAGGAGCCAGTGGTCCCAGATTGTGAGAGGGATGTCTGCCTGCTGGCAATCGGACATCCTGCAAGGGGTTCACAATTGGAGAGCGTGCAGGCTGAGTTGAGGAAACCCCTCCGCAATGCACAGATTCCATGCACCAGGCATCTAGTCTATAAAAATAAAAGCATAATATGCTAATTAGACCAGGCGACCTTCTGGACAAAACCACCGAAGTGGCGGGGACCAAGCCCCTTACACTAATTTTATGCATCAGCCCTCTAGTATACCTATACCTATCTAAATCCATGGAAACAGAGCCTCATTGATTTTATCCACAAAGGAGTCACTGATTGTTTCCACATTCTAGTCAGCAGGACAACATCCTGCTGACCAGAACCCAGGTGCACAGGGAGCTCCGTGAATCCTAAAAGGGCAAGGACAGCCAAGTCAGCATGGCTCAGTAGTTGAGCATCAACCAAGGAAGAGTATTTCACTGTTGGATTCCCAGTCAGGGCACATGACCAGAATGCGGACAACATCCGTAGTGTGAGGCATGAAGGAGGCAGCCAATCAATGATTCTCTGTCATCATTGATATTTCTATCTCCCTATCCTTCTCCCTTCCTCTCTAACATCAATAAAAATATATCTAAATAAACGAATAAATAAATAAATAAATTAATTAATTAATAAATAAGAATGTTGAAGGCTTGATTCGCAGTGTGGATATATACGGGAGGCAACTGATCTATGTTTCTCTCTCACATCAGTGTCCCTCTCTGTACTTCCCTCTCTCTCTTCCCTTTCACTCTAAAATTCAATGAACACGTCCTCAGGTGAGGACAAAGCAAAGAAGATCCATCCTGGCTACTGTGGCTCAGGGGTTGACCCAACCCGAGACCCAAGAAGTCAAAGGTTAGATCCCTGGTGTGGGCACTTGATGGTGTTGTGGTCTTCACCCCCAGAGGGACCATGCAGGAGGCAGCCAATCAATGATTCTCTCTCATGGATGTTTCTATCTTTCTACGCTGCTCCCTTCCTCTTTATCTAAAAATCAAGAAACTTTTAATTATCTGTACCTATATTTTTACCTGTCCTTACTCTACCTCTATCTCTACCTTGATCTCTATCATCTATACATCTATATCTATATCTATATCTATATCTATATCTATCTATATCTATATCTATATCTATACCCATGGAATCAGAGTCACATTAATGTTATCCCTAAGGAGTCACTGAATCCCAACATCCTACTTCCTGACCACCTCCTGCAGCAGAGCCCCTGGTGTGGAAGGAGAAGCCCCTCGGCATGGTGACCAGGACCCCAAGGAGGGCCTGGTTCACGGTCAGCACCTCCTTCCAGGAGAAGCCCCAAAGACAGTGACCTCCCTCTCCTCTTCCCTTTGTATGTGTAGACACCTCCCCTATGCAAATGCCCTCACGGCCACCAGACACACACACAGTTGGCATCCACATAAATGCAAGGCCTCCTCACTCTGGAGAATGCTTTCTGGGAGACGAGGACCTCACCTGCAAGACATGACTCCCCTGTGGCTCTTCCTTTTCCTGCTGTCAGCGCCCAGATGTAAGTGACTCAACGCTTAGACAGGAGGAGATGGGACCCTGCATCTGAGCCCAGGACTCACTGTGTTCTCTATGTCCCAGGTGTCCTGTCCCAGGTGCAGCTGCAGGAGTTGGGCCCAGGACTGGTGAAGCCCTCACAGACCCTCTCCCTCACCTGCACTTTCTCTGAATTCTCAATCATAGCCAGTGGTCACTGCTGAGACTGGATCCGCCAGCCCCTAGAGAAGGGACTGGAGTGGATGGGGAGCATATGTTATAATGGAAACACTTACCACAGCCCTTCCTCAAGAGCCGAACCTCTATCTCCAGAGAAACGTCCAAGTACCAGTTCTCCCTGCAGCTGAGCTCCGTGACCACCGAGGACACGGCCATGTATTACTGTGCAAGAGACACAGTGAGGGGAAGTCAGTGTGAGCCCAGACACAAACCTCCTGAGGAGACAGCAGGGCTGAATATGCAGGAGCAGTCAGGAAATAAGGGGGCACTGACAACCATAGCCATGAGGACCAGCTCAGGAGCTGGGACATGGGGGATATTGTCTCTGATGACCTGTTCCATGGATTTATTCTCCTGGAGTAACACCCTCCTCAGAGACTCACTGCCCCTCCCCTTTATGCCTTATGTTTCCTTTCACACCATTTTATAGGAGGTCACTTTCCTCCTCTGACCCATTGACCAGCCTGAAGGAGGCCTTAGTGTTTTCTTCGGTCCCTCCTCCAGGAGACATGACCACATGAATGAGTCATTGAGTACATTGTTGGGCAGTGACCAGAGGAATGTTATTGCAGCTCCAGCAACCAAGAAGCTCAGCTGTGCTAACAAAGGGACAGTCTTCTGTTGGATGAAACACGCGAGGGCTTTAATCTCTCAGACAGGAGTGGGTAGAACTGGTCTGTATTTTGAATTTCTAGAGGTTAAGAAAGTAAGAACATCTGCAATGAATAATACATGGAGTAAGACTAACCCTGCAGATTAAACATACCAGAAACATCAAGAAGTCTAGGGAAACTCTCAATAATGAAACACATAATACATTTTCCAAAAAATAGCCAGTGAGAAGAATGTAAGGCAATAAAGCAGTAAAATAACTCTCATATAAAAGACTGAGAGACCAAAGGTCTGAACAACCAAATGACCATTTGAACAGTTGCTATGACGTGCACTTACCACCAGGGCAAAAAAATTCAATGCAGTTGCTGTCCCTTGGTGGTCAGTGCACTCCCAGGGCATGAGCTCAACTCAGGTGACTGAACAGAAGGCTCAATGATGGAGGTCACACTGGGGGGCAGCACATTCCTCTCCCATTTCCGAAGCAGCATGCTAATGAACGATGGCAGGTGACCAGGGCCAGGGTGAGATGGAGAGGTATGGCATGCAGGCTAGACTCAGGCTCCTGCCTGAACTCCTGCCACTTGGTGCACTGCCACATCCCTCAGGATGTCAGACTGCAGGTTTCAGCCCCGTCCCCACAGGCCCTTAGTGGTTCCGAATTGTGTGAGAGTGCAGATCAGGCTTAGGGACAATATCCATGCATGAATCCATGCACCACAATTCTCGTATATACATGGAATTGGAATCTCAGAAAGAGGAGAGAGGGGCACCAGAGAAAATGTTTGAAGAAATTATTGCAAATTAGTTTTTCAGAATTTGATGTAAACTATAAAGACATCTAAGAACATCAATGTACCTGATCATTGATTCTCTCTCATCACTGATGTCTCTATCTCTCTCTCCTCCTCTTCTCTCTGAAATCAATAACAATATATTTTAAAATAAGGATAAAAAGTGAAAAGGAAGAGAAGGAAGGCTTCATGGTGTTTGACCTGGCCACACCTTCCCTCCCCAGCATAATCACACTTTCCACGTGGTGGTGGCCGCCTTCCCAGAGGAACAAGGGACCACAGTCCCAGATTCCTGTGTCTGTCTGTCCTCACCTGGGGCTGTGGGAGGATGGACAGAAGTGGCTGCTCTTCGCCGAGAAAGGAGGTGCTCACCTGTCCCTAAGGACGACATGGTACCTCCACTCTCTCCCCAGGGTTTTGTTCCAAGAGCCAACATATTTCTTTTTAATCTTTTTTCATCCTCTCCCAAGGATATTTTTCCATTGTTTTTCAGAGTGAGAGAGGAAGGGAGGGAGGAGGAGAAACATTGATGTCAGAGGAACATTGATGTCAGAGAAACACATCAATAGGGTGACTCCTGCATGTGATCACACCAGGGCAAAGGCCAAGGAGGAGCCTGCAGCTGAGGTACGTGCACTTGACCAGAATCAAAATGAGATGCTTTGGTTCAAAGACCTACACCTTAGCCACTGAGGAAACCAGCCAGGGCCAGGAATCCATTTTCAATTGTAATGTATTAATTAATTATTTCTACTTTAATTTTCTATTGTTGAAAGTATAACTGATTAATAATTCCCTTTCCATTGATCTCAGCCAGCCAACTGGCCCCTACGACCCGCCAGGGCTCAATTTTTAACTGCTGGAAACTCTCCACTGTGTGAGGCTGGGAAACAGAGCTTTTGCAGAGAAACAGCAGGGAAGTTAAGGGAAATGTATGATTTTGGGAGGCAGCTGTGTGCTTGTGAGAGTGGCAGCAGGTTAGAAACAAAGGGTGAGGCCATAGCGTCCAGCCCAGCCTCTCCTGCCTCCTCACATGCATATGTTAGAATTTTAGGAGGAACTGATTGTGGAAAATAACAAGGAGAATCTTTCAGTCTCACAATAAAACCTTCATTCAATGCAAATTCTTATTCCCAAACCCCAGAAAGCAACATGGTGGGTGAAGGGAAGAGAGAGGAAGCCCCATCCATGTGCCTCTGAGACAGAAACCCTGGGTTCTCATCAAAACCCCAGGAAGGAGGACTCTCAATCCTGGAAGCTGCCCCCAAAGGAATGGGGTCAGGGTGATGGGTCTCAGGAAAGGTGGGAGGGAGGGTGGATCAGGATGGGACCCCTTGTGGCCAACATCCTTGAGTTCTTTCCCATCTGGGGTCGCCCCTAGGATGACAAGGTCAGGCATGGAGTCCAGGTCACAGCTGCACCTTAAATGCAGACTCCATGCAAATGGGCTCTCTTCCTGCTCATAAAAGGGAGCCCTTGCCTGACATGTTGGGGAGACACCCAGAACCCAAGAGCCTGAGACAGGACCCAAGGGCTCCACCACGGAATTGGTGCCAAGCTGCGTTTTCCTCCTGATCATTTCTCAAGGTCATTGTCAGGAGTGGGGAGCACTGAGCCCTGTGCCTGTGCCTGTTTGTGCCTCCATGTGATTCTAAGTCCCCCTGTGTCTCTGTGTTTGCAGGTGTCCAGTGTGAGGTGCAGCTGGTGAAGTCTGGGGGAGGTGTGGTGCAGCCTGGGGGATCTCTGAGACTCTCCTGTACAGCCTCTGGATTTACCTTTACTGACTATGACAAGGGCTACAGTGGGTTGCATACATTAATTGGAGTGGTAGGACCACAAACTATGTGGATTCTGTGAAGGGCCGCTTCACCATCTCCAGAGACAAAGCCAAGAACATGCTGTACCTGCAAATTAACAGCCTGAGAACCGAGGACATGGCCCTGTATTACTGTGCAAGAGATATAGTGAGGGGAAGTCAGTGTGAGCCAAAACACAAACCTCCTGAAGAGGTAGCAGGGCTGGGCTGCAGGGGGCACTTAGGACACTAGGGGATGCTCAGGGCCCACTGCACAGAAAGCAGCCCAAATGTATGGACAGAATGAGGGGGAGGGAATGGCCTTCCTGTTTGGCTCAGGGATTTCCTCTCAAGCTCTCAGCTGCCTCCAGGAAGGGCCCTTCCTTCTCATATTCTCACTGCAGACAACAGTGAAGAAGAGCATTGTGTTTGCAGGTGACAATGCTACAGTGACAGGGACTCTCCTTCACCAAGTCTCCTTCACATATTCTAAAATTGGCCTTTTTTTCATTCTTTTCAGTGTTTCGCTGATGAGTGTGATCTCTGCAGCTGGATAGCTGGGATTGGGCTGTGTGCACAGCTCTGCATGCCTCCCTTGGGGGCCCAGCTCCCTCAGTGTCTGACTCTACCTGTGCTCTCCCCCTCCTGGTTCCAGGGAGACCACAGGCCGTCCCTCTGCTGAAAGGCCTGAGCACACTCAGGGCTGCGACCTCACCCATCCTTTCTGGGTCCACATTAACCGCAGAAGAGCTGTCAGCTCAGTGAACCAAACACAGAGAGCCCCACATCCACCCACATGAGGGCCCAGCTATCCATCAGGAAGCAGTGCTGACCCCAAGGGGACCCTGAGGGCTGGAATGTGCATCATCAAACCCCTCCTCCACCTTCCCTCCTGGAACCAAGGTTTTCTAGCTTTACTGTGGTGAGATGTGCATTGGAGCATGTTGGAAGCTGAGGAGCATCTATGGGACCCCTGTGTCCATACTGTCCTCTTACTACATGTTAAGAAGGTACAGAGTAACACACACACTGTCACACTCACAGAGACAGGCATACATACACACACACAGTGTCACACAAACACATACACAGTCACACAATCATTTCTGGAAAAGACATGTATTCACACATGAGCAGTGACATATAACCATTCATGTCGTTACACACTATACATTGGTAATTCTATGTAATAAAATGAGTTCATAATTTATTCTCTTTGATGCCATATGAAATAAATATGCAGTGTGCAAGCAACTATTATTTCAAGACTTGCCACACCCTCCGAAGATCATCAGTTCTACTTCTCAGTCTACTTAGCAGGAGCTTAAATTAGTAATTCAATCTAAACTTTGCTAGATTGCTACAAAATTTAAAAATATAAATGAAGTAGCTGAAACCAGTTTTGCTAAGTGGATAGAGCATAGGCCTACAGACTTAAAGGTCCCAGGTTTGATTCTGGTCAAGGGCATGTACCTTGGCTGTGTGCGTATCCCCATTGGCGTGTGTTCAGGAGGCAGCTCATCAATGTTTCTAACACTCTATCCCTCTCTCTTCCTTTCTGTAAAAAAATAAATTATATATATATACTGAAGTAAAAGTGAAATCCTTTTACCACATAAAAGTCAAGGACCAAATGAACTCAGGAAAGAATTCTATCAGAATTTCAAATAAAAATTAATAAGTTTCTATCAACTCTTCTTGGACTCTTTCAAGAATTAAAGAAAAAGACAACACCTCCAAACCGATTTATTGAGATGACCATTACATTTCTAGAAAAGCCAAGTTAAAACATACAAAAATAACAGGTCAATATTCCTGATGAAATTACATGCAAAAACACTTCAAATATACTAGGAACTTAAATTGCACACTGAAAGGGTCATTTACCACGATCAAGTGGAATTCTGTCCTAGCATACAAGGATGGTGCAAGTTATGTAAATCAGTAATTGTGTTACATCTCATCCACAGAATGAAGGATAAAGTACACAGTCGTATAAATAGATACAGAATAAAGCCTTTAAAATTGAGAATCGCTTCAGAATTAAAATCCTTAGCAGACTAGGTGAAGAAGTGATGGACCTCAGTGTACTAAAGGCCACAAATGAAAAGCCAACTGACATCATGCCACACGGAGAAAACTTCAAATCTTTTCTTCTTACATCAGGACCAAGACAAGGGCTTCCCTGTGACTGCTTCTATTCATCAAAACAAGAGGTCATTGTCAGAATAATTAGGCAAGAAAAGGACATTTCAAATGTCCCAATCAGACAGAAAGAAGTTAACATGTTTCTCCTTCTCTGTAATCAGATGACAGGATCTTGTACAAAGAAAACCCTAAAAACTGTATGAGAAGCTAATAGAACTAGAATCCAGGAAAGATGTAAGATACAAAATCAACATAAAAATGGCTGGTGCCCCTGCTCCCTCTCAACAGAGTGTCTTCATGGCTCCAGGAAACATGTGGCTCTTTCAGAGGAAAGTTAGGGAAGGAAACGAGAACTGGCTACACTACACGGGAGAGGACAACCTAATGAGACAAGAACCTGGGATATGTGTGTCCTCCTCTTGGTTAATCCCCCCCTCATGTTCCCAGGGAGCTCTCCCCCAATGTGGCACTTGGTCATGTGTGGGTTCCAGTTGATCCTGATCCTGTGGGGACAGTGGTCACAGGGTCACATGCAGACATCAACTCTCCAATAAGATTTTCATCACCTAAACTTAATTATTCCTAAGCCATTTCTGACATCTGGTCATGACGGAGATTCTTCTAGGTACCAATGAATGAAACTGGATCTACAACAGAGTCTAGAGAATGAACATCACAAAGGAGGCTGTGCAGCTGCTACACATTCAGCACCGAACTGCCCTGAAAGACTAGGACCCGGGAGCTCTGTCTGTGTTTCTCTAGTTCATGTTTCTGGTTCCCAGGTACCATAACAGATGCTGCACTTTCTCCAAAAATTTGGTTCACAGACTCTAGAGTCACAATTGGGTCCTAGTTTGTTCTCTGAATACTCTGTAGGACAAAGAGTGCCAGAGGGAACTTCCAGTCTCCTGAATGAGAACCTCCTTCTCTTTTATATCTTTCTCAGGTGGTGAGGATTGATTTCCCTTGGTTGTCATTACTGGTGACTGTCAAATGCATCTCGCATTTTAAACCTATTTTTCTTTATAAAACAAATTTCTCTCCTGGGTCTCTGTACAGGTCTCCTGTTGCAGGTGGGTCCAGAGAGGAAGACACAGGCCAGATGCAGGGATCACTATTTCCACGTGTGGACACTTGAACAAGCTTCAAACCTTCTTAGAATTTTGTATCTAGTTTTTGAATTTTTATAGTGACCACAATCCTCCCACAGGACACTCTCACCTGCATGGAGGCACTGCCCTCCCTGTACGTCTCCCACCCAGAGCTCCCTATATAGCAGAATGACATGCAAATAGGGCCTCCTCTGCTCATAAAAACCAGCCCCAGCCCTGCAGCTCTGGGACTGGAGCCCAGCCCTGGGATCACAGGTGTTCCCATTCCCTGATCAGGACTCAACACAGACCACTCACCATGAGGTCTGGGCTCAGCTGGGTATTCCTTGTGGCTCTGTTAAAAGGTAATTTGTGGAGAACAAGAGACACTTTGTATGTGAGTGGACATGAGTGATAGAAACAGTAGACGTGTGAGCATTTCCTGACCAGAACTTCTCTCTGTTTGCAGGTGTCCAGTGTGAGGTGCAGCTGGTGGAGTCTGGGGGAGGCATGGTGCAGCCTGGGGGGTCTCTGAGACTTTCCTGTGCAGCCTCTGGATTCACCTTCAGTAGCTACTACATGAGCTGGGTTCGCCAGGCTCCAGGGAGGGGCTGGAGTGGAACGCATACATTAATCCTGGTGGTGGTAGCACATACTACACTGACTCTGTGAAGGGTCGCTTTACAATCTACAGAGACAACGCCAAGAACACAATGAACCTGCAAATGAGCAGCCTGAGAACCGAGGACACGGCCCTGTTCTCCTGTGCAAGAGACACAGTTAGGGGAAGTCAGTGTGAGCCCAGACACAAACCTCCCTGAGGAGACAACAGGGCTGGGCTGCAGGGAGTTCCCTGTATACCAGAGGGTGCTCAGGACCCACAGCACAGAGAATAACCCCAGGAGCAGGGGCAGAGGGAGTGGAGGGAAGGGCCTTCCTGCTGGGCTCAGGGATTTCCTCTCAAGCTCTCAGCTGCCTCCAGGGAGGGCTCTTCCTTCTCATGTTCTCACTGCAGACAACAGTGAAGAAGGGCATTGTGTTTGCATGTAACATGGTGGCAGTGAGAGGGACTCTCCTTCACCAAGTCTCTTTCACAAATTCTAAAATTGGCCTTTTTCACTCTTCATTGTGTTGCTGATGAGTGTGAACTCCTCAGTTGGGCGGCTGGGATTGGGCTGTGTGCACAGATCTGCATGCCTCCCTTTGGGGTCCAGCTTCCTTAGTGTCTGACTCTCCATGTGCCCTCCCCCTCCTGGTTTCAGGGAGATCACAGGCTCTCCCTCTGCTGAAAGGCCCGAGGACACTCAGGGCTGTGACCTCACCCATGCTTTCTGGGTCCACATTGACCCCAGAAGAGCTGTCAGCTCAGTGCACCAAACACAGGTAGTCCTGCATCCATCCACACGAGGACCCTGCTGTCCATCAGGAATCAGTGCTGATCCCACGGCAGGGACAGGTGACCCTGAGGGCTGGGATGTGCATCATCAAACTCCTCCTCCACCTTCCCTCCTGGAGCCAAGGTTTTCTATCTTTGCTGTGGTGAGATGTGCATCGGAGCATGTTGGAAGCCGAGGAGCAGAGTCACATTAATGTTATCCCAAAGGGACACTGATTGTGTCCATACTGTTCTCTTACTACTGGTCCAGGAGACACAGAGTCACACAGACATGTAGTCACAAACAAAGAGTGAAAGACACACACACACATAGAGTCACAAACTCATTTCCGGAAAAGACATGCATTCACACATGAACAGTGGTATAAAATCATCCACGTCGTTACACACTGTACTTTATGTATTATATTTAAGAAAATGTGGTTCTATTTAATTCTTTGATGCCATATGAAATAAATAAGTGGTGCTCAAGCAACTATTATTTCAACACTGACCACATCCTGTGAATATCAATAGTGGTTTTTCTCAGTCCACTTAAAAGGAGCTCAAATTAGGAATTTAATTCAAACTTTGCTAGATAGCTACAAAAGTAAAAAAATATAACTGAAGTAATAGTGAAGACCTCCCACCAAATAAAAGCCACGGACCAAATGAACTCAATGACGAATTGGCATAGACACCAACCAATGAGAATCAAATATGGGTACTGTGCGGATCTAATGGCTGTCTAGGAGTCGGAGCTCTTGAACTAGACTGGCATAGAAACTGACCAATCAGAACCAAATAATGGTGATCTGAAAAATCTATAGCTGCTTAGGAGGTGGAGCTTCTGATACTGAGGGGCATAGTATTGGACCAGTGAGAACCAAATGTGGATGCTGTGGGGAGCTAATGGCTGCTGAGGTGGAGGAGCTTTTGATGTTGGCATAGGAACCAACCAATCAGAACCAAATTAGCCTGCAGAGGAGGGCAGTTGGGGACAAACAGGCCAGCAGAGGAGGGCAGTTAGGGGTGATCAGGGTGGCAGGCAGAGGGAGTTAGGGCCAATCAGGCAGGTAGGCAAGTGAGCAGTGAGGAGCCAGTGGTCACAGATTCTGAGATGGATTTCTGCCTGCTGGCAAAGAGATATCCTGTAAGGGTTTCCCAATTGGAGAGGGTGCAGAGTGAGTTGAGGGAACCCCTCTATCATGCTATCAAAATCCATGGAAACAGAGCCTCATTGATTTTATCCCCAAAGGAGTCACTGATTGCTCCACATTCTACTTTCTAACGACGTCCTGCTTACCAGAGCCCAGGTGCATAGGGAGCTCCGTGAATCCTAAAAGGGCAGGGACAGCCCAGGCAGCATGGCTCAGTAGTTGAGCATCAACCAAGGAACCAGAAATTCACTGTTGAATTCCCAGTCAGGTCATATGGGCAGGATGCAAACAACATCCATAGTGTGAAGCATGAAGGAAGCAGCCAATCAAAGATTATCTCTCATCATTGATGTTTCTATCTCCCTATCTTTCTCCCTTCCTCTCTAACATCAATAAAAATATATTTAAATAAATAAATAACTGAGAATGTTGCAGGCTTGATTCGCAGTATGGATATATATGGGAGACAACTGATCTATGTTTCTCTTTCACATCAATGTTTCTGTCCTTCCTTGTCTCTCTTTCCTTTCCCTCTAAAAATCAATGAACATGTCTTCAGGTGAGGACAAAGCAAAGAAGAACCAGGCTGGCCTGTGTGGCTCAAGGGTTGACCCAACTTGGGCCCCAAGAAATCACTGGTTAGATTTCTGGTGTGGGCACTTGATGGGATTGTGGTCTTCACCCATAGAGGGGGCCATGAGGAGGCAGCCAATCAATAATTCTCTCTAATGGATGGTTCTCTCTTTCTATGCCACTCCCTTCCTCTTTTTCTAAAAATCAAGAAACTTTTCATTATCTGTACCTATATCTATATCTATCCTTACTCTATCTCTATCTCTATCTCTATCTCTATCTCTATCTCTATCTCTATCTCTATCTCTATCTCTACCTCTGTCTCTATCTCTACTTCTACCTCTACCTCTATCTCTATCATCTATATGTATATGCATATGTATATCTATATCTATATATCTATGTCTATATCTATGTCTATATCTATATTTAAATCTATATCTATATCTATATCTATATCTATATCTATATCTATATCTAAATATCTATATAATCTATATCTACATCCATGGAAGCAGAGTCACATTAATGTTATCCCAAAGGGATCACTGATCGTTCCCACATCCTACTTTCTGACCACCTCCTGCAGCACAGCATCTGACGTGGAAGTAGAGGTCCCTGGGCACAGTGACCATGACCCCAAGGAGGGCCTGGTTCTCTGAAGGCACAGTCAGCAACTCCTTCCAGGAGAAGCCCCAGAGACTTGGCCCTCCCTCACCTCTTCCCTTTGTATGTGCAGATACCTCCCATATGCAAATGCCCACAGAGCCACCAGACACACACACAGTTGGCGTCCACATAAATGCAGGGTCTCCTCACCCTGGAGAATGCTTTCTGGGGGATGAGAACCTCACCTGCAAGACATGACTCCCCTGTGGCTCTTCCTCTTTCTGCTGTCAGCTCCCAGATGTGAGTGACTCAGAGCTTAGATGTAAGGAGATGGGGACCCTGCATCTGAACCCAGGACTCACTGTGTTCTCTCTGTCCCAGGTGTCCTGTCCCAGGTGCAGCTGCAGGAGTCTGGCCCAGGACTGGTGAAGCCCTCGCAGACCCTCTCCCTCACCTGCGCTGTCTCTGGATTCTCTATCACTACCAGCTATTACGTCTGGAGCTGGATCCGCCAGCCCCCAGGGAAGGGTCTAGAATGGATTGCTCGCATAGATTATGATGGAGCCACTTTCTACAGCCCCTCCCTCAAGAGCCGAACCTCCATCTCCAGAGATACCTCAAAGAATCAGTTCTCCCTGCAGCTGAGATCCGTGACCAACGAGGACACTTCCGTGTATTACTGTGCAAGACACAGTGAGAGGAAGTCAGTGTGAGCCCAGACATAAACCTCCCTGAGGAGATAGCAGGGCTAGGCTGCAGATAGCATCCAGAAGAAGCAGAGGGCGCTCAGGATAAGCACAGGCCCCTTGACCAGGAGCAGGTGGAGAGTTAAAGAAAGACACCATTTCCTGCTCCATCTTAAATTAGTTTTGCTCACAGGCTCAGCCACAGAGCTCACAGGAAGCCCTGTCCTAGGTCTAGTTTTAGGGATTGTGTTTGTGAACAAAAAGGGGGTTCTGTCCTAAATCTGACAAAACTCAGTGACTGAGAGGACCCTCACAGGAGGCTCTGATCACACATTCCCACCTGGGCAGTCCAGGGGGTGAGCCAGCCCCAGGCCTATGACTTCTTTACTAAAAGACTCCTCTTTTCCGAAGCATCCCGTCTATGGTTCCTGTGCATCTGGGTTCACACACCTGTGCCATCAGCATGACCACCCTTAGGAGAGCACCTACTGTTCACTGTCCTGACACCCAGTCCCCACTGTGCTCTCTCCCATATCCATGTCACTCCTCATCTTCTCTCCCTAACTTCAAATGCACAAACAAAGCTGCAAACTGTTATTCTCCTGAGCACTTGAGGTTTGGCTTCCCAACGGTTCTCGTCCATTTGGCTCCAATAAAATCTTATAAAACATTGCATATGTATTTGGGCATTTCTTACATCAACATGTTGTCTTGTCTTCATTTACAACATGTGTTCACACATGTTTCTTCCCCGTGTGGAGAAGGAAGTGCACACAATTATAAAAACCTGCTACCTGGACGGGATGAGTTCAAATGCATTCACAGGTGTTGGAGATGAGACCAGTTTGTTGTTGGTTGTCATGAACATAAGTGTCCCATCTTTTTCCAGCCCAGCAGGCATGATAAGTTGGTTCAGCATCGACCTATGAGCCAGGAGGTCATAGATTGATTCCTTGGTCGGCACACATGCCTTGGTTTCAGTCTCAATCCTGGTGAGGGGAGGGAGGGAAGAGGCAGGGGGGAGAAAAGTCATGGGGGAGTGGGCACAGGGGAGAGTGTAGGAGGCAGCCAATCAGTGATTCTCATCATTGATGTTTCCATGGCTCCACTGGCCTCCTCTCTTTAGTCTAGGAAAGTGTATAAAGAAGGAGAAGGAAAGAAAGGCGACTTCCCCAGCTGTGCCTTCTCCCCTGTGACACTCTGGCAGGCTCCCCTGCTGGTTGAATCTGCATAAAATCCACAACATAAATGGGCCACTTTGAAGTCCTTGACCTGAGAACCTCTAAGCCTGTGCAGAATAGTTTTAAGAGTTTATTTGAGCCAAGCTTGATCATAGGAACAGCGAGCCCAGCTTCTTCTGGTAACGGGATTGAGGGTCACCGAGTCCAATATGAAATCGGGGACCAGAAGGTTTAAGCAAAAGTGTGGAGTGTTTATTACAATCAGATTCAGGCTCCCTGGATGGGGAGGGCCCCCTGAGGGTCTCAGATGTATATGTGCCACCAGCCTGCTCTGTATCCATCCATGTGCCCACCTGATTAGCCCTCATTGTTCCTGTCCAGCAAGGGACATGCACATCCCCTGTTCCCTTGTGTGGATTCACCTTCCTGTCCCAGGCCCTCCCTCGTTTCCAGGCCTCCTGCTCTGAGTCCAGAAACATTCTGCTATTGCTGCCTGGTTGGTGCCTGTGCTTAGGCTGCCCAGACAGCTGAGTCTGCCCCTGCCTACCAGCCACCTGCCTTGGTTTCCCATGGACCCTGCCCTGTCTGCCTGCTGGTCAACCTAACTCCTATCAAAGCCACCCCTTCTGGATGTGTGTCTGGGGTCCTCCAGGAACAGGAAGTTCATCTTCCTAAAACACAGGCTCTTCTTTCAAACACCAGACTCACTGCTCAGCGCGGGCCCTCCTCCGGCCTCTGCTGGCCTTGGATGGGCACTGCTCCCTCTGTTCTCTCTGTTGTTGCTAGATTTCCATGGTGGTTGCACTTGTCCCTTCTCATTCTCTGTTCGTTCAAAAGGAATCACTGAGCAGAAGGGGATGAAGCAAATGGTGGTGTAGGCAGCTTCAAATTCCTGTTCCTCCACAAAAGCATAAAAAAACAAATGGAAAATCTCAAAACTGGTATTTATCGGTCTCTGGAACACAGTCAGACCTGCATCAACTGAGTGAACCCGAGTCAAGTACATGCTACTCAGAGAGGGAAGGAGCTGGGGGTGTAGTCAGGGGCAGAGCTTTGGTCCAAGTTATGGGTTTGATTCCCATTCAGGGCACAGGCTCTGGGTTGTAGGATCAATCCCCATCAGGAGGCATGCATAAGGCAGCTGATCATTGATTCTCTCTCATCACTGATGTTTCCATCTCTCTCTCCCTTCTTTCTTCTCTGAAATCAATAAAAATATATTTTAAAATAAGAATTTAAAATGAAAAGAATGAGAAGGTTTCATGGTGTTTGAGCTGCCCACACCTCCCCTCCCCAGCGTGATCACACTTTCCAACGGTGGTGGCCGCTTTCCCAGAGGAAAAAGGGACCACAGTCCCAGATCCCTGTGTCCGTCTGTCCTCACCTGAGCTGTGGGAGGATGGACACAGGTGGCCGCTCTCCTTTGAGAAGGGAGGTGCTCACCTGTCCCCAAGGACGTCATGGTACCTCAACATTCTCCCCAGAATTTTGTTCCAAGAGCCAACATATTCCTTTTTTATCTTTTTTCATCCTCACCCAAGGATATTTTCCATTGCTTTTCAGAGAGAGAGTGGGAGGGGGGGGGAAGAGAGAAACATGGATGTGAAAGAAACATATCAATTGGGTGCCTCCTACACATGCCTTCACCAGGGCAACAGCCAGGGAGGGGTGTGGAACCCAGGTATGTGCACTTGACCAGAATCAAACCTGAGACCCTTTGGTTCAAAAGCCAACACTCTATCCACTGACACAAACTGCCAGTCCCAAGATTCCATATTTAAAAAATATTTATTTATTTATTTATTTATTCATATTTATTAGTATTTTAATGTTGAAAGTTTCACATATGTTTCCTATTCCATATTGATGACCCTGCAGCCAGACCCCAACACCAATAAGGGCTCCTTGTATACATGATGGAAATTCTCCCACTGTGAGTGAATGGGAAACAGGGCTTTTGCACACAAACAGCAGGAAAGTTGAGGGAAATGTGTGCTTTTGGGAGGCGGCAGTGTAATTGTGAGAGTGGCAGCAGGTTAGAGAGTGAGACTGCGGCCACAGTGTCCAGTCCAGCCTCTCCTGCCTCCTCACATTCATATGTTAGAGCTTTGTGGAAGGTCTGATTAAGGAAAATAACAAGGATAATCTTTCAGTCTCAAAATAAAAGCTTCATAAATGCACGTTCTTATTCCCAAACCCCAGAAAGCAAAATAGCCCATGGCAGGTGAAGGGGAGCAAGAGGAAGAACCATCCACACGCCTCTGGTGGAGCACACCTGGGTCTGCATCAAAACCCCAGGAAGGAGGACTCTCAGTCCTGGAAACTGCCCACAAAGGAATGGGGTCAGAGAGATTGATCTCAGGAAAGGAGGGAGGGAGGATGGGTCAGGATGTGACCCCTTGTGGCCAGCATCCTTGAGTCCTTTCCCATCTGGGGCCTCTCACAGGATGACAAGGTCAGGCATGCAGCCCAGGTCACAGCTGCACCTTATATGCAGACTCCATGCAAATGGGGCTCTCCTCCTGCTCATAAAAGAGGGCCCTTGCCTGGCATGTTGGGGAGACACCAGAACCCAAGCACCTGAGACAGGACCCAGAGGCTCCACCATGGACTTGGTGCCAAGCTGCGTTTTCCTCCTGATCATTTTCCAAGGTCATTGTCAGGAGTAGGGAGCGCTGAGCCCTGTGCCTGTGCCTGTTTGTGCTTCCATGTGATTCTAAGTCCCCCTGTGTCTCTGTGTTTGCAGGTGTCCAGTGTGAGGAGCAGCTAGTGGAGTCTGGGGGAGGCCTAGTACAACCTTGCGGTCTCTGAGACTCTCCTGTGCAGCCTCTGGATTCACCTTCAGTAGCTACTACATGAGTTGGGTCCACCAGGCTCCAGGGAAGGGGCTGGAGTGGGTCTCACGCATTAGTAGTAGTGGTGGTAGCACATACTATGCGGACTCTGTGAAGGGCCGCTTCACCATCTCCAGAGACAATGCCAAGAACACGCTGTATCTGCAATTGAGCAGCCTGAGAGCCGAGGACATGGCCCTGTATTACTGTGCAAGAGACACAGTGAGAGGAAGTCATTGTGAGCCCAGACACAAACTTCCCTGAGGAGGCAGCAGGGCGGGGCTGCATGGGGCGCCCAGGACACCAGGGGGCGCTCAGGGCCCATAACACAGAGAGCAGCCCCAGAAGGGGCAGAAGGAGGGGGAAGGGCAGGGCCTTCCTGTTGGGCTCAGGGATTTCCTCTCAACCTCTCAGCTGCCTCCAGGGAGGGCTCTTCCTTCTTGTGTTCTCAGGGCAGACAACAGTGAAGAAGGCCATTGTGTTTGCAAGTGACATGATGCAGTGAGGAGAACTCTCCTTCACCAAGTCTCCTTCATAAATTATAAAAATGTGTGTTTTTTTTTCACTCTTTTCAGTGTTTTGCTGATGAGTGTGAACTCCGGAGCTGGGTTGCTGGGATTTTGCTGTGTACAAGGCTCTGCATGCCTCCCTCGGGGGCACAGCTCCCTGAGTCTGACTCTCCCTATGCACTCCCGCTCTTGATTCCAGGGAGATCACAGGCCCTCTCCCTGCTGAAAGGCCTGAGCACACTCAGGGCTGCGAACTCACCCATCCTCTCTGGGTCCACGTTGACCCCCAGAAGAACTGTCAGTTCAGTGCACCAAACACAGGGAGCCCCACATCCATCCACACGAGGGCCCTGCTGTCCATTCATTAAGAAGCAATGCTGATGCCATGGCGGGGACAGGTGACCCTGAGGGCTAGGATGTGCATCATTGAAGTCCTCCTCCACCTTCCCTCCTGGAGCCAAGGTTTTCTAGACTCACTGTGGTGAGATGTGCATTGGAGCATCCATGGGATCCCTGTGTCCATACCGTCCTCTTACTACTGGTCCAGGAGACACTGAGTCACACAGATACACAGAGTCACACAAATATACAGACTCAGACCCACACAATCACACACTCATTTTTAGAAAAGGCATGCATTCACACATGAACAGTGATATAATACTGTTCATGCAATAACACATTGTACATTACAAATTCTATATTAGAAAATGTGGTTATATTTAATTCTCTTGGATGATATGTAAAATAAATATGCAATGTGCAAGCAACTACCATTTCAACACTGACCACAACCTGTGAAGATCAACAGCTGTATTTCTCAGTCTACTAAGTAGGAGTTCAAATGAGGAATTTAATCCAAACTTTGCTAGATTGCTACAAAATGTAAAAATTATAATTAAAATAATAGTGAAAACCTTCCACCAAATAAAAGCCAAGGTCCAAATGAACTCAAGGGTGAATTCTACCAGAATTTCAAATAAAAATAAATACTGTCTATCAATTATTCTTGAAGACTTCCAAGATTTAAGGAAAGAGACAACACTTCTAAACAGATTTATTGAGATGACCATTACACTCATATCAAAGTCAAGTAAAAACATACAAAAATGACAGGTCAATATCCCTGATGAAATTACATGCAAAAACACTTTAAAATATGCCAGGAACCTAAACTGCACACTGTAAGGGTCATTTACCACAATCAAGTGAGATAGCGTCCTAGCATGCAAGGATGGCGCAAAGTATGTAAATCAATAACTGTGCTACTTCTCATCCACAGAATGAAGGATAAAGTACACAGTCGTATAAATAGATACAGAATAAAGCTTTTAAAAATTGAGAATCGCTTCAGAATTAAAGTCATTTGCAGACTAGGTGTAGTAGTGATGGACATCAGTGTACTATAAGCCACATTTGAAAAGCGAACAAGTGACATCACACCACACAGAGAAAATTTCCAAGAATTTCTTCTTACATCGGGACCAAGACAAGGGCTCCCCTGTGACTACTTTATTGGTCAAAACAAGAAGTCCTTGTCAGAATAAGTAGGCAAAAAACCCAAACATTTCAAATATACAAATCAGAGAGAAAGGAGTTAAAATGTTTCTCCTTCTCTGTAAGCAGATGACAGGATCTTGTACATAGAAAACCCTAAAAACTGTATGAGAAGTTAGTAGAACTGAAATCCAGGAAAGATGTAAGATACAAAATCAACACACAAACAGCTGGTGCCCCTGCTCCCTCTGAACAGAGTGTCTCCATGGCTCCAGTAAACATGTGGCTGTTTCAGAGAAAAGTGAGGAAAGGAAACATGAACTGGCTCCACAACATAGAGATGACAACCTGATGAGACAAGAACCCGGGAAGTGTGTGTCTCGGTCTTGGTTAATTCCCCCTCATGTTCCTAGGGAGCTCTCCACCAATTTGGCACTGGGTCAGGTGCGGGATACAGTTGACCCCCATCCTGTGGGGACAGTGGTCACAGGGTCACATGCAGACATGAGCTCTCCAATAACAAGTTTTTCATCACCTAGACTTAATTATTCCTAAACCATTTCTGACAACTTCCCCTCAACACACCTGGTCATGATTGAGGTTCTTATATCCACGGCCTCCTTTGTGGAAATAACACTCTACTCTCAGTTATAGACCCAGGTCCCAATGTATGAACCTGGGTCTATAACTGAGAGTAAAGTGTTATTTCCACAAAGGAGGTCGTGCAGCTGCTACACGTCCAGCACCAAACTGCCCTGAAGGAATAGGACCGGGGAGCTCTGTCTGTGTCTCTCTAGTTCATCCTTCTGGTTCCCAGGGACCCAAACAGATGCTTCACTTCCCCCAATACTTGGTCCACTGGCTCTAGAGTCACAATTGGGTCTTAGTTTGTTCTCTGAACACTCTGTAGGACAAAGAGTGTCAGAGGGAACTTCCTGTCTCCTGAAGATGAACCTCCTTCTCTTTTACTTCTTTCTCAGGTGGTGAGGGTTGATTTCCCTTGGTTGTCATTACTCGTGACTGTCAAAGGCATCTGACATTTTAAACCTTCTCTTTTTCTTTTTAAGACAAAGATCTCTCCTGGGTCTCTGTACAGGTCTCCTGTAGCAGGTGAGTCCAGAGAGGAGGACACAGACAAGATGCAGGGCTCACTATTTCCACATGTGGAAAATTGTACAAGCTTCAAACCTGTTTAGAACTTTGTATTTAATTATTGAAATGTTATAGTGACCACATACCTTCCACAGGACACTCTCACCAGCACGGAGGCACTACCCTCCCTGTAGGTCTCCCACCCAGAGCTCCCTATATAGCAGAAGGACATGCAGATAAGGCCCCCTCTGCCCATAAAAACCAGCCCCAACCCTGAAACTCTGAGCTCAACCGGAGCCCAGCCCTGGGGTCACAAATGTTCCCATTCCCTGATCAGGACTCAACACAGACCTCTCATCATAGGGTCTGGGCTCAGCTGGGTGTTCCTTGTGGATCTTTTAAGAGGCAATTAATGGAGAACAAGAGACACTGAGTATGTAAGTGGAACTGAGTGAAACAGTGGATGTGTGAGCATTTCCTGACCAGGATGTCTCTGTGTTCTCAGGTGTCCTGTGTGAGGTGCAGTTGGTGGAGTCTGGGGGAGGCCTGGTGCAGCCTGAGGGGTCTCTGAGACTCTCTTGTGCAGCCTCTGGATTCACCTTCAGTAGCGACTACATGAACTGGGTCTGCCAGGCTCCAGGGAAGGGGCTAGAGTGTTCTCACTTATTTATCCTAGTGGTGGTAGCACATACTACGCCAATTATGTGAAGGGCCGCTTCACCATCTCCAGAGACAACGCCAAAAGCACTCTGTATCTGCAAATGAGCAGCCTGAAAGCTGAGGACATGGCCGTGTATTACTGTGCAACGCACAGTGAGGGGAAGTCAGTGTGAGCCCAGACAGAAACCTCCCTGAGGAGACAGCAGGCCTGGTCTGCAGGGAGCATCCAGGACATCAGGTGGTGCTCAGGACCCACAGCACAGAGAGCAGCCCCAGGACCAGGGTCAGAGGGATGGGGAGGGAAGGGCCTTCCTGTTGGGCTCAGGGATTTCCTCTCAAGCTCTCAGCTGCCTTCAGGGAGGGCTCTTCCTTCTCATGTTCTCACTGCAGACAATAGTGAAGAAGGGCATTGTGTTTGCAGATGACATGGCAGCAGTGACTGGGAATCTCCTTCACCAAGTCTTTTACTTTCTGTGTTTCTTTCTCTGCAAGGAGACCGTCCTCAGGGCTCTAATTATCCTGGGTTTGTGATACCTTGCAACCAAGAGCAATCCCAGTGCAGCCCATGTAATAATGCACAGAGAAAAATAATGCCTGTTATATAAACACTGGAGGCCTGGTATGTGAAATTTGTGCACAGCAGTGGGGGTGCCTCACCTGGCCTGCACCCTCTCCAATCTGGGACCCCTCGGGGGATATCTGACTGCCTCTCGCAATCTGGGATCACTGGCTCCAAACCACTGGCCTGCCTGCCTGCCTGCCTGATGGCCCCTGACCCATCTGCCTGCCTGCCTGCCTGCCTCATCAGCCCTAACCATAAGCCCTTTGTCTGTCTTATTGCTCCTAACCACCTCTATCTGTCTGCCTGATTGTTCCTAATTGCTCACCTACTGGCCTGATCACCCAAACTGCTCTTCTGCTGGTCTGATCGCCTCTAGGCACCTCTGCCTCACTCTACACCAGAGATCCAAGATTCCCTCCTCCAGGCGGTCTCAGGCACCTGAGACCTGGGCTTCCCTCCCTCTGGCTGGCTGCAGGCACCCAGGACCTGGGTCCACTTTTCCCAGGCCTGCCGCAGCCACAGGGACCATGGACAGGTGGCTTTGCTTGGGCCACAGCTGCAGGCACCTGGGACTGCTGGAAGGGGTATTTTCCCTCTCCTGGGGCACAGCCACAGGAGCTGGCATCCAGGACTGCAGAGTGTGAGTGTGTGGCTTGTCCCTCTCCCAAGCCACAGCCTGGCTTGTCCCTATTCCTCTCTCACAAGCTCATTTGTGCCTGGCTGGTCCCCAATCCTCTCTCCCCAGGGTTGAGTGTCTGAGCAGTTCAGGCATGAGAGCAGTGAGGGCAGTGAGGGCATAACAACCATTTGCATATTAGCTCTTTATTATATAGGATGACTTTTTATATCTGTTCTTTCATATGTGTGTTTTACATCAAGGCTTTTTATAATTAAACTAGAGGCCCGGTGCACGAATTTGTGCACCAGTGGGGTCTCACCTGGCTAGCGAGATCAGGCCAAAACTGGCTCTCTGACATTCCCTGAGCGGTCCTGGACTGCAAGAGGGCACAGGCTTGCCGAGGGACCCCCACCAGTGTAGGATTTGGGCCGGGAAAAGACAAGAAAGTTTGGCCAGCCAGGGAGGGATCTTGAGAGTGCTCCAGAGTGTGTGTGCCCAACTCCTTCAGTCTTAATAGACTGGACCCTAGCAGTAAGGAAACCTACCAGTACAAGCATCTGCCCCTAGTGGTAGTGTATGTCATTGCAGGGAGTTGAGCTGTCTTACCATATCATTAGCATATTATGCTTGAGTGGTTAAACTGCCACTGATTGACCAGACACTTGGCATATTAGGTATTTTTATGTAGGATTTCCAAAACTACAACATAATTTGTGCCCCATTGATACCAACAACTTCACCTACAGTGATCTGGTCATGATTACTGTCTTCTGTGTCCCAAGGCATGGAACTGGATCTATAGCAGAGAGTAGAGCATGAAAACACCACAAAGAAGGCAGTGCAGCTGCTACACCAACCTGTCTAGCACCAACCTGCCCTGAAAAAAAATAGGACCCGGGAGTTCTGTCTGTGTCTCTCTAGTTCATGCTTCTGGTTCCCAGGGACCCTCACAGTCGCTCCTATTGCCCCCAACACTTGGTCCTCTGACTCTAGCATCACAGTCTGGTCTTAGTTTGTCCTCTGATCACTGTGTAAGAAAAACGGTGTCAGAGGGAACATCCCACATTCTGAACATGAACCTCCTTCAGTTTTACGTCTTCCTTGGGTTGTGAGATTGTATTTTCCTTGATTTTCATGACTAGTGACTATAAAGGGATCTCTCGCTGTAAGCCCTACTCATGTTATTTTATGACAATTTTCTCTCCTGGGTCTTTGTACAGGTCTCCTGCTGCAGTGGGGTCCAGACAGGAGGCCACAGCACAGATGTAGGGCTCACTATTTCCACATGTGGACTCTTAACACGCTGCAAACCTACTTAGAATTCTGTATTTAGTTATTGAAGTGTTATCGTGAACACAATCCTCCCATAGGACACTCTCACCCAGAGCTCCCTATATAACGGAAGGGCCCCCTCTCCTAACAAAAGCCAGCCCCTACCCTGCAGCTCTGGGACCAGAGCCCAGCCCTGGGATCACAGGTGTTTACATTCCGTGATCAGGGCTCAACACAGACCACTCACCATGGGGTCTGCGCTAAGTTGGGTATTCCTTGTGGCTCTTTTAAGAGGTAATTTATGAAGAACAAGAGACACTGAGTATGTGAGTGGACACGAGTGATAGAAACAGTGGACCTGTGAGAATTTTCTGGCCAGGACATCTCTGTGTTTGCAGGTATCCAGTGTGAGGAGCAGCTGGTGGAGTCTGGGGGAGGCCTGGTGCAGCCTGATGGGTCTCTGAGACTCTCCTGTGCAGCCTCTGGATTCACCTTCAGTAGCTCTTGGATGAGTTGGGTCTGCCAGGCTCCAGGGAAGGGACTGGAGAGGGTCTCTCGCATTAGTAATGGTAGCAGTTACATATACTACGCCGACTCTGTGAAGGGCCGCTTCACCATCTCCACAGACAATGCCGAGAACACGCTGTACCTGCAAATGAACAGCCTGAAAGCCGAGGACAGGGCCCTGTATTACCATGCAGCAAACACCTTGAAGGGAAGTCACTGTGAGCCCAGACACAAACCTCCTTGAGGGAGACAGCAGGGTAAGGCTGCAAGGAATTGATGAGGACTACAGACATGAGGACCAGCTCAGGAGCTGGGACCTGGGGGATATAGTTTCTGTGACCTGGTCGGTGGATTTATTCCCCTGGAGTAACACCTCCTCAGGGACTCACTGCCTCTCCCCTTTATGCCTTATGTTTCCCTTCACACCACTCCTTAGAGGAGGTAACTTTCCTCCTCTGCCCCATTGATCAGCTAGAAGGAGGCCTTAGTGTTTCCTTTGGTCCCTCCTCCAGGAGACATGGGCGTATGAAGGAGCCATCGGGGACATGGTTGGGTAGTGACCAGAGGAACGTTACTGCAGCCCCAGCAACCAAGAAGCTCGGCTGTGTTAACAAAGGGACAGTCTTCTGTCAGGAGTTGCTGTTGAATGAAACACACGAGGGCTTTAATCTCCCAGACAGGAGTGGGTAGAACTGGTGTGTATTTTGAATTTCTACAGGTAATTAAGAAAGTAAGATCATCTGCAAAGAATAATACATGGAGTATATTAACATTGAAGATTAAACATAGATGAACTTCAAGAAGTCTAAGAAAACTCTCCAACATGGAACACAGAATACATTTTCAACAAAATAGCCAGTGTCCATAATGTAAGAAAATAAAGAAGTCAAATAACTCTTATGTAAAAGATTGAGTGACCAAAAGACCTAACAACCAAACAAACATTTGAACAGTTGCTATGATGTGCACTGACCACCAGGAGGAAAACACTCAATGCAGGTGCTTTCCCTTGGTGGTCAGTGCACTCCCACATCATGAGCACAACTCAGGTGACTGAAGAGAAGGCTCAATGATGGTGGTCACACTTAGGGCAGCACATTCCTCTCCTGTTTCTGAAGCAGCATGATAATAATGATGGCAGGTGAGCAGGCCCAGAATTAACTGGAGAAATATGGCACCCAGGCCAGGCTCAAGCTCCTGCCTGGACACCTGCCACTTGGTGCACTGCCACACCCCTCAGGAATGTCAGACTGCCGGTTTCAGTCCCATCCCCACGGGCCCCTAGTGGTTCCGATTGTGAGAGAGTGCAGACCAGGCTGATGGACAATATTCATGCAGAAATCCATGCACCACACCTCTAGTATATACATGAAATTGGAATCTCAGAAAGAGGAGAGAGGGAGCACCAAGAAAAATGTTTGAAGAGATGATAGCAAATAGTTTTTCAGAATTTGATGTAAACTATAAAGACATCTAAGAACACCAATGTACTCCATGAAGAAATGAAAATGAACAACATTAAATCATGGCACAATGAAGTCAACCTGGTCGAAAAGATAAAATGTCCACGGGCAGCAAAGAAAAAACCACCCATGAGTCAAGACACAAGATTAATATAAACATCAAAGGTCACATGAAAAATTACCAAAACCAGAAGACAATGGAGTAACAACTCAAAGAGCTTAGGGAACATTGAGAAGTCATCAATGTAGAATTCTAAACTAACAGAAAATCTATTTGAAAACTGGATGAAAATGAAATTACAAAATATCAATTTTGCGAACTGCAGCTAGAGCGATTCTTGGAGGGAAATGGATAGCATTAAACACTTAAAAAGGAATAAATATATTGGAATCAATCATCTAAGCCTCCACTTTAAAAAAAATGGGAAGGAGTGAGAACTAAATTGGAGGCAGAGACAAGTGTATGTTCTCCCTGCCTCATACAACCGCATGAAATGCACAACTAAATTAGAGATCAGCTATCATTCTGGACTGGGTTGGATTCCTAGCCAGGGCAATTGTCTGGGCTGCTGCCTGGACCCCAGTGGGGGCTTGCAGGAGGCACCTTATCATTGATTCTCTCTCATCACTGATGTTTCTATCTCTCTCTCCTCCTTTTCTCTGTGAAATCAATAACAATATATTTTAAAATAAGGATAAAAAGTGAAAAGGAAGAGAAGGAAGGCTTCATGGTGTTTGACCTGGCCACGCCTCCCCTCCCCAGCATAATCGCACTTTCCACGTGGTGGTGGCCGCCTTCCCAGAGGAACAAGGGACCACAGTCCCAGATTCCTGTGTCTGTCTGTCCTCACCTGGGGCTGTGGGAGGATGGACAGAAGTGGCTGCTCTTCGCCGAGAAGGGAGGTGCTCACCTGGCCCCAAGGACGACATGGTACCTCCACTCTCCCCAGGGTTTTGTTCCAAGAGCCAACATATCCCTTTTTTATCGTTTTTCAACCTCACCCAAGGATATTTTTCCATTGTTTTTCAGAGTGAGAGAGGAAGGGAGGGAGGAGGAGAAACATTGATATCAGAGAAACATTGATGTCAGAGAAACTCATCACTTGGGTGACTCCTGTATGTGATCTCACCAGGGCAAAGGCCAGGGAGGAGCCTGCAACTGAGGTACGTGCACTTGACCAGAATCAAACATGTGAACTGCAGCTAGAGCGGTTCTTGGAGGGAAATGGATAGCATTAAACAATGCTACGGATATGGATAGCTTTGGTTCAAAGACCTACACCTTATCCACTAATTGAAACCAGCGAGGGCCAGGAATCCACTTTCAATTGTAATGTATTAATTAATTATTTCTACTTTAATTTTCTATTGTTGAGAATAAAACTGATTAACAATTCCCCTTCCATTGATCTCAGCCAGCCAACTGGCCCCTACGACCTGCCAGGGCTCAGTTTTTAACTGCTGGAAACTCTCCACTGTGGGAGGCTGGGAAACAGGGTTTTTGCAGAGAAACAGCAGGGAAGTTTAGGGAAATGGGTGCTTTTGGGAGGCAGCTGTGTGTTTGTGAGAGTGGCAGCAGGTTAGAAACAAAGGCTGAGGCCACAGCGTCCTGCTCAGCCTCTCCTGCCTCCTCACATGCATATGTTAGAGTTTTGTGGAAGATATGATTGAGGAAAATAACAAGGATAATCTTTTAGTCTAAAAATAAAACCTTCATTCAATGCAAATTCTTATTCCCAAACCCCAGAAAGCAATATGGTGGCTGAAGGGGATCGAGAGGAAGCACCATCCACGTGCCTCTGGGACAGAACCCCTGGGTTCTCATCAAAACCCCTGGAATGAGGACTCTCAGTCCTGGAAGCTGCCCTCAAAGGAATGGAGTCAGGGTTATGGGTCTCAGGAAAGGAGGGAGGGAGGGCGGGTGAAGATGGGGCCCCTTGTGGCCAGCATCCTTGAGTACTTTCCCATCTGGGGTCACCCTAGGATGACAAGGTCAGGCATGCAGCCCAGGTCACAGCTGCATCTTATATGCAGACTCCATGCAAATGGGCTCTCCTCCTGCTCATAAAAGGGGGTCCTTACCCGGCATGTTGGGGAGACACCCAGAACCCAAGCACCTGAGACAGGACCCAGCGGCTCCACCATGGACTTGGTGCCAAGCTGTGTTTTCCTCCTGATCATTTCTCAAGGTCATTATCAGGAGTTGGGAGCACTGAGCCCTGTACCTGTGCCTGTTTGTACTTTCATGTGATTCTAAGTCCCCCTGTGTCTCTGTGTTTGCAGGTGTCCAGTGTGATGTGCAGCTGGTGGAGTCTGGGGGAGGCCTGGTGCAGCCTGGGGGGTCTCTGAGACTGTCCTGTGCAGCCACTGGATTCACCTTCAATAGCTATTGATGTACTGGGTCCCTCAGGCTCCAAGAAATGGGCTGGAGTGAGTCTCATGCATTGATACTGGTAGTAGCACACTCTTTGCCACCTCTGTGAAGGGCCGCTTCACCACCTCCAGAGACAACTCCAAGAACACGCTGTACTTGCAAATGAGCAGTCTGAGAACCAAGGACACAGCTGTTTATTACTGTGCAAGAGACACAGTGAAGGGAAGTCATTGTGAGCCCAGACACAAATCTCCTAGAGGAGACAGCTGGGATGGGCTGCAAGGGGCACCCCAGACACCAGGGGGGACTCAGGACCCACAGCACAGAGAGCAGCCCCAAGAGCAGGGATAGAGGAAGGGGGAGGGAAGGGCCTTCCTGTTGGACTCAGGGATTTCCTCTCAAGCTCTCTGCTGCCTCCAAGGAGGGCGCTTCCTTCTCATGTTCTCACTGCAGACAACAGTGAAATGTTCCCACCAAGAGAGACCGCAGCTCAGCTCAGGGTCCTGTGTGTTGACCTCAGGCCCACCTGCCCGCACCTTTCCCTCTCACAGGCCCACATATGCCACCAGGACCAGGATCATCCCCCAGGACCTCCCACCACAGCTCTTAGTCCTCCCTACCTATTGAATGAAACACACGAGGGCTTTAATCTAACAGACAGGAGTGGATAGGACTTGCTTGTATTTTCAATTTTTAGAGGTTAAGAAAATAAGAAACTCTACAGTGAATAATACATGGAGTAAGACTGACACTGCAGATTAAACATACGTGAACTTCAAGAAGTCTAAGGAAACTCTCCAAAATGGAACACAGGATAAATTCTCCACAAAATAGCCATGTCAGGAATGTAAGAGACAATTAAGCAGTCAAATAGCTATACTGATAGAAGCAAATAGACCGAACGACCAAACAGCAGAATGACCGTCCAGACAACTTTCCAGACGACCACACTAAGACACACACTGGTACTAATCTAGCAAATAGTGGTGCAATGTGATTGGATGGGGGCCCCACCATTGCCCAACAATTGTCCTGAAGTGCGATCCCAGATACCTTCTATGGGATGATTGACCAGGGAGGGGGGTCCTGCCAAGGATCACCCCACCATGGAAGGCCCAGGCAAGCCAAACTATAGCACCCCACACCTGTTTCCCGCAAAGGGAGGTGACCTGTGGTGGGGGAAGGGGGCAGAACCAGACTAATGGCAAGCAGTGGCAGCAACTGGGGCTGGTGCAGCTGCCACAGCCAGAGGAAAGAAAGCTCCAATCATCCCTGATCACCAGGCAGACCTAGGGACCCTACCTGAGGGGTCCTGGATTATGAGAGGACACAGGTCGGGCTGAGTGACACCCCCTGTCCTGTGCACGAATTTCAAGCACTGGGCCTCTAGTCGATATATACAACAGCCTAAAGGACCAAATGACTGACCCACCATTTGACCAGTCGCTATGAAGCACACTAACCACCGGGGAGCAAACACTCAATTCAGGAGCTCTCTATGGTGGTCAGTGCGCTCCCAAAGCAGGAGCACTGCTTAACTGGATAACAGAAGCTGGGCTTACACCTAGTAAGTGCAGGTGAAGCAGAGCAGGCCTCTCCCACCTCCATGGCAGCACACTACTGAGTGACAGCAGGCACAGCAGGGCCAGGATCAGCTAGAGCGCCCTGGCACCTGGCCCTGGCTCAGCTCCTCCCTAGCCACCTGCCACTTGATGCACTACTAGATCCCTGGTAGGATGTGGGACACCTGGTGTTGGCCCTATCCCCACAGGCCCCAAGGGGTCCAAATTGGGAGAGGGCGCAAGCCACCCTGATGAACCATGCTGGTGCATTAATCCATGCACTATACCTCTAGTATATACATGGAATTGGAATATAGAAAGAGGAGAGAGGGGGGCACCAAGAAAAATGTATAAAGAAACCATTACAAATAGTTTTTCAGAATTTGATGTAAACTCTAAACACATCTAAGAACACCAAAATACTCCAAGAAGAATGAAAAAGCAACATTAAGTCGTGGCACATTGAAGTCAAATTGGTGAGAAAGATAAAATGCCCAGGGAAGCAAAGAAAAAACTACCCATGAGTTAAGGAACAATATTAAACATCAAAGGTCCACATGAAAATTTATCAAAATGAGAAGACAATGGAGTAACGACTCAAAGAGCTGAAGGAATATTGAGAAGTCATCAACATATAATCCTAAACTAAAGAACAGAAAATCTATTTGAAAACTGGATGAAAATGAAGTTACAAAATATCAATTTTGTGCAATGCAGCTAGAACAGTGCTGGAAGGGAAATGGATAGCATTAAATGCTATGTTAGACAAGGATAAAGATCTTTAAGTCAATCATCTAAGCCTCCACTTTAAAAAAATTGGAAAGGGCTGAGAACCAATTTTGAGGCAGAGGAAAATGCACGTTTTCGCTGCCTCCCACAACCACGTGAAATGCACAACTAAAAGAGAGAATAGCCATCATTCCTGGTTGGATTCCTGGTCAGGGCACTTGCTTGGGCTGCTACCTGGACCCCCAGTAGGAGGCATGAAGGAGGCAATTGATCTTTGATTCTCTCTCATCACTGATGTTTCTATCTGTCTCTCCTCCTTTCTTCCCTGAAGTCAATGAAAACATATTTTAAAATAAGGATAAAAAATGAAAAGGAAGTAAAGGAAGGCTTCACAAAACCAGGACAATGAGAGCCCTGAGGATGGTCTCCTTGCAGAGAAAGACACAGAAAAGAAAAGACTTGGTGAAGGAGAATCCCCATCACTGCAGCCATGTCCCCTGTGTCCATCTGTCCTCACCTCGGCTGTGGGAGGATGGACACAGGTGGCCGCTCTCTTTGGAGAAGGGAGGTGCTCGCCTGCCCCCAAGGACAACATGGTGCCTCAACTCTCTACCTGGGGTTTTGTTCCAAGAGCCAACATATTCCTTTTCTTATCTTTTTTCATCCTCTCCCAGGGATATTTTCCATTGCTTTTCAGAGAGAGAGTGAAAGGTAGGGAAAGAAAGAGAGAAACATTATGTGAGAGAAACACATCAACTTGGTGTCTCCTGCATCTGTCCTAACCAGGGCAAGGATCATGGAGGGGCCTGGAACCCAGGTACAGGCCCTTGACTAGAATCAAAACCCAAGACACTTTGATTCAAAGGCCAACACTCTATCTCCTGAGTGAAACAAGCCAGAGGCAGGACTCTATTTTAAATTTTAATTAATTAATTAATTAGTTAAATAGTTAATTTTATTTAATAATTTTTTATTGTTGAAAGTAAAATATATTTCCACTTTCCCCCCATTGATCTGAGCCAGCCAACAAGCCAGCACCACCAGCCAGGCTCCATGAATAAATGATAGAAACTCTCCACTGTGAGAGGCTGGGAAAAGGGGATTTGCAAAGGAACAGCTGGGAAGTTGAGGGAATTGTAAGCTTTTGGTAAACAGCTGTGTGCTTGTGAGAGTGGCACCAGGTTAGACACAGGCTGCGGCCACAGCGTCCAGCCCAGCCTCTCCTGTCTCCTCACATGCATATGTTAGAATTTTGTGGAGGAACTGGTTGTGGAAAATATCAAGGAGAATCTTTCTGTCTCAAAATAAAAGCATATTTCAATGCAAATTCTTATTCCCAAACCACAGAAAGCAACATGGCCCATGGCGGATGAAAAAGAGCGAGAGGAAGCCCCATCCATGTGCCTATGAGGGAGCACCCCTGAGTCCTCATCAAAACCCCAGGAAGGAGGACTCTCAATCCTGGAAGCTCCCCCCAAAGGAATGGGGTGAGGTTGACCGGTCTCAGGAAAGGAGGAGGGAGGGCAGGTCAGGATGAGACCCCTTGTGGCCAGCATCCTTGAGTCCTTTCCCATCTGGGATCGCCCCTAGGATGACAAGGTCAGGCATGCAGTCCAGGGTCACAGCTGCACCTTATATGCAGACTCCATGCAAATGAGGCTCTCCTCCTGCTCATAAAAGGGGGCCCTTGCTCGGCACATTGGGGAGACACCCAGAAACCAGGACCTCAGCAGCTCCACCATGGACTTGCTGCCAAGCTGCATTTTCCTCCTGATCATTTCTCAAGGTCATTGCCAGCAGTGGGGAGTACTGAGCCCTGTGCCTGTGCCTGTTTGTGATCCATGTGATTCTAAGTCCCCCTGTGTCTCTGTGTTTGCAAGTGTCCAGTTTGAGGGGCAACTGATGAAGACTGGGGAAACCTGGTGCAACCTGGGGGTCACTGAGGCTCCCCTGTGCAGCCTCTGGATTCACCTTCAGTGACTAGTACATGAGCTGGGTTCGCCAGACTCCAGGGAAGACGCTGGAGTGGGACGCATACATTAGTAATTTGGCTGTTAGCTCATACTATGCTGACTCTATGAAGGGCTGCTTCACCATCTCCAGAGACAACGCCAAGTACACGTTGTACCTGCAAATGAGCAGCCTGAAAGCTGAGAACATGGCCATGTATTACTGTGCCAGACACAGTGAGGGGAAGTCAGTGTTAGCCAAGACAGAAACTTCCCTGAGGAGGCAGCACGGCTGGGCTGCAGGCAGCTTCCAGGACATCAGGGTGCGCACAGGGCCCACAGCACACAGAGCAGCCCCAGGAGCAGGGTCAGAGGGATGGGCAGGGAAGGGCCTTCCTGTTGATCTCAGGGATTTCCTCTCAAGGTCTCAGCTGCCTCCAGGGAGGGCTCTTCCTTCTCATGTTCTCACTGCAGACAACAGTGAAGAAGGGAATTGTGTTTGCAGGTAAAATGGGGGCAGTGATGGGGACTCTCCTTCCCCAAATCTTTTATTCTCTGTTTTTCTTTCTCTACAAGGAGACTGTCCTCAGTGCTCAAGTCCTCTTGGCTTTGGAAAATGTTCCCACCAAGAGAGACCCCAGTGCAGCCCAGGCCCCTGTGTGCTGACATCAGACTTCTGCCCCACCATTCCCTCTCACAGGCCCACCTGTCCCCACCTCTCTCTTTCACAGGCCCACCTGTCCCCCCCTTTCCCTCTCACAGGCCCACCAGTGCCATCAGCAACAGGATCATCTCCCTGGATTTCCCACCACATCACTCAGTCCTCCATACCGGTTGAATGAATCACACAGTGCTTTAATCTAACAGACAGGAGTGGGTAGAAATGGTCTGTATTTTAATTTCTAGAGGTTAAGAAAGTAACAACATCTGCAGTGAATAATACATGGTGTAAGACTAACACTGAAGATTAAACATACGGGTAGGTGACCTTCAATAAGTCTAAAAACTCTCCAAAATGGAGCACAGAATAAACTTTTGACAAAATAGCAAAGTGTCAGGAATGTAAGAGACAATGAAGCAGTCAATTAGCTATGTTGATAGAAGCATAATATGCAAATAGACTGAACAACAAAAGAGCAGAATGATCTTCCAGACAATCACCTTTTGACAGACACTGGTACCAAGCTAACGAATGGGGGTGCAATGTGATTGGATGGGGGCCCCCACCATTGCCCAATAACTGTCCTGAAGAGAGAGGCCTAAGTCACCCTCTGTGGGGTGATTGACCGGGGTGGGGGGCTCTGCCATCGATCACCCCACTGAGGGAGGACCAGGCAAGCCAAGTGATTGCGCCCCACACCTGTTTCCCGCAGAGGGAGGTGACCCGTGGTGAGGAAACAGGGCAGAACCACACAGATTGCAAGCAGTGGCAGCAGTGGTGGTGGGTGCAGCTGCCCCAGCTGGAGGAAAGAAAGCTGATCATGGGCCAGGCCTAGGGACCCTACCTGAGTGGTCCTGGATTATGAGAGGGCGCACACCGGGCTGAGTAACACCCCCTGTCCTGTGCACAAATTTCATGCACTGGGCCTATAGTCTATATATACATCAGTCTAAAGGACCCAATGACTGACCCACCATTTGACCAGTCGCTATGAGGCACACTGACCACTGGGGGGGAAACGCTCAATGCAGGAGTTCCCTGTGGTGGTCAGTGCACTCCCACAGAAGGAGCACTCCTCAGCTGAACAACAGAGGCCAGGCTTACAGCTAGTGAGTGCAGCTGCAGCAGAGCAGGCCTCTCCCACCTCCATGGTAGTACACTACCAAGTGATGGCAGGCACCACATAACCTGGATCAGCTGGAGCGCCCTGGTACATTTAACCACGGAGTACTAAACAGCATTAAACAAGAAGGATATCTTCCCCTTTGGGACAACATAGAGGGACCTGGAGAGTGTCATGGTAAGTGAAATGAGCCAGTTAGAGAAAGACAAGTACAATTTAAAGAAAAAAGAATTAGGACTTGGACCCTCAAACACCCATGAACATGGTTCCTGTGTCACCATCTTCTCTCAAGTGTGATCAAGACCTCAGCTATGAAATACTCTGACTCATGAATATGCAAAGGAGAAGAGGCAGACAAGGTTAAATGTCCCTAAGTCTGGGCCTTGAGGGCATCACCCAAAGCCACACCCTTCCCTCCAGAAGTGCTCCCAGCACAGCCCTCACCATGGATAGCAGCTGGAGAACCCTCCTCCTGGTGGCCATGGTGACAGGTAAGGGCTCCTGTCCTGGTTAAGGAGCGTCCAGGGAGAGTCCAGGGGGGTTCCACTCACTCTTATCTCCTGCCACAGGTGTCCACTCCCAGGTGCAGCTGGTGCAGCCTGGGGCTGAGGTGAGGCAGTCTGGGGCCTCCGTGAAGGTCTCCTGCAAGGCTTCTGGATACACCTTCACCAGCTACTACATGCACTGGGTGTGACAGGCCCCAGGACAGGGGCTTGAGTGGATGGGGTGGGTTTACCCTGGAAGTGGAAGCACAAACTACACACAGAAGATCCAAAGCAGAGTCTCCATACTGCAGACAAGTCCATGAGCACAGCTTCCATGGAGCTCAGCAACCTGAAAGCCGAGGACACGGCCATGTATTACTGTGCCAAAGACACAGTGAGGGGAAGTCAGTGTGAACACAGACAGAAACCTTCCTGAGGAGGTAGCAAGGCTGGGCTGCAGTGAGCTTACAGTATACCAGGGGCTGCTCAGGACCAGCACAGGGCCCAGAGCAGGAGCAGGTGGGGAGTTGAGCAAAGACACCATTTCCTGCTCCATCTTAAATTAGTTTTGCTCAGAGGCTCAGCCACAGAGCTCACAGAAAGCCCTGTTCTAGGTCTTTTTTTAGGAATTGTGTTTGTGAACAAAAATGGGACTCTGTTATAGGGATTAAAGGGGCCTCATGCTGACCTGACAAGCTCAGGGGAGCCAAGCATGGCAGTTATAGAAACTCACAAAGATCTCACATAACCACAAAAGATGGTCTGAAAATTAAATATGTAACTACACACAGATTATGGTGGGTAGGCATGTCCTGGCCAGTATTTTCCCTACAAATATCAACTTAGATCTTTTCTGAGCCCATTTGTCTTTTTGAGTCTAAAATAACATTGGTGAAATGTCTGGGTAACTTGTACCCTCCTTTTTTTCCTTGGGACCCCTCAGCCCACAACAAATGGCCCCAGGACATTCTCTCATTCCTATTATTATCAAATAAATTTTCAACTGTTAATTACATTAAAGTATCCTGTATCCATCTTTATAAAAGAAGCACCTGTCCATTATTTCACAATGTATTCTATCCCAGAGTTCTCCCTGCTTGCTTTCTCAACCTCCTTAATCTATCACAATGAATTTCATGTAACCCATCTACATCCCTTCCTTTGATTGCAATGTGTAAACACAGATGTAACCGGCCATTCTAGAGTGTTATCTCAATTCATTGAGGTTCTGCTTCCAAGCATATGCTCACAGTTTGGCTCAAATTAACTCACAAAATTATGTATAGGTCTAAATGTTTTTTTATGTTAACATTTCTTTCTCTTTTCACAGTTGCAAAGTGTTCCATGGTGTATATGTACCACAGTTATCCAATCATCTGCTAATGGGCACTTAAGCTGTTTCCAATTCTTCGCTGCTGTAAATTTCATTGCTGTGAGCAATTAGAGTGCATACATTCTTTCTGATGAGTGCTTTGGGTCTCTTAGGATATATTCCTAGAAGTGGGACCACTGGGTCAAACTGAAGTTCAATATTTAATTTTTTGAGGAAACACCATACTATTTTCCAGAATGGCTGCCCCAGTCTGCATTGCTAATGGACCAAATAGACCCAGAGATACAGAAGCATGAACAGAGCATCGAACCTCGGAGGGAAGGCTGGGGAGGGTGGGTGAGAATAGAGGGACCAATGGACTTGTCAGCGAATATGCCTCACCCAGGGACACTGACAATGGGTGGTGAGGGCCTGGGGAGGGAATGGGATCAAGTGGGACAAGGTTAATGATGAGAAAAGTGGGATCTATGTAACTCTGCAACAATAAGGATTAGCTGAGAGAGAGGAGAGAGTGAGAGAGAGAGAGAGAGAGAGAGAGAGAGCCTCATGTTCACTCCCTGGCAGACAACAGTGAAGAAGGGAACTGTGTTTGCAGGTGACATGGTGGCAGGAAATGGGGAGTCTCCTTCACTAAGTCTTTTATTTTCTGTTTCTCTTTCTCTGCAAGGAGACCATCCTCAGGGCTTTCCTTGTCCTGGGTTTGGGAAATGTTTCCACCAAGAGCAATCCCTGTGCAGTCCAGGCCCCTGTGTGCTGACATCAGGCTCCTGTCCCCATCTTTCCCTCTCACAGGCCCACCATGGCCACCATGGCCAGGAGCATCCCCCAGGACTTCCCACCACAGCTCTCAGTCCTCACTACCTGTTCAATGAAACACACAAGGGATTTAATCTAACAGACATGAGTGGGTAGAACTGGTCTGTATTTTCGATTTCTAGAGGATAAGAAAGTAACAACATCTGCAGTGAGTAATACATGGAGTAAGACTAACACTGCAGAAGAAATGTAGGTGACCTTCAAGAAGTCTAACGAAACTCTCCAACATGGAGCACAGAATAAATTTCTCACAAAATAGCCATGTCAGGAATGTAAGAGACAATGAAATGATCAAATATCTATAATAATAAAAGCATAATATGCAAATAGACTGACGACCAAACAGCAGAGCAATCTTCCTGATGACCTTCCAGATGACCACGCTATGACACACACTGGAACTAGGCAAATCAATATGGGTGCAATGTGATTGGACGGGGCCCCAGCATTGCCCCATTGTCACTCCGAAGTGAGAGTCCCATTCCACTGGACAGCAACACTATGGTGAGTTTGGTGGCCAGCCAACAATCACCCCACAGAGGGAGGCCCAGACAAGCCAAGGGATCGCACCCCATGCCTGTTTCCCGAAGAGGGAGGTGCCCCATGTTGGGGGAAGGGGGCAGAACCACACAGATGGCAAGCAGTGGCAGCAGCAGGGGTGGGTGCAGCTGTCACAGCTGGAGAAAAGAAAGGTCCAATCATCCCTGATTGCCAGCCAGGCCTAAGGACCTTACCTGAGGGGTCCTGGATTATGAGAGGGGGCAGGCCAGGCTGAGTAACACCCCCTGTCCTGTCCATGAATTTCATGCCCCGGGCCTCTAGTCTACATATACAACAGCCTAAACAACCAAATGATTGAATCAATATTTGACCAGATGCTATGAGGCACACTGACCACCAGGGGGAAAATGTTCAATGCAGGAGCTCCCTGTACTGGTCAGTGCGGTCCCACAGCAGGAGCACTGCTCAGCTGAACAACAGAGGCCAGGCTTACAGCTAGTGAGTGCAGCTGCAGTGGTGCAAGCCTGTCCCACCTCCATGGCAGCATGCTACCAAGCAATGGCTGGCGCAGCAGGGACATGATCAGCTGGAGAGGCATGGGATTTGACCCAGGGTCAGCCTCCTCCCTGGCCACCTATTGCTGGGTGCACTACTACATCCCTCAAAGGATGTCAGACTCCTGTTTTCCAGCCCTATGGCTGCAGGCCCCAGGGGGTCCTAAATTGCAAAAGGGCACAGGCCACCCTGAGGGACCATGCTGGTGCCTGCAACCCAGGTACATCCCCTTGACCAGAATCAAACCTGAGATCCTTTGGTTAGCAGAGGTATACGCTATCCACAGAGCCAATCCCCCGGGACTAGGACCCCTTTTTTCATTTTAATTAATCATGTCTTTATATTTAACTAGAGGCTCAGTACATTAAATTTGTGCACAAATAGAGGTCCCTCAGCCCCACCTGCACCCTCTGCATTTCAGAATCCCCATACCTATTTCTTATCTAGCTAACCTCTTCACATAAAAAAAATAAATAACTAAACTATCGCCTACTCTAGGAAACCCACTTTGAACAAATGTCTTTACAATCTGTATTAAGTATTTTCATAGTATATCATTCTTTTTCTTTAAGAACTACTTAAAGTGGATGCAATGTGATTTTCATTCTTGCATCTGAATTTTTTTCTTCCTGCTTTTGTAATAGCAAAGCTTATCCAGTAAACATTTGCCCTTCAAGGGCTTATAGTTGGTTCAGTTTCAAGTTGTTAGTTGGTTCCCTGCTTCCCCCCCCCAATAAATTTGGGTTGTGATAGTAAGCCTCACTTTTAATACAGCCTTTGTTCATGATTGGTCTTTATAAGTTACTACCCTGGCTATTATTATTAGGATAATATTTTATTGTTGAAAGTATCACATATGTCCACCATTGTCACCCATTGACACCAGCCTACCAGCCAGCCCTTACCACCAATCAGGATTCCATCTGTAAATGATGGAAACTCTCCACTGTGAGAGGCTGGCAACAGGGCTTTGCATAGGAACCCCAGGTAGTTGAGGGAAATGTGTGATTTCGGGAAGCAGCTGTGTTCTCCTGAGAGTGGCAGCAGTTAGATTAGAGGCTGCAGCCACAGTGTCCATCCCAGCCTCTACTGCCTCCGCACATGCATATGTTAGAGTTTTGTGGAGGATCTGATTGTGGAAAGTAACAAGGAGAATCTTTCAGATTCAAAATAAAAGCCTCATTCCATGGAAATTCTTATTCCAAACCCCAGAAAGGCTACATGACCCACGGAGGATCAGGGAAAGAGAGAAGAAGCCCCATCCACGTGCCTCAGGGGGAGCATCCCTGGGTCCTCATCAGAACCCCAGGAAGGAGGACTCTCAATCCTGGAAGCTACCCCCAAAGGAATGGGGTTAGAGCGATGGGTCTGAGGAAAGGAGGGAAGAAGGGAGGGTCAGGTCGAGAACCTCTGTGGACAGCATCCTTGAGTCCTGTTCCATCTGGGGTCGCCCCTAGGATGACAAGGTCAGGCTTGCAGTCTAGGGTCACAGCTGCACCTTATATGCAGACTCCATGCAAATGGGGCTCTCCTCCTGTTCATAAAAGCGGGCCCTTACCCGGCATGTTGTGGAGGCACCCAGAACCTAAGCACCTGAGACAGGACCCAGCGGCTCCACCATGGACTTGGTGCCAAGCTGCATTTTCCTCCTGATCATTTCTCAAGGTCATTGTCAGCAGTGGGGAGTGCTGAGTCCTCTGCCTGGGCCCTTTTGTGCTTCCATGAGATTCTAAGTCCCCCTGTGTCTCTGTGTTTGCAGGTGTCCAGTGTGAGGTGCAGCTGGTGGAGTCTGGGGGAGGCCTGGTACAGCCTGGGGGGGGTCTCTGAGACTCTCCTGTGCGGCCTCTGGATTCACCTTCAGTAGCTACTACATGAACTGGGTCCGCCAGGCTCCAGGGAAGGGGATGGGGTGGGTCTCAAGCATTAGTGATTTGGCTTATAGTACATACTACGCAGACTCTGTGAAGGGCCGCTTCACCATCTCCTGAAACAATGCCAAGAGCAGGGTTGTACCTGCAAATGAACAGCCTGAAAGCTGAGGACAGGGCCTGTGTTATTGTCCAAGAGACAAATGAGGGGAAGTCAAAGTGAGCCCAGACACAAACCTCCCTGAGGAGGCAGCAGGGCTGGGCTGCAGAGGGCACCCTGGACACCAGGGGGCGCGCAGGGCCCACAGCACAGAGAACAGTTCCAGGAGCAGGGCAGAGGGAGGTGAAGAGGGAAGGGCCTTCCTATTGGACTCAGGGATTTCTTCTCAACCTCTCAGATGCCTCCAGGGAAGGTTCTTGCCCTTTCTCTGAGGTTCTCATTTCCTGCTTTCTCACTACAGACCCCAGAGGACCAGCTGCCTGCTGGCAGATGACATGTGAACAGTGATGGGGACTCTCCTCACCAAGTTCCTGTATTTCCTGCTTTTCTTTCAAAACAGAGACCATCCTCATTGCTTTCATTGGCCTGTGGTTGGAATCTTTCCCACCAAGAGAGACCCCAGCTCAGTTCAGGGCCCTGTGTGCTGAGCTCAGGATCTGACCCACATGCCCATCTGCCCCATGGGGGCCTTCATACTGACAGGCCCACAGTAAATAAAACATGTGCTCGTCCCGAGGACAGTGGGAGCTTGATAAAGCACATCTGAATGGTGCAAAGGGCTCCTAATAGCTGCTCCCTGGTCACCTCACCTATACAGGTGCCAGGATTGGCTGTTTCTGGTCCCACAAGAGCAAGAAATGAACTCAGCTCTCTTCCTATAGGTGTTACAGCAGCACTGATGTGAGAGAATAGCAGTGTGCATGTCCCATTTAATGTGGTTTAATAGGGACTTTTAACAAGGGTCATTGGAAATCATTTCATGGTAACAAGCAGCTGACTTTGGAAATCTCTTGGTAAAGGAGACAGCTTTACAGTTTTCCATTCTTTTTCACTTAAAACCATGGGCTAAAGCTTGACATTTCATAATGAGTGTTGAGTCCTTTGTAGATCACTTCCCTGAGGGCTCAGAAGGGGTAATAACCCAGGTAGAGACTGCTTGTTGGGGTATTGTTTTATCTCAGCATTTTCCAGTCTCCATGTCATAGATGATATAGTGTCCCCACCTTCACCTCACTCACGTCTACAGGACGGAGGAAACCTCCCACACATCCCTCCTTGTTCTTTTGGTGGGTCTCCAGGAGCCATGACACCCCACTGTGTCTGCAAAGCTTCTCCAAATCATACACTGCTCCCCAGACCTCTCAGTGTCTCCTCCTTTTCCCTCCTGATTGACAGCTCTGCTGAATACAAAACCTTTCACCACTTAGGTGAAACGACTAGATGGTTATTTTAAAAAGATAAAAAATAAAATAAAAAAGTTGATGAACCATTATCCAGACTGATCAGGAAACCAAGGGAGGGAACCAAAATAAATAAAGTCAGAAATGAAAGCAACTATATGCCAACAAGCTAGACAATTTGGATGAAATGGAAGGATTTCTAGAAAAACACAGTAACCCAAAATGAAACAAGAAGAATAAGAAAACCTGATTAGGCCAATAATAACTGAGAAAATAGAAGCAGTAATCCAAAAACTCCCCGCAAACAAAAGTCCTGGTCTGGATGCCTTCATAGAGGAGTTTGACCAAACATTAAAGAAGAACTAACACCTATACTACCCAAACTATCCAAAAAAATTATAAGAGGAACACTTCCACACCTTTCTTTTATGTGTTCAGCATTACCCTAATTGAAAAGCAGATGACACTCCTAAGAGAGAAAATTATAGGCCAATATCCCTGATGAACAGATGCTAAAGTTCTCCACTAAATATTAGCAAATTGGATCCAGCAATATTTTAAAAAGATCAGACACCGTCACCAACTGGGATTCATCCAGGGATGCAAGGCTGGTATGATATTCACAAATCAATACACCTGATATATCACATAAACAAATTGAAAGAAGAAAATAATATGACCATATCTATAGATTCAGAAAAAGCATTCAACAATACCCAAAACCCACTTTTGATAAATACTGCCAGCAAAGTGGGAGAAGAAGGCTCATATATCAACATATTAAAGGACATGTATGACAAACCCAGAGCCAGAATCATATTCAATGAGCAAACACAAAAACAATTTCTCCTAAGAAATGTAATAAAACAGAAAGATCTGCTCTCACCACTCTTATTCAGCATAGTACTGGAAGTTCTAGCCACAGCAATCAGACAAGAAGAAGAAATAAAAGGAATCCAAATTGGAAAGGAGGAAGTAAAACATTTATTATTCATAGAAGACATGATATTGTACATAGAAAACCCTAAAGACTCCACACAAAAAATACACCTAGATTTAATAAATGAATCCAGCAATATAAGAGGAAAGAAAATTAACAACAAGAAATTGATGGTCCTTTTAAACACCAATAATGAATTCTCAGAAAGGGAAACCAAACCCACAATTCCATTTACCTTTGCATCAAAAATATTATGAAATGTAAGAATAAACTTAGCCAAAAAGGTAAAACACTTGTACTCAGAATAATACAGGATGTTTAATGAGGAGATAGAGGAAAATATATCAAGTGAAAAATACACTGTGATCATGGATTGGTAGAATTAACATCATGAAAACATCCTTATTACCCAGCGTACTCTACAGATTCAATGTAATCACTTTTGAAATAACAACATCACATTTCACATATCTATATCAAATACTCAAACAACTTATGTGTAATAGAAAAAGCCCCCAATTAGCCACAGCAATCTTGAAAAGGAAGAACAAAGGTTGAGAAAACACAATATCAGATATTGAATTATATTCGAAAGCCATAAAAATGAAAACAGCCTGGTACTGGCACAAGAATAGGCATATGCATCCATGGAACAGAACAGAGAACCCAGAAATGTACCCAAGCCATCACACTCAATTAGTATTTGACAAAGGAGACAAGAGCATACAATGGAGTAAAAATAGATTCTTCAATAAATATTTTTTTTGGGAAAATTGGACAGATAACCATGCAAATTAATGAAACAATACACAAACATATACCATACACAGGAATAAACTAAAAAATGGTTAAAAGACTTAAATATAACTAGGGAGAACCTAAAAATCCTAGAAGTAGCATTCGGCAGAAAAATCTCAGACATCTCTGATAGCAATGCCTTTACATATAAATTTCCCAGGACAAACAAAAATAAGGAGAATATAAACAAATGGGAATATATAAAAATAAAATGTCTGCATAGCAAAAGAAATTATCAACAAAATGAAATGGAAGCCCACAATATGGGGGAACATGTTCGGCAAGGATTCAAGTATTATAAAGTGTTGATATCCAAATATATGAAAAACCCATACAACTTACCCAAAGCAAGTCAAATTATCTAATTTAAAAAATGTGCAAAGGACCTCAGTACATACTTCTCCAGAGAGAACATAGAGTAGGCCAAGAGACTTAAGAAAAATGCTCAGTCACTCACCCTCAGAGAGATGCATATTAAAAGGACAAGGAGGTATCAGCTCACACCTGTCAGAAAGGCTACCATCGACAAACCAAGAAATGACAAGTGCTGGTGAGGGTGTGGAGCAAAGGGAGCCCTCCTATTGTGCTGGTGGGAATGCAGGCTGGTGCAGCCACTATGGAACACAGAATGGAGTTTCCTCAAAAAATTAAAGCTAGAACTGCCATTTCACCCAGTAATCCCACTTTTAGGAATTTATCCACAGCGACCCCAAACACCAATCATGAACAATATATCCACTCCCATATACATAAAAGCACAGTTTGCAATAGCTAAGATCTGGAAATAGCCCTAATGCCCATCAGTAGCTGAGTGGATAAAAGGCTGTGGTACATTTATGCCATAGAATACTATGTGGCATTAAAAGAGAAGGATCTCTTACCCTTTGGGACAGCATGGAGGGACCTGGAAGTATCATGCTAATTTGAAATAAGCCAGTCAGAGGAAGACAAGTATCACATGATCTCACTTATATGTGGAACCTAATTAACAAAATAAACTGACGAAAATAATAGATCCAAAGACCTGAAACCATGGATCAGACTGGGGATCTCAGAGGGAAATCGTGGTAGAGTGGGTGGGTGGGAGGAGGTCAACCAACAAACTGGTATGCACATAGGCTTAATCCAGGGACAGGGACAATAGGATGGGGAAGGCCTGGGGCACCTGGGGCGGGCTAGAAGGTGTCAATGGGGGACACAAGAAGACATGAGTAATACCTTCAACAATGAAAGTACAATTTAAAGAAAAAAGAATTAAAACTTGGACCTTCAGACATCCACTGAACATGGTCCCTGTGTCACCATCTTCTCACAGGTAGGCTCAAGACCTCAGCTATGAAATAGTCTGCCTCATGAATATGCAAAAGAGAAGAGGAAGGCCATGGTAAATAAGGGTAAGTCTGTGTCCTGAGGGCTTCACCCACAGCCACACCCTCCCCTACAGAGGTGCTCCCAGCACAGCCCTCACCATGGACTGCAGCTGGAGAACCCGCCTCCTGGTAGCCATGGCAACAGGTAAGATGTTCCTGTCCCAGTGAAAGAGGGTCCAGGGAGAGTCTAGGGGGATTCCATTCACTCCTGTCTTCTCCCACAGGTGTCCACTCCCATGTGCAGCTGGTTCAGCCTGGGGCTGAGGTGAGGCAGCCTGGGGCCTCCGTGAAGGTCTCCTGCAAGACTTCTGGACATAGCTTCACTAGTTACTACATGCACTGGGTGTGACAGGCCCCAGGACAGGGGCTTCAGTGGGTAGGGATGATTCATCAGTTACTTAGAATAACAAACTACGCACAGAAATTCCAAGGCAGAATCACCATCACTGCAGAGAAGTCCACGAGCACAGCCTACATGGAGCTCCGCAGCCTGAAAACGGAGGACATAGCCCTGTATTACTATGCAAGAGACACAGTGAGGGGAAGTCAGTGTGAGCCCAGACATAAACCTCCCTGAGGAGACAGCAGGGCTGGGATGCAGTGGGCGCTCAGGACACCTGGGGGTGCTCAGGACCAGCACAAGATTCTGACCAGGAGCAGGTGGAGAGTTAAAGACAAACAACATTTCCTGCTCCTTCTTAAATAAGTTTTGCTCAGAGGCTCAGCCACAGAGCTCACAGGAAGACCTGTCATAGGTCTAGTTTTAGGGACTGTGTTTGTGAACAAAAAGGGGGCTCTGTCCCAAATCTGAATACACCCAGTAATTGACAGGGCCCTCTCAGAAAGTTCTCATCACACATTCCCACATGGGCAGTCCTGGGGTTGGGCACGCCCCAGGCCTATGACTTCTTTACTAAAAGGCCCCTCTTTGCCTGAAGCACCCTGTCCATGGGTTCCTGTGCATCTGGGTTCACACATCTATGACATCAGCATGACCACCCTTAGGAGAGCACATCCTGTTCACTATCTTGGTACCCAGACCCTGCCTTGCTCTCTCCCACCTCCATGTCACTCCTCACCTTCCCTCCTTAACTTCAAATGCGCAAAAGCAGCTGCAAATTGTTATTCTCCAGAGTATTTGGGGTTTTGCTTCACAACAGTTCTCATCTGTTTGGCTCCAATAAAATCTTATAAAACATTCCATAAGTGTTTGGGCATTTCTTACATCAACATGTTGTCTTCTCTTCATTTGCAACATATGTTCACACATGTTTCTTCCCCGTGTGGAGAAGGAAGTGCACAGAATTATAAAAACCTGGTATTTGGACGGGTTGAGTTCAAATGAGTTCACAGGTGTTGGAGATGAGACAAGTTTGCTGTTGGTTTTCATGAACGTAAGTTTCCCGTCTTTTTCCAGCCCAGCAGGCATAATAAGGTGGTTGAGCATCAACCTTCAAACCAGGAGGTCATGGTTCAAATCCTTGGTCAGCAAACATACCTGTTTTTCAGTCTCAATCCCCGGATGGGGTGTAGGGATATGGGGAGTTGGCATGGGGGAGAGGGTAGTAAGCAGACAATCAGTGATTCTCATCATTGATGTTTCCATTGCTCTACTGGCCTCCTCTCTGGTGGAGTCAAGGAAAGTGTATAAAGAAGGAGAAGGAAAGAAAGGCGGCTTCCCCAACTGTGCCTTCTCCCCTGTGACACTCTGGCAGGCTCTCCTGCTGGTTGAATCTGCATAAAATCCACAACATAAATAAGTCACTTGGAAGCCCTTGACCTGAGAACCTCTAAGCCTGTGGGGAATGGTTTTAAGAGTTTATTTGAGCCAAACTTGATCACAGGAACAGCGAGCGCAGCTTCTTTTGTCCCCAGGATCAGGGATTATCAAATCCAACATGAAATCGGGGAGCAGAAGGTTTAAGCAAATGCATGGAACCTTATTACAAGCAGATTCAGGCTTCCCACACGGGGAGGGACCCCTGATGGGCTGTCCTGAAGCTTGTGGTCTCGGGTGTATATGGGCCACCAGCCTGCTCTGTGTCCACCCCGTGTGCCCACCTGATTGGCCCTAATTGTTCCTGCCCAGCAAGGGGCCTGCATGTCCCCTGTTCCCTTGTGTGTATTCACCTTCCTGTCCCAGGCGCTCCCTCATTTCCCAGGCCTCCCGCTCTGAGTCCAGAAACATTCTGCTATTGCTGCCTGGTTGGTGCCTGTGCTTAGGCTGCTCAGACTGCCCTGTCTTCCCCTGCCTCCCATCCACCTGCCTTGGTTTCCCATGGACCCTGTCCTGTCTGCCTGCTGGTCAACCTAACTCCCCTCAAAACCACCCCTTCTGGACCTGTGTCTGGGGTCCTCCAGGAACAGGAAGTTCATCTTCCTAAAACACAGGCTCCCCTTACAAACCCCAGACTCACTGCTCAGCCCGGGCCCCTCCTCTCGCCTCTGCTGGCCTGGGATGGGCGCTGCCCCCTCTGTTCTCTCTGTTGTTGGTAGATTTCCATGGTGATTGCTCTTCTCCCTTCTCATTCTCTCTTTGTTCAAATGGAGTCACTGAGTAGAAGAGACAAAAGCAAAATGGTGGCATAGGCTGCTCCAAACTCTTGTTCCTCCACAAAAACATTAAAAAATAAAATAAAATAAAAGACACCAAAATAATGAAACTCTCAGAACTGGCATCTGTAGATCTCTGGAACACAGTCAGACCCGCAACAACTGAGCGAACCCCAAGCAAGTACATGCTACTCAGTTAGGGAAGGAGCCAGGAGTGTGCCTCAGGGACTGATGATTGGCCCAGGAATCATCAGGTTATGGGTTTGATTTTCATTCAGGGCACAGGCCCTGGATTGCAGGATCCATCCCCAATAGGAGGCATGCAGGAGGCAGCCAATCAATGATTCTCTCTCATCACTGAAGTTCCACTCTCTCTTTCCTTCTTTCCTCTCTGATATCAATAACAATATATTTTATTTTATTTTTAAAATATATTTTATTGATTTTGTACAGAGAGGAAGGGAGAGAGATAGATAGTTAGAAACATCTATGAGAGAGGGTCATTGATCAGCTGCCTCTTGCACACCCCCTACTGGGGATATGCCTGCAACTAAGGTACATGCCCTTGACCGGAATTGAACCCGGGTCCCTTCAGTCCCCAAGCAGATGCTCTATCCATTGAGCCAAACCGGTTTCAGCAATAACAATATATTTTAAAATAAAAATAAAAAGTGAAAAGGAAGAGAAGGAAGGCTTCATGGTGTTTGACCTGTCCATGCCTCCCCTCCCCAGCGTGACTGCAATCCCCAAGTGGTGGTGGCCGCCTTCCCAGAGGAACAAGGGACCACAGTCCCAGATCCCTGTCTGTCATCACCTGGGCTGTGGGAGGATGGACACAGGTGGCCGCTCTTCTCATAGAAGGCAGGTGCACACCTGCCTCAATTCTCTACCTAAGGTTTTGTTCCAAGAGCCAACATATTCCCTACTTATCTTTTTTCATCCTCACCCAAGGATATTTTTCTATTGCTTTTCAAAGAGAAAGAGGAAGGAGGGAGGAGAGAAGATAAACATTGATGTTTGATAAACACATCACCTGGTTGCCTTCTGCACATGCCTTAAGAAGGGCTAGGGCCAAGGAGTGGCCTGCAACCCAGGAATATGTACATGACTAGAATCAATCCTGAGACCCATTCGCTGACAGGCCAACACTCTATCCACTGAATCAAACTGGTTAGGGCCAGGTCTCCATTTAAAAAAAATTAATAACTTATTTTATTTGTTTGTAATTAATAATTTTTTAAAAAATATTACATATGCCGTCCTTTATCCCCCATTAACCCCAGGCAGCCAGCCCCCACCACCAGCCAGGCTCCATGTGTAAATGATGGGAACTCTTCAACTGTGAGAGGCTGGGAAATAGGGCTTTTCCACAAGAACAGCAGGAAAGTTGAGGGAAATGTGTGCTTTTGGGAGGCAGCTGTGTGCTTGTGAGAGTGGCAGCAGGTTAGAGACGGAGGCTGTGGCCTCTCCTGCCTCCTCACATGCATATGTTAGAATTTGTGGAGGATCTGATTGAGTAAAAAAAACAAGGAGAATCTTACAGTCTCAAAACAAATGCTTCATTCAATGCAAATTCTTATTCCCAAACCCCAGAAAGGCAACATGGCCCACAGCACGTGAAGGGGAACAAGAGGAAGCCCCATCCATGTGCCTCTGGGGGAGCACCCCTGGGTCCTCCTCAAAACCCCAGGAAGGAGGACTCTCAGTCCTGGAAGCTGCCCCCAAAGGAATGGGGTCAGGGTGATGGGTCTCAGGAAAGGAGGGATGGAGGGCGGGTCAGGACGGGACCCCTTCTGTCCAGCATCCTTGAGTCCTTTCCCATCTGGGGTCGCCTCTAGGATGACAAGGTCAGGCATGCAGCCCAGGTCACAGTTGCACCTTATATGCAGATTCCATGCAAATGGGGCTCTCCTCCTGCTCATAAAAGGGGGCCCTTGCCCAGCATGTTGGAGAGACACCAGAATCCAAGCACCAGAGATTGGACCCAGTGGCTCCACCATGGACTTGGTGCCAAGCTGCGTTTTCCTCCTGATCATTTTCCAAGGTCATTGTCAGGAGTGGGGAGTGCTGAGCCCTGTGCCTGTGCCTGTTTGTGCTTCCATGTGATTCTAAGTCCCCCTGTGTCTCTGTGTTTGCAGGTGTCCAGTGTGAGTTGCCGTGGGTGGTGTCAGGGAGAGGCCTGATGCGGCCTGGAGGGTCTGTGAGACTCTCCTGTGCAACCTCTGGATTCACCTTCAGTAGCTACTGGATGCACTGGGTTCGCCAGGCTCCAGGGAAGGGGCTGGAGTGGGTCTCACAAATTAATCCTGATGGTGGTAGCTCATACTATGCAGACTCTGTGAAGGGCCGCTTCACCAACTCCAGAGACAACTCCAAGAACACGCTGTACTTGCAAATGAGCAGCCTGAGAACTGAGGACACAGCCATGTATTACTATGCAAGAGACGCAGCAAGAGGAAGTCATTGTGAGCCCAGACACAAACCTCCCTGAGGAAGCAGCAGGGATGGGCTTTGGTAGCATCCAGGACACCAGGGGGCACTCAGAGTCCTTGAACACAGGGGCCTTCCCAGCAGCAGTTGCCTTTGGAGGTTTGGGCTGGCTCCTGTGTGGTTTCCTCCTCCTGTCACAGTTTCCCTCAGGGAACCTCTGTGTCCTGATTATGCACTTACCTCTGACGTCTCTGAGTGAGAACATCTGTTGTAAACACAAACAACTTTCTCACATGGACAAACTGCAGAGTCTTTTCAGACATTCCTGTGCCAAGTACCAGGGAATGATCAAATCTTCTGACCCAGGTCACCGAGATCCAAGGAGAGGCTCTTCTGACTCCACAGGACAACTCAGCCCCACACAGCTCAGGGCTAAGTCAGCCAGCCAGACAGGAGTGTGTTGGACAGCGGCCACCAGTCACGTGACCCCAAAGCTGGAGAAGAAAGACCCCTGCTGGTGAAGGTCATTGATTTGCTATCATACTCACAGCACTGAGAGGAGCTGACACCTGGCAGAGGCAGATGACCCCCAGCAGCTTGGTCCAGATGTCCAGGCTGACCACCAATACCCACACCAAGGACCATGGGGTCTGTATTGTGCACGCAGTTGAACTCTCTGGAAGCACAGGAAAGGCCCTCAAGAACGCAGAGCTGCTTTGATGGAGCCAGGAGAGGAGACTCCCTCAGGGATTTTATTTTTTGAGGGGTTGGGGAAGGAGGGTTCTGCTTCCAGAGGTTGTGTAGCTTCAACCTCTTAGTAACAAATGAAGAGGAGACCAATATTTTGTGTCAGATTCCCATTGGACACAGATGGAGCAGAAGCAGGAATGAGCCATATGTTGTCAGCAGTCGAATGTAAAGAAATATAATGTCTGGTTACCTATTTGCCTTAACAATGGTAATAAATGACCAAAAATGAGGTAAAGGGTCAATACTGTGTATGAAACAAACTCTACAGAAAATGGCTGGGAGAAATATTACACGTAAGACAATGTTGTTGATGGTGGTGATGATGGTGGTGATGATGACAATGACCATGGACTGAGGCAGGGGTCCTGATCCAATAGAATGACGTTTCCTCATACAGACACATCGTCACCTTGGCTCCTGCAGAGAGGGGTTTCCAATTTTCCCTTTGGTGTGGAGAGATTTCATGAATGGAAATTATGCAACTTCAGTGATTTGTGGTGAGACCATGTGGTTACTCAACCCAAAGGTGTCCATGTGGGAACACCTTGGACCTGGAAGTTGTCACCTTCTAGAACAGAGACCCTGTGAGAATGTGCCTGTAGTAAACAGAGGTCCCCTTCCCCTACCTTGCAGTGACAGGTTCCTTATTTCTCTTGTTCGCTACCTACATGATCTTTAATGTTTCTACTTCAGTCAACTTCTGCTCGTCATTATTCAGGTATTTCCTACGATGATATGAGCTGTGTCTATGATGCCCTGCACGTCCTTCTGGGCCTTTACTGGAGCAGGCTTTAAAGCCACATGCCCAGTAGCTCTCTGTCCATGAACATCAGACACGTTTCTGTCATGTGACTCAAATCAAGTCCAGCTTCCTCCCCTCCCCTAGTTTCACAGTCACACCCACATTCATGGGTAGTTTCCCAGTATCACTCCCCTCTGGTACCAGAACCTGCTCCAGTCCCTGTAGCCGCTGTAGCCAATCCACGTGGACAGTGGAGGCCCAGCATTTTCTGTAGAGTTCTTTGTAAAGTCACCCTACATAAGACCCATTACAGACAATATTGTTAAATTAGCCTTAGTTATATTAAAAATTTTTGTCCCATCAAACATTCCATTGAATAAATTAAAACATGAACATAACAAATGTATTTGCAAATCACATGCCTGATGGCAGAATGTACACTTAATACATTAAAAATATTACATGTTTGTGGAGAGCCCAGCATCCTCTGACCACGGTGACTTCCCAGGGGAAGGAGAGGGGAGACATGGGAGGGAGGGATTCCTCTCTAGGTTGTAGTTCCCTTTCCGATGAGACATTCTATAGTAGGGATTCTCCTCTCTCACCTCCAACATCACTGATGACACTCCACTGAGAAAACATTTCAAACTCCATCCATCATTTCCACATGTGAATGATTCTGATTGTGCACATACATGATCACTGCTTTTATTTCATGCATTCTCTCCACTTAAAGCCATGACTATTTCTGATGGAACTAGTAGGGGGAACCTGCAATAGGCCATGAGCTTGTATATGAAATGATTTGCACAAGAAGCTGTGGACAATCACAAAATTTTCAACCACAGGGGTCTTACCTTTCTGTGCTCGGGAGTAGTTCCTCAGATCAAAATAGCATCATAAAATAAGATACTGAGAATGGGTGTCCTTTAATTTTATCTTTTGTACAATGATAGGAATTATTTCAAAAAATAGATTTTTTTTGAAATGTGGACATAATACGGTTTTGTGATTCAGAACTGGTCAGAACAAATGCTAATCCCTTTGACACATGGTGAAATGATTCATGAGAAATGGAAAGTGTAACCTGCTCATGGAGCCCACAATTGCTTCTTATTCTCAGAGAATGTAGGCCATTTAGGCCATTCATTGGCCTAATTGCAATGTGTTCATGATCCTTGTGATCCCTTGTCCCTGACTTACATGGTGAGTGTAAGAGGGACTCCCAAAAGACCAGGGCAGCCTGACCTCAGGCCCCACACTTATAGGAAAGACTGCTCCACATGCAAATTTCCCTTCAAGCTCCAGGGTATATCCTCCCCTGGGTTGTACAGGCTCATAGCTTTCTCCTCACTCAGGGCTGAGGTCTCTGGGAAGGCAGAACTGTGGTCATGAAGATGAGACTGCTGGGTCTTCTCCTGTGCCTGATGACAGCCCCTCAGGGTGAGGGTCTCAGGGATCAGGGTGGGGTCATGGGATGGCTGTGACTGCAGGTGACTGACAGGACTGATGCTTCTTGTCCCCAGGTGTCCTGTCTCAGGTGCAGCTGCAGGAGTCTGGCCCAGGACTGGTGAAGCCCTCGCAGACCCTCTCCCTAAGCTGCACTGTGTCTGGATTCTCTCTGACCAGCTATCATGTACACTGGATCCGCCAGGCCCCAGGAAAGGGACTGGAGTGGGTCGGGGTTATATGGTCCGGTGGAGGTACAAACTATAACCCAACACTGAAATCCCGCCTCAGCATCTCTAAGGACACATCCAAGAGCCAAGTTCAGTTAATACTGAACAGTCTGAGAACCGAGGACACTGCCATGTATTACTGTGCCAGAGACACTATGAGGGGAAGTCAGTGTAAGCCCAGACAAAAACCTCCCTGAGGAGGCAGCAGGGCTGGGCTGCAAGGTGCATTCTGGGCAGTAGGGGGCGCCTAGGACCCACAGCATAGAGAGCAACCCCAGGAGCAGGGACAGAGGGAGGTGGGAGGGAAGGGCCTTCCTGTTGGGCTCAGGGATTTCCTCTCAAGCTCTCAGCTGCCTCCAGGGTGGGCTCTTGAGCTTTCTCTGAGGCTCTAATTTCCTGCTTTCTCACTGCAGACCCAAGAGAAGGAGGTAACACTGCTGCTGGCAGATGACATGTGAACAGTGATGAGGTCTCTCCTCACCATGTTCCTGTATTTCCTGCTTTTCTTTGTCAACAGAGACCATCCTCAGTGCTCTCATTGGCGTGTGGTTGGAAACTTTCCGACCAAGAGAGACACCAGCTCAGTTCAGGGCCCTGTGTGCTGAGCTCAGGATCTGACCCACATGCTCATTGTCCCATAGGGGCCTTCATGCTGACAGTCCCAGAGTAAATAAAACATGTACTTGTCCCAAGGACAGTGGAAGCCGGATGAAGCCAATCTGAATGGCGCAAAGGGCCCTTGAGGGCTGCTCCCTGGTCACCTCACCTGTACAAGTGCCAGGATTGGCTGTTTCTGGTCCCACAGGAGCAAGAAATGACCTCAGCTCTCTTCCTATAGGTGTCATACTATCACTGATGTGAGAGGATAGCAGTGTGCATGTCCCGTGTAGTGCGATTTAATAGGATGTTTAACAAGGGTCATTGGAAATCATCTCAGGTTTACAAGCAGCTGACCAGGGAATTCTCTTGGTCAAGGAGACAGCTTTACAGTTTTTTAATCTTTTTTACTTAAAACCATGGGCTACATCTTCACATTTCATAATGAGGGTGTTGAGTGCTCTGAAGATCACTCCTCTGAGGGCTTAGATGGAGTAATAACCCAGGTAGAGACTGCTTGTTGGGATGTTGCTCTATCTCAGCATTTCCCATAGGTTCTGTAGTGGCCCCACCTTCACCTCACTCACATCTGCAGGATGGAGGAAACTTCCCAAGCTACCGTCCTTGTTCCTTTGGTGGGTCTCCAAGAGTCATGAGACCCCACTGTATCTGCAAAGCTTCACCAAGTCATGCACTGCTCCCCAGACCTCTGTGTGTCTTTCCTGGTCCCCTCCTGATTGACAGCTCTGCTGAATACAGAACCTTTCACCACTCAGGAATAGACCTTGGTGAAACCACGAGCTGGTTCTTTGAAAAGATTTTTTAAAAATTGGATGAACCATAATCCAGACTCATCAGGAAACAGAGAGAAAACCAAAATAAATAAATCAGGAATGAAAGCAAAGAAGTAGTAAATGACACTCCAGAAATAAAAACATTTTCAATAAAGTACTATGAACAACTGTATGCCAACAAACAGGACAATGTGGATAAAGTAAAAGAATTCCTAGAGAAACACAGTACCCCAAACTGAAACAGGAAGAATCAGATAACCTGAATAGGACAATGACAACTGAGGAAATAGAAGCAGGAATCCAAAAGCTCCCTGCAAATAAAAGTCCTGGTCTGGATGCCTTCACATGGGAGTTTTGTCAAATATCCAAAGACCTAACACCTATACTCCCCAAACTCTTTAAAAATTTATAAGAGGAAGGCACTTCTAATTTTTTTTTATGAGGCCAACATTACCTAATTTTGAAACCAGATAACACTCATAAGAGAGAAAATTACAGGCCAATATCCCTGATGAACACAGATGCTAAAATTATCCACTAAATATTAGCAAATTGGATCCAGCAATATTTTAAAAAGATCAGACACCATCACCAACTGGGATTCATCCAGGGATACAAGGCTCGTATAATATTCACAAATCAACAAACCTGATATATCACATAAACAAATTGAAAGAAGAATATAACATGAACATATCTATAGATTCAGAAAAAGCATTCAACAAAACTCAAAACCCACTTTTGATAAATACTCTCAGCAACGTGAGAGAAGAGGGCTCATATGTCAATATACTAAAGGACAAGTATGACAAATCCACAGCCAGAATCATACTCAATGAACAAACATAAAAACCTAAGAAATTGAACAAAACAGAAAGATCTGATTTCACTACTCTTATTCAACATACTACTGAAAGTTCTAGCCACAACAATCAAGGAAGAAAAAATAAAATGCATCCAAATTGGAAAGGAGGACATAAAACACTTATAATTCATAGATGACATGATATTGTACATAGAAAACCCTAAAGACCCTACACAAAACACACACCTAGATTTAATAAATGAATCCATCCATGTAGCAGAACACAAAATTAACACCCAGAAATTGATGGTACTTTTATACACCAATAATGAATTCTCAGAAAGGGAAACAAAACCCACAATCCCATTTAACTTTGCATCAAAAATATTATGAAATGTAAGAATTAACTTTGCCAAGAAGGTAAAACACTTGTACTCAGAAAAATACAGGATGTTTAATAAAGAGTTAGAGGAAAATACATAAAGTGGAAAATACAATGTGATCATGAATTAGTAGAATCAACATCATTAAAACATCCATATTACCCAGTGTACTCTACAGATTCAATGTAATCACTTTTGAAATAGCAACATCACATTTCACAGATCTATAGCAAATACTCCAAAAATTTATATGGAACCAAAAAAAGACTCCAATTAGCCACAGCAATCTTGAGAAAGAAGAACAAAGGTGGAGAAAACACAATACCAGATATCGAATTATACTGCAAAGCCATAGCAATCAAAACAGCCAGGTACTGGCACGAGAACAGGCATATACATCTAAGGAACAGAATGGAGAACCCAGAAATCTACCCAAGCCATCCCACTGGATTAATATTTGAGAAAGGAGATGAGGGCATACAATGGAGTCAAAATAGTCTCTTCAATATATATATATATATATATATATATATATATATATATATATTTAGAAAAATTGGACAGATGACCATGCAAATAAATGAAACCATACACAAACATATACTATAGACGTGAGTAAACTAAAAATGATTAAAAGACTTAAATGTAACTATGAAGACTATAAAAATCCTAGAAGAAGCCTTAGGTGGAAAAATCTCAGACATCACTCATAGCAATGTCTTTACAGATACATCTCCCAGGACAAATGAAAATAAGGAAAAAGTAAACAAATGTGAATATATCAAAATAAAGTGTCTGCACCGTCAAAAGAAACCATCAACAAAATGAAAAGGAAGTCCACAGTATGGGAGAACCTGTTCAGCAAGGACCCATGTGATACAAAGTGTTAATAACCAAAATATAAGAAAAACCCATACAACTTACCCAAAGCAAGTCAAATTATCGAATTAAAAAAATGGGCAAAGGACCTAAATACACACTTCCCTAAAGGGAATATAAAGTTGGCCAAAAGACATAGGAAAAGTCTCAGTCGCTGACCCTCAGAGAGATGCAAATTAAAAGGACAATGTGGTATCAGCTCACACCTGTCAGAATAGCTACCATCAACAAATCAACAAATGACAATTGCTGGTGAGGGTGTGGAGCAAAGGGAACCCTCCTACTCTGCTGGTGGGAATGCAGGCTGGTGCAGCCACTATAGAACACAGAAAGGAGTTTTCACACAAAAATTAAAGATGGAACTGCCATTTGACCCAGTGAAACCTCTTTTAGGAGTATATGCTAGGGGACCCCACACACCAATCAGAAACTATGTATGCACCCCTAAGTTCAAAGCATCACAGTTTGCAATAGCTATGATCTATTAACAGCCCAAGTGCCTATCAGTAGCTGAGTTGATAAAAAAAAATAAAAAAAATTCTCATACATTTATGCCACGGAATACTATGGAGGAGTAAAAGAGAAGGATCTCACCCTTTGGGACAGCTAGGAGAGACCTGGAGAGTATCATGCTAAGTGAAATAAGCCAGAGAAAGAAAGACAAGTATTACATGATCTCACTCATATGTGGAACTTAATGAACAAAATAAACTGATGAACAGAATGGATCCAGAGACTTGTAAGCATGAAGCAGACTGGGGAATCTCAGAGGGAAATCATGGTAGAATGGGTGGGTGGGAAGTGGTCAACCAACAAACTCCTAAGCACAGAGGCTTAATCCAGGGACACAGACAACAGGATGGGGAAGGCCAGGGGCACCAGGTCGGGCTAGAAGGTGTCAATGGGGGATACAAAGGGACATGAGTAATACCTTCAACAATAAAGGTACAATTTAAAGAAAAAAGAATTAGAACTTGGAACCTGAGACACCCACTGAACATGGTCCCTGTGTCACCATCTTCTCTCAGGTAGAGTCAAGACCTCAGCTATGAAATACTCTGCCTCATGAATATGCAAAGGAAAGGAGGCAGATCAGGTTAAATATGGGTAAGTTTGTGCCCTGAGGGCATCACCCACAGCCACACCCTCCCCTTCAGAAGTGCTCCCAGCACAGCCCTCATCATGGACTGCAGCTGGAGAACCCTCCTCCTGGTGGCCATGGCGACAGGTAAGGGGCTCCAGTCCTGGCTAAAGAGGGTCCAGGGAGAGTCCAGGGGGATTCCACTCACTCCTGTCTCCTCCCACAGGTGTCCACTCCCAGGTGCAGCTGGTGCAGCCTGGGGCTGAGGTGAGGCAGCCTGGGGCCTCCGTGAAGGTCTCCTGCAAGGCTTCTGGATACACCTTCACCAGCTATGTTATGCACTGGGTGCGACAGGCCCCAGGACAGGGGCTTGAGTGGGTCGGGTGGGTTTACCCTGGAGATGGAGACACAAACTACGCACAGAAGTTCCAAGGCAGAGTCTCCATGACCGCAGACAAGTCCACAAGCTCAGCCTACATGGAGTTCAGCAGCCTGAGAGCTGAGGACACAGCTGTGTATTACTGTGCAAGACACACAGTGAGGGGAAGTCAGTATGAGCCCAGACACAAACCTCTTTTAGGAAACAATAGGGCTAGGCTGTAGAGGGCGCTCAGGACACCAGGCGGCGCTCAGAACCAGCACAGGACTCTGACCAGGAGCAGGTGGAGAGTTAGTCACCACTTCCTGCTCCATCTTAAATTAGTTTTTCTCAGAGGCTCAGCCACAGAGCTCACAGGAAGCCCTGTCCTAGGTCTAGTTTTAGGGATTGTGTTTGGGAACAAAAAGGGGGCTCTGTTCTATGGATTAAAGGGGCCTCGTGCTAACCTGACAAGCTCAGGGAAGGCCTGCATGGCATTTGTACAAACTCAGAGACCTCACATAATCACAAAAGATCGTTTGAAAATTAAATATGTAACTGCACACACATGATGGTGGGTAGTTATGTCCTGGCCAGTATTTTCCCTGACAAAGATCAACTTAGGTCTTTATTGAGCCCATTTGCCTTTTTGCTTCTAAGACAACATATTGGTGAAATGACTGGGTAACTTGTAACTTCCTTTTATTCCCCCAAGACTCCTCAGCCCACAACAAATGGCACCAGATCATTCCCTCATTGTGATTGTTATCAAGTTAATCATCAACTGTTAATTATCTTATACTATCCTGTATCCATCCAGAAAAAGATGCATCTGTCCATCATTTCACTTTTTACCCTATCCCAGAGGTCTTCCCGCTTTGCTTTCTCCCACCTCCTTAAGCTATCACCAATGAATTTTATGTAACCCTTCTACATCCCTTCTTTGATTGCAATGTCTGAACACAGATGTAACCCGCCATTCTCCAGAGCAGTATCTCAATTCCTTGAGGTTCTGCTTACCAATGTATGTCCACATTTGGCTCAAATAAACTCACAAAATTCTTTACAGGTGTAAATGTTCTTTAACAGATCTTCATTTTTCACGACTACATAGTGGTCCATGGTGCAGAGGTTCCACGGTTATCCAATCATCTGCTAATGGGCACTTAGTCTGTTTCCAAAACTTAGCTGTTGTAAATTGCACTGTTATGAGCATAGGGGTGCATGCATTCTCTCTGATGAGTGTTTCAGGTTTCTTAGGATATATTCCTAGAAGTGGAATCACTGTGTCAAATGGGAGTTCCATTTTTAATTTTTAGATGGAATTCCATATTGTTTATTATAGTTGCTGCACCAATGTGCATTGCATTGATTAAATAAACTGATGAACAAAAGTAGACTCAAAGACATGGAAGCATGAACAGACTGTGGAACCTCAGAGGGAAGGCAGAGGAGGATGGGTGGAAAGAGATCAACTAATGGACTTGTCTGCATATATGCCTCACCCGGGGACACAAACAATGGGGTGGTGAGGACCTGTGGAGGGAATGGGAGTGAGCAGGGAGAGGATAATGGATAGAATAGGGGGGCATATGTAATACTTCAACAATAAACATTAGGAGAGGAGAGAGAGAGAGAGAACAGAACCTCCTGTTCACTGTCCTGGCAGCCAGGCCCCGCCTTGCTCTCTCCCACCTCCATGTCACTCCTCTCCTTCCCTCCTTAACTGCAAATGCACAAACGCATCTGCAAATGGTTATTCTCCTCAGCATTGGAAGTCTAGCTCCACAACAGTTGTGGAGTTTGGCTCCAATAAAATCTTATAAAACATTCCCATCATGTTTGGACATTTCTTACATCAGCATATTGTCTCTTCGTTTACCACACACATTCACACACGTTTCTTTCTGTTTGGAGAGGGAGGTGCACACAATTATAAAACCTGCTGCCTCCACAGGATGGTGGTGGTGACTCTAAAGAGTTCACACCCTTTGGTGTTTGGATGATGCTCCAACCAATGAGCCCACCAGCCAGGCTCCATGTGTAAGTGATGGAAGCTCTCCACTGTGAAAAGCTGGGAAACAGGGCTTTTGCACATGAACAGCAGGGAAGTTGAGGGAAATGTGTGCTTTCGGGAGGCAGCTGTGTGCTTGTGAGAGTGGCAACAAGTTTTTCACAGAGGCTACAGCCACGGAGTCTAGCCCAGCCTCTCCTGCCTCCTCATCTGCATATGTTAGAGTTTTGTGGAGGATCTGATTTTGGAAAATAACAAGGAGAACCTTTCAGTATCAAAATAAAACCTTCATTCAATGCAAATTCTTATTCCCAAACCCCAGAAAGGCAACATGGCCCACGGCGGGTTAAGGAGAGCGAGAGGAAGCCCCATCCAAATGCCTCTGGGGGAGCACCCCTGGGTCCTCATCAAAACCCCAGGAAGGAGGACTCTCAATGCTGGAAGCTGCCCACAACGGAATAGGTGATGGGTCTCAGGAAAGGAGGGAGGGAGGAAGGGTCAGGACAGGACCCGTTGTGTCCAGCATCCTTGAGTCCTTTCCTATCTGGAGTCACCCCTAGGATGACAAGGTCAGGCATGAGCTCAGGTCACAGCTGCTCCTTATATGCAGACTCCATGCAAATGAGGCTCTCCTCCTGCTCATAAAAGGGGCCATTGCCCAGCATGTTGGGGAGACACCCAGAACCCAAGCACCTGAGACAGGACCCAGCGGCTCCACCATAGACTTGGTGCCAAGCTGTGTTTTCCTCCTGATCATTTCTCAAGGTCATTGTCAGGAGTGGGGAGCACTGAGCCCTGTGCCTGTGCCTGTTTGTGCTTCCATGTAATTCTAAGTCCCCCTGTGTCTCTGTGTTTGCAGGTGTCCAGTGTGACATTCAGCTGGTAGTGTCTGGGGAAGGCCTGGTGCAGTCTGGGGGTCTGTTAAACTCTTCTATGTAACCTCTGGATTCACCTTCAGAAGCTACAACATGAACTGGGTCGACCAGGCTCCAGGGAAGGGGCTGGAGTGGGTTACATACATTATTAATCCTAGTGGAAGTACCATATACTACACGGACTCTGTGAAGGGCCACTTCACCATCTCCAGAGAAAATGCCAAGAACACGCTGTACCTGCAAATGCGCAGCCTGAGAACTGAGGAAACAGCCTTGTATTACTGTGCAAGAGACACAGTGAGGGGAAGTCATTGTGAGCCCAGACACAAACATCCATGGGGAGGCAGCAGGGCTGGGCTGCAGGGGGCCTCCAGGACACCAGGAGGCGCTCAGGACCCACAGGGCATAGAGCAGCCCCAGGAGCAGGGGCAGAGGGAGTGGAGAGGAAAGGACCTTCCTGTTGGGCTCAGAGATTTTCTCTCGAGCTCTCAGCTGCCTCCAGGGAAGGATCTTCCTTCTCATGTTTTCACTGCAGACAACAGTGAAGCAGGGCATTGTGTTTGCAGGTGACATGGCGGCAGAAAGTGGGGACTCTCCTTCACCAAGTCTCCTTCACATATTCCACATATTCTAAAAGTGGCTTTTTTCACTCTTTTCAGTGTTTTGCTGATGAGTGTGAACTTAGCAGCTGTGTCGCTGGGTTTGGGCTGTGTTCACACTTCTACATCCCTTTCTCAGGTGCCCAGCTCCCTCAGTGTCCCTCTGTGTGCCCTCCCCCTCCTGGTTCCAGGGAGATCACAGGCCCTCCCTCTGCTGAAAGGCCTGAGCACTCATCCATCCTCTCTGGTTCCACATTGGCCTCAGAAGAGTTGTCATCTCAGTGCACCAAACACAGGGAGCCCCACAGCCACCCACACGAGGGCCCTGCTGTCCATCAGGAAGCAGTGCTGACCCCACAGCGGGGACAGGAGACCTGAGGGCTGGGATGTGCATCATGGAACTTCTCCTCCACCTTCCCTCCTGGCGCCAAGTTTTCTTAGCTTCACTGTAGTGAGATGTGCATCAGAGCATGTTGGAAGCCAAGAAGCATCCATGGGATCCCCTATGTCCATACCGTCCTCTTACTACTTGTCCAGGAGACTCAGAGTCACACACACACAGTCACCCACACACATAGTCACAGGCACACACACACACACACACACACACACACACACAGTCACACACACAGTCATTCACTGATCTCCAGAAAGGCATGCATTCACACATGAATAGTCATAAAAAAAAATTCATGGGGTTACACACTGTACATTATGTATTCTACATAAGAAAACATCATTATATTTATATTCTTTGATGCCATATGAAATAAATATGTGGAGTTCAAGCAGCTACTATTTCAATACTGACCACAACCTGTGAAGATCAACAGTTGTATTTCTAAATCCACTTAATAGTAGCTCAAAGTAAGAATTTAATCCAAGCTTTGCTAGATAGCTACAAAATTAAAATGTGTAACTGAAATAATAGTGTAAACCTCCCACCAAATAAAAGCAAAGGACCAAATGAACTCAGTGATGAACTGGCATAGAATCCAACCAATGAGAACCAAATCTAGGTATTGTGGGGATCCAATGGCAATCTAGGAGTCGGAGTTCTCGAAGCTGACTGGCATAAAACTGACCAATCAGAACCAAATAAGGGTGATGTGCAGAACCAGTGGCTGCTTAGGAGGTGGAGCTTCAGTTTCTAGCATAGAAACTGGCCAATGAGAACCAAATCTGGATTCTGTGGGAGGCCAATGGCTGCCTAGAAGGCAAAGCTTTTGACGCTGGCATAGGGACCAACCAATCAGAACCAAATTGGGTGACAGGGGAGGTCAGTTAGGGGTGATCAGGCTGGCAGGCAGAGACAGTTAGGGGCAGTCAGGCAGGCAAGCAGTAAGGAGCCAATGTTCCCAGATTGTGAGAGGGAAGCCTGCCTGCTGCCAATCAGACATCATGCCAATCAGACAATTGGAAATTGTGCAGGCTGAGTTGAGGGAACTATTCCACCATGCACAAATTCCATGCACCGGGACTCTAGTCTTAATAATAAACCATAATATGCTAATTTGTCCAGGTGGCCCTCTGGAAAAAACCACGGAATTTCATGCATTGGTCCTCTAGTATATCTATAGTTATCGAAATCCATAGAAATAGAGCCTCATTGATTTTATCTGAAATGAGTCACTGATTGTTCTCACATCTTACTTCCTGGCAATATCCTGCTAACCAGAGCCCAAATGCACAGGGAACTCTTAGAATCCTAAAAGTACAGGGACAGCTGGGCCAGCATGGCTCAGTAGTTGAGCATCAACAAAGGAACCAGAATTTCACTGTTGGATTCCCAGTCACGGAACATGGTCAGGATGGGGACAACATCCATAGTGTGAGGCATGAAGGAGGCAGCCAATGAATGATTCTCTGTCATCATTGACGTTTCTATCTCCCTCTCCCTCTCCCTTCCTCTCTAACATCAATAAAAATATATTTAAATAAATAAATAACTGAGAATGTTGCAGGCTTGATTCACAGTATGGATATATATGGGAGGCAACTGAATTAGGTTTCTCTCTCACATCAGTGTTTCTCTCTGTCCTTCCCTCTCTCTCTTCCCTTTCCCTCTAAAATCCAATGAACACGTCCTCAGGTGAGGACAAAGCAAAGAAGATCCAGCCTGGCTACTGTGGCTCAGGGGTTGACCCAACCTGGGACCCAAGAAGTCACTGGTTAGATTCCTGGTGTGGGCACTTGATGGGGTTGTGGTCTTCACCCCCAGAGGGGACCATGCAGGAGGCAGCCAATCAATGATTCTCTCTCATGGATATTCTTATCTTTCTATGCTGCTCCCTTGATCTTTTTCTAAAATTCAAGAAAATTCTAAATATTTATACCTATATCTATATTTATCCTTACTCTAAGTCTCTTATTCTACCTCTATCTCTATCATCTATATCTATATCTACATCTATATCTATATCTATATCTATATCTATATCTATATCTATATCTATACCCATGGAATCAGAGTCACATTAATGTTATCCCTAAGGAGTCACTGACTCCCAACATCCTACTTCCTGACAACCTCCTGCAGCACAGCTCCTGCTGTGGAAGGAGAGGCCCCTGGGCACGGTGACCAGGACCCCAAGGAGGGCCTGGTTCTCTGAGGGCACAGTCAGCACCTCCTTCCAGGAGAAGCCCCAGAGACCAGAACTTCCCTCACCTCTTCCCTTTGTATGTGCAGACACCTCTCCTATGAAAATGCCCAAACAGCCACCAGACTCACACACAGTTGGCATCCACTTAAATGCAAGGCCTCCTCACCCTGAAGAATGCTTTCTGGGAGACGAGGACCTCACCTCAAGACATGGCTCCCATGTGGCTCTTTCTCTTCCTGCTGTCATTGCCCAGATGTGAGTGACTCAGGGCTTAGAGGTGAGAAGATGGGGACCCTGCATCTGATCCCAGGACTCACTGTGTTCTCTCTGTCCCAGGTGTCCTGTCCCAGGTACAGCTGCAGGAGTCGGGGCCAGGACTGGTGAAGCCCTTGCAGACCCTCTCCCTCACCTGCACTGTCTCTGGTTACTCCATCACCAGTGGTTACTGTTTGGGCTGGATCCGCCAGCCTCCAGGGAAGGGGCTTGAGTGGATGGGCTGCATATATTATAATGTAAACACTTACTACAGCCCCTCCCTCAAGAGCCGAACCTCCATCTCCAGAGACACGTCCAAGAACCAGTTCTCCCTGCAGCTGAGCTCTGTGACCACTGAGGACACGGCCTTGTATTACTGTGCAAGAGTCACAGTGAGGGGAAGTCAGTGTGAGCCCAGACACAAACCTCCCTGGGGAGACAGCTGGGCTGGGCTTCAGGGAGTGTCTTTTACACTAGGAGGCGCTCAAGACCAACACAGGGCCCAGATCAGGAGCAAGTGGACAGTTAAGAAAACACACACACACACACACACACACACACAAAAAAAACAAAAAAAACAAAACACTTTTCCTGCTCTGTCTGAATATAGTTTTGCTCACAGGCTCAGCCACAGAGCTCACGGAAAGCCCTGTCCTAGGTCTAGTTGTAGGTATTGTGTTTGTGAACAAAAAGGGGGCTCAGTTCTTTGGATGAAAGGAGCCTCATCCTGACCTGATAAGCTCAGGGGAGACCTGCATGGCAGTTGTACAAACTCACAAAGACCTCACATAACCACAAAAGATGTTCTGAAAATTAAATATTTAACTACACACAGGTTATGGTGGGTAGTCTTGTCCTGGCCAGTATTTTCCCTGACAAAGATTGTCTTAGATCTTTACTGAGCCCATTTGTCTTTTTGCCTCTAAGATAACATATTGGGGAAATGAATGAGTAATTTGTAACTTCCTTTTTATCCCTGACCCCACAGGGCACAACAAATTGAACCAGGATACTCCCTCATTGTGGTTGTTATCAAGTTAGTCTTCAACTGTTAATTATCTTAAACTCTCCTATATCCATCCTGTAAAAGAGTCACCTGTCCATCATTTCACTTTGTACCCTATCCCAGAGGTCTCTCCGTTTTGTTTTCTCCCACCTCCTTTATCTATCACCAGTGAATTTCATGTAACCCATCCGCATCCCTTCCTTTGATTGCAACGTATAAACACAGATGTAACCCACTATTCTTTGGAGCAGTATCTCAATTCATTGAGGTTCTGCTTACCAGTATATGTCCACATTTGGCTCAAAAGCCCCCACAAATTTCTTTATAAGTGTAAATTTTTTTTTACATTAACAGATCTTTCTTTGTCAGTACATAGTTTCCCATGGTGTAGATATACCACTGTTATCCAATCATCTGCTAATGGGCACTTAGGCTGTCTCCAAAGCTTAGCTGTTATAAATTGCACTGCTATGAGCATAGGGGTGCATTCATTCTTTCTGATGAGTGTTTTGGGTCTCTTAGGATATATTCCTAAAAGTGGGACCACTGGGTCATTTAGGAAATAGAATTCCTGAATGCTGTGCTTTTGAGAGGCAGCTGTGTGCTTGTGAGAGTGGCAGCAGGTTAGAGACTGAGGCTGTGGCCACAGCGTCCAGGAATTTCATTTTCAATTTCTAGATGCAAATCCTTATTTTTACCTAAAAGGCTGCCCCGGTCTGCATTGCTAATTGACTAGCTAAACTGATAACACAAGTAGAGCCAGAGACATGGAAGCATGAACAGACCATGGAAACTCAGAGAGAAGGCAGGGGAGAGTGGGTGGGAAGAGATCAACCAAGGAACTTCTCTGCATATATGGCTCACCAAGGGATACTGACAATGGTCTTGAGAGGGCCTGGGGAGGGAATGGGAGTGAGAGGGAAGAGAATAATGGGGAGGAAAGGGTAAACTGTGTAATACTTCAACGATATAGATTCGGGGTTTGGGGGGGGAGAGAGAGAGAGAGAGAGAGAGAGAGAGAGAGAGAGAGAGAGAGAGAGAGAGAGAGAACTTCCTGTTCATTGTCCTGTCATCCAGTCCCTGCCTTGCTCTCTCCCACCTCCATGTCACTCCTTACCTTCCCTCTGCAACTTCAAATGCACAAATGAAGCTGCAAATGGCAATTCTCTGGAAATTGGGAGGTCTTGCTCCCCAAGAGTTGTCATTAGTTTGGACCCAATAAAACCTTATCAAATATTCTCTACATGCTAGGACATTTCTGCTTCAAAATATCGTCTTCTCTTCATTTACAATACACGTCCATATGAGGTTTTTCTCTGTGTGCAGATGGAAGTTCACACCATTATTAAACACCTGCTACTGTAACAGAATTTACCCAGTGACCAAGAAACCCACTCATTTCCAGAAGCACTAGTGCCATGACTCAGGGGAGCCTGTGTATAAATCCTGGGCGAGCCAATATGGAGGAGGAAGCTTTCTCTTCATACCCTCTGATTTCTTTGTCTCCCAAATATGGATCAGACTTCCAGACCTTTTGTAGGCTTTGCAGAAAGCCCCCTGTGTTGGGTGGGGGCTATGTGACCACCAAAGGCCTGGACTGGCGCCAGCGCTGATAACCCTCTGGGGGTTGTGTATGGCTCATAGGTTATGGCTTCTGGAACCTGGGAGTGTTTAGGTAAACAGGTCTTGCAAGACCAGATGATTAAGGAAGGGGCAGTGACTAGACTACAGGCTAACAGGAATGTGCATTAGGGACACTGATTGACTCGGTACAGAGTCAGGCTGCTAGTCTCCGACATTCTTTCACAAATGTCTTATTTTCCTCATCACGACATCCACAGGATGGATTCTAAGGAATTTGCACCATTTCATGAGGATACTGATGCTCCAAGCACTGAGCCACAGCAGTCAGATTCCTGTTTTCAATGATGGAAACTCCCCCACTTTGAGGAGCTGGGAAAATAGGCATTTTGCACACAAACAACAGGGAACTTGAGTGGCATCTATGGTTTTGGGAGGCAGCTGTGTGCTTGTGAGAGTGGCAGCAAGTTAGGGACGGAGGCTGTGGCCACAGTGTCCAGCCCTGCCTCTCCTGCCTCCTCACTTGTACATGTTGGAGGTTTTTATAGGGGCAGGAATGGACTGCTGGGGAACCCGCTAGAATTGCACCACATAATAATCCCGCTCTGTTCACCGTGATGGTTTATTCTGATTAAAGAAGCACATTCTAGTCTGGCTGGCAGCCGCAGCGGGACGTGGGACTCAACTGGAGTGCAGCCCTTCCTGCTCCTGGGGGCTGCCTGTTGTCCTGGAGAGATGAACAACTTCACTGCAGGGATAGAGCAGCAGCCCCTTGAATCCAGCCCTCGGTTCCCTGTCCACGGCCCCTCACCACACCCTATGGCTTCTTCCACGAAATCTTCATTTCACTCAATGTGAGCAGCTGCTTAAGGGCTGCAGAGCAGGTTTCTGTGGTATGACCCACTGCTCTCCCTTATTGCTGGCAGCATTGGAATGAAAGCCTGTATGTGATTCCACACTGTCTCTGCACAACTGGCTCAGGCAGCATGGACCAGGGAGCATGGACCATGCACTGACCAATCACATATTTGTGTGTGTGAGATGTGACGGGGGAACACAACAAGGAGAATCTTTCAGTCTCAAATTAAAGCTTCATCCAATGCACATTCTTATTCCTAAACCCCAGAATGGCAACACAGTCCATGGCGGGTGAAGGAGAGCAAGAGGAAGCCTCATCCACGTGCCATGGGGCAGCACCCCTGGGTCCTCACCAAACCCCAGTAAGGAGAACTCTCAATCCTGGAAGCTGCTCCAAAGGAATGAGGTCAGGGTGATGGGTCTCAGGAAAGGAGGGAGGGAGGGCAGGTCTCCCTAGTGGCCAGCATCCTTGAGTCCTTTCCCATCTGGGGTCTGCCCTAGGATGACAAGGTCAGACATACAGCCCAGGTCACAGCTACATCTTATATGCAGACTCCATGCAAATGGGGCTCTCCTCCTGCTCATAAACGTAGGCCCTTGTCTGGCATGTTGGGGAGACACCAGAACCTAAGGACCTGAGACAGGACCCCTGTGGCTCCACCATGGACTTGGTGCCAAGCTGCATTTCCCTCCTGATCATTTTCCAAGGTCATGGTCAGGAGTGGGGAGGACTGAGCCCTGTGCTTGTAGCTGTTTGTGCTTCCATGTGATTCTAAGTCCCCCTGTGTCTATTTGTTTGCAGGTGTCCAGTGTGACGTGCAGCTGGTGGAGTCTGGGGGGCTCTCTGAGACTCTCCTGTGTAGCCTCCGGATTCACCTTCAGTAGCTACTTCATGTACTGGGTCTGCCATGCTCCAGGGAAGGGCCTAGAGTGGTTCTCACACATTAGTGGTGATGGTAGTACTCACATATACTACGCTGACTCTGTTAAGGGCCGCTTCATTTCCAGAGACAATGCCAAGAACACACTGTACCTGCAAATGAGCAGCCTGAGAACAGAGGACATGGCTCTGTATTACTGTACAACACACAGTGAGGGGAAGTCAGTGTGAGCCCAGACACAAACCTTCCTGAGGAGACAGCTGGGCTGGACTGCAAGGAGCGTCCAAGACACCAGGGGGCGCCCAGGACCCACAGCACAGAGATCAGCTCCAGGAGCAGGGGCAGAGGCAGGGGGAGGGAAGGGCCTTCCTTGTTGGGCTCAGGGATTTCCTCTCAAGCTCTCAGCTGCCCCCAGGGAGGGCTCTTGCTCTTTCTCTGAGGCTCTCATTTCCTGCTTTCTCACTACAGACCCTAGAGGAGGAGTTAACACTGCTGCTGGCAGATGACATGTGGGCAGTGATGGGGACTCTCCTCACAACATGATACTGTACATAGAAAATCAGAACACTCCAACAAAAAATTACTGGATTTTACAAATGAATTCTGAAATGTACCAGAATATAAAATCAACAGTCAAACCAAATGGTACTTTTATACACCAATAGTGAATTCTCAGAAAGGAAAACCAAAACAACAATCCCATTTATCATTGCATCAAAAAATTATGATACTTAAGAATAAACTTAAGCAAGCAGGTAAAAGATTTGATAAAAATATATGATGCTGAATAAAGAGATAGAGGAAGATATAAACAAATGGAATAATATACCATTATCATGGATTGGTAGAATTAACATAATCAAAATGCCCATATTAATCAAAACACTCTACAGGTTCAATGGAATCCCTATAAAAATAGCTATAACATAGAACCACCAAGATGGTGGGCTCCCACAGTAAACACCTGTGCTTGCTGCTTCTCACATCCACATCAAAACTCCAAAAGAAGAGTAAACTAATATCATCCAGAGCCACAGGCAAACTGGTGAGTGGAAGTTCTACAACCAGAAGGAAAGAAAAAAGCCCATTGAGACTGATAGGAGAAGCTTAGGTGTGGAAGTATGGAAGCTCAGAGGGTGCACTATTATGGGCTTTTTTTCAATAATCAGGGAGATAAAAACTCCTGACCACTTTGACCTCCAGTTCCAGGTGAGACTCTGGGGACCTAGATCCATATGGGGAGAAACTGTCAGGTATCAGGCAGGAAGGGGAGGGCATCTTTCTCTCTTAGGTGCTCACAGTGGTCATTGTTCCTGCAAGGTGCTGCCTGACACAGAGACCCAGGAACCTCTCTGGGGCAGGATGGTCTGGCAGCCATTGCTGTTTGCTTCACCCTGGTGATTCCCTGAAGCCCCGCCCTACCCAATTTATAACCCCACCCAAGCTGTGGACATCAGTTTTTGCATATGAATGACCTGTTCTTTTACAACCTAAAACCTAACAAACTGCAGCTGGGTCAGAGAGCTCCAAAACTTCTAAATGAAGGCCTAAGGCCTGGCAGCAGCAGTCTGCCTTGCTTCACAGCTGGACCTCATCCGGGCACTTCCAAACCCCAAACAAAGAGGAAGAATCTGCACATCTCTCTGTAGCTCCTGCTGGGTGGTCTCAGGCAGGGGCTGGCTTTGCACCTCCTTGGAGATCCAAGAGCCATTGCACCCAGTGGTCAGTGTGAGAACATACCAGGTTACAACTCTACACATGCATAAGTGACACACTCAAGGTGCAGACTCAGTGAGCACTGAAGCCCCACTGAAACAAATCCTGTCCCATAAGGGTGTCTATAGCACAAAACTTCTTCCATGTAGACACAGTTGGTCCTCACAACCAATTGGCCTGGAGGTCAATTCTTCCCAGTGATACCAAGGCTTAACTACAACAAGACTGTGCACACAGCCCACAAAAAGGTGCACCAAGATGTCAATCTCAGGTAATTGGGGAGGCTGAGCCACTGGGCTCTATAGGACACCTAGCACACAAGCCACTATCAAGACAGGTAAGCAGCCAAAATGCAGAGACAAAGAAATAGGCCACAAATCAAAGAAATGGAAGAAAGCACACTATGGGATATAGAGTTCAGAAACATGGTTATAAGTTTACTCTAGATCTTCTAGAAATCTCTAAAAAATTTAGTGAAACCCTCAAAGATATGAAAAAGAACCAATCACAAATTAAGCATACACTGCCTGAAATAACAAATAATATTCAGAGATCTAATAGCAGACTACAGGATCCCAAGAATCAAGTCAAAGATTTGAAATATTAAGAAGCAAAAAATATCAAACTAGAAAAGAAAAAAGGAAAAATAATCCAAAAATATGAAGATAATGTAAGGAGCCTCTGGGATAACTTCTAGCATACCAACATCCAAATTATGGGGGTGCTAGAAGAAGAGAGAGAGCAAGTTATTGAAAACCTATTTGAAGAAATAATAACAGAAAACTTCCTTTACCTGATGAAATAAACTTACAAGTCCCAGAATATCAGAGAACCACAAACAAGAGGGATCCAAAGAGGAACACACCAAGACTATCATAATTAAAATGCGAAGGGCAAAAGACACAGAGAGAATGTTAAAAGCAGCAAGAGAAAAACAGTTACTTTCCTACAAGGGATTGCCCATATGACTGTCAGCTGATTTCTTAATAGAAACTATGCAGACCAGAAGGGAATGGCAAGAAATATTCAAAGTGATGAATAGCAATAACCTACAACCAAGATTACTCTACCCAGCAAATCTATCATTTAGAATTGAAGCTCAAATAAAGAGCATCACAAATAAGAATAAGCTAAAGAAGTTCATCATCAACATCAAACCACTGAGGGCGCAGTCAGCACCTCCTTCCAGGAAAAGCCCCAGAGACAGGGACCTCCCTCACCTCTTGCCCTTTGTATGTGTAGACACCTCCCCTATGCAAATGCCCACACGGCCACTAGACACACACATAAATGCAGGGCCTCCTCACCCTCAAGAATGCTTTCTGGGGGACGAGGACCTCACCTGCAAGACATGACTCCCCTGTGGTTCTTCCTCTTCCTGCTGTCAGTGCCCATACATGAGTGACTCAGGGCTTAGATGTGAGGAGATGGGGACCATGCATCTGAGCCCAGGAATCACTGTGTTCTCTTTGTCCCAGGTGTCCTGACCCAGGTGCAGTTGCAGGAGTCGGGCCGAGGACTGGTGAAGCGCTCACAGACCCTCTCCCTCACCTGCACTGTCTCTGGTTACTCCATCACCAGTGGTTACTACTGGCTGGTTAGATCCGCCAGCCCCCAAGGAAGGGGCTGGAGTGCAAGCATACATAGCAGTAGGGAGCACTTACTACAGCCCCTCCCTCAAGAGCCGAACCTCCATCTCCAGAGACACGTCCAAGAACCAGTTCTCCTTGCAGCTGAGCTCCATGACAACTGAGGACACAGCCATGCATTACTGTGCAAGACACACAGTGAGGGGAAGTCATTGTAAGCTCATAGACAAACCTCCCTAAGCTGGGCTGGGCTGCAGAAATTGTCCATGACCAGTAGGAGGCACTCAGGACCTGCACAGGGCCCATATTAGGAGCAGGTGGAAAGTTGAGGACAGACACCATTTCCTGCTCCATTTTAAAATATATTTGCCCACAAGCTCAGCCATGGAGCACACAGGAAGCCCTGTACTAGGTCTAATTTTAGGCATGTGTTTCTGAACAAAAAAGGGGGCTCTTTTCTAAGGACAAAGGGGCCACATTCTAACCTGACAAGCACAGGGGAGGCCTGCATGGCATTTGTACCAACTCTGAGACCTCATATAGCCACAAAAGATAGTCTGAAAATTAAACATTTAACTACACACAGGCTATGGTGGATAGACATGTCCTAGGCCAGTGTTTTCCCTGACAAAGATCAACTTAGATCTTTTCTGAGACCATTTGCCTTCTTTGCCTCTAAGATAATATATTGATAAAAAGGCTGTGTAACTAGTAACTTCAACTTTTTTCTCCAGACCGCTCAGTGCACAACAAATGGCACCCAGATATTCCCTCGTTGTAATTATTATCAAGTTAATCGTCAGCTGTTAATTATCTTAAACTATCATGTATCCATCCTGTAAAAGATGCACCTGTCCATCATTTCACTTTGTACCCCATCCCAGAGGTCTCCATGCTTTGCTTTCTCCCACCTCCTTAATCTATCACCAGTGAATTGCATGTATCCCCTCTACATCCCTTCCTTTGATTGCAATGTATAAACACAGATGTAACCCGCCATTCTACAGAGCGTTATCTCAATTCACTGAGGTTCTGCTTCCCGATATGTCCACACTTTGGCTCAAATAAACTCACAAAATATTTTACAGGTTTGATTGTTTTTTAAGTTAACACTTCTTTCTTTTTCACGGCTGCATAGTGTTCCATGGTGCAGAGGTACCACGATTATCCAATCATCTGCTGATGGGCACTAAGGCTGTCTCCAAACTTAGCTGTTGTAAATTGCACTGCTATGAGCATAAGGGTGTATGCATGCTTTCTGATGAGTGTTTAATATCTCTATGGATGTATTCCTAGAAGTGGGATCACTGGGTCAAATAGGAATTCCAATTTTAATTTTTTGAGGAAACTCCATATTGTTTTCCATAATGGCTGCCCCAGTTTGCATTGCTAATTGGCTAGCTAAACTGATGAACAAAAGTAGACCCAGAGACATGGAAGCATGAACAGACCATAGAACCTCAGCGGGAAGGCAGGGGAGGGTGGGTGGGAAGGGATCAACCAATGAACTTGTCTGCATATATGCCTCACCCAGGGTACAGACAATGGGGTGGTGAGGGACTGGCGAGGGAATGGGAGTGAGCAGGGAGAGGATAATGGATAGTATAGGGGGACCTATGTTATTTGTCAACAATAAATATTAGGAAGAGAGGAGAAAAGAGAGAGGGAGAGAGAGAGAGAGAGAGAGAGAGAGAGAGAGAGAGAGAGAGAACCTCCTATTCAGTAACCTGGCATCCAGTCCCACCTTTCTGTCTCCCAACTACATGTCGCTACTCACTTCCCTCCTTAGTTTCAAATGCACAAATGGAGATGCAAACAGTTATTCTCTGGAGCACTGGAGGTCTTGCTCCGAGACATTTTCTGAGAGTTTGACTTCAACAAAATCTTATAAAACATTCCCATCATATTTTGACATTTCTTACATCAACGTGTTGTCTTTTCTTCAACGTTTACCACACACGTTCACACACATTTCTTCCCTTGTGGAGAGGGAGGTGCACACAATTATAAAACCTGTTGCCTCAACAGGATGGTGGTGGTGACTCTAAAGAGTTCGCATCCTTTGATGACCTCTAACCACTGAGCCCACCAGCCAGGCTCCATATGTAAATGATGGAAACTCTCCACTGTGAGAGGCTGGGAAACAGGACATTTGCACACACATAGCAGGGAAGTTGAGGGAAATGTGAGCTTTAGGGAGGCAACTGTGTGCTTGTGAGAGTGGCAGCAGGTTAGAGACAGAGGCTGCGGCCTCAGCATCCAGCCCAGCCTTTCCTGTTTGTTCACATGTATATTTTAGAGATTTGTGGAGGACCTGATTGTGGAAAACAACAAGGAGAATCTTTCACTCTCAAAATAAAACCTTCATTCAATGCAATTTTTTATTCCCAAACCCCAGAAAGGCAACATGGCCCAGGACTGGTGAAAGGGAGTGAGAGGAAGCCCCATCCACGTGCCTCTGGGGAGCACCCCTGGGTCCTCATCAAAACCCCAGGAGGGAGGACTCTCAATTCTGGAAGCTGCCCCCAAAGGAATGGGGTCAGGGTGACAGGTCTCAGAAAAGGACGGAGGCAGGGCGGGTCAGGACAGAACCCATGTGGCCAGCATCCTTGAGTCCTTTTCCATCTGGGGTGGTCCCTAGGATGACAAGATCAGGCATGCAGCCCAGGTCACAGCTGCACCTTATATGCAGACTCCATGCAAATGAGGCTCTCCTCCTGCTCATAAAAGGGGCCTTTTTTCCCCAGCATGTTGTGGAGATACCCAGAACCCAAACACCTGAGACAGGACCCAGCGGCTCCACCATAGACTTGTGGCCAAGCTGTGTTTTCCTCCTGATAATTTCTCAAGGTTATTGTCAGGAGTGGGGAGTGCTGAGCCCTGTGCCTGTGCCTGTTGTGCTTCCATGTGATTCTAAGTCCCCCTGTGTCTCTGTGTTTGCAGGTGTTCAATGTGAGGAGCAGCTGGTTGAGTTTGGGGGAGGCCTGATGCAGCCTGCAGGGTCTCTGAGACTCTCCTGTGCAGCCTCTGGATTCACCTTCAGCGACTATGAAAGGAACTGGGTCCACTAGGTTCCAGGAAGGGGCTGGAGTGGGTTGCATACATTAATCCTGGTGGTGGTACAATATACTACGCAGACTCTGTGAAGGGTCGCTTCACAATCTACAGAGACAACGCCAAGAGCACGCTGGACCTGCAAATGAACAGCCTGAGAACCGAGGACATGGACATATATTACTGTGGAAGAGACACATGAGGAGAAGTCAGTGTAAGTCCAGACAAAAACCTCACTGAAGAGGCAGCAGGGCTGAACTGCAGGGAGCATCCAGGACACAAGGCAGCGCTCAGGATCCATATCACACAGAGCAGCCACAGGAGCAGGGTCAGAGGAAGGGGGGAGGTAAGGGCCTTCCTGTTGGGCTCAGGGATTTCCATTCAAACTCTCAGCTGCCTCCAGGGAGGGCTCTTCCTTCTCATGTTCTCACTGCAGACAATAGTGAAGAAGGGCATTGTGTTTGCAGGTGACATGGCTGCAGTGATGGGGATTCTCCTTCACCAAGTCTTTTATTTTCTGTGTCTCTTTCTCTACACAGAGACCATCCTCAGTGCTCTCCTTGTCCTGGTTTTGGGAAACTTTTACACCAAGAGAGACCCCAGAACAGCCTAAGCCCCTGTGTGCTGACCTGAGGCCACTGTCCACACCTTTCCCCCTCACAAGCCCACCTTCCACCAACTTTCTCTCTCACAGGCCTACCTGACCCCACCTTTTGCTCTCACAAGCCCATGTTCCCCCAACTTTCCCTCTCACAGGCCCACCTGGTGACATGGCAATAAGAAATATACCCCAGGACCTCCCACCACAGTGTCCATAGTCCCTACCACATGCTTCCCTCCTGGCCCTCATTCACTCGGGTGGATATGCAAACCCACCCTAACCTCTGGCTGCAATCATCACAAAACCTTAGGTCTGATTTGCATTGTTTGTGATAAGGGGACCCTGTGGTTACAGGTATGTCCCAGCTGATGGCTCAGGGTGACCCCCACGTCAGCACCCTTAGCTCTGTCATCCCCACCTTAACCATCTGCAAAGTCCTGTCATATAAGGTCATCGACAGGTCCCTGCAACGAGAACCTGGATATTCCTGATGTCAAGGTCCATCCATCACAATCCCCTGAGAGTCAGTGCTTTCAGGGACCCTCAGGATCCTGGGAGCTGAGAATTGTGTGGGAGAGTTGGGAGTTGTGTGTGAGAGTGTGAGTTTGCACATGGTAATCTGTTTGGAATTGAACCATGACCCCCATCTGACTGGGATGCAGGCACAGTAGTTTGAACCTCACATGGAACCTGGGACTTGGGTTAGTCTTCAAGCCAATGCTTTCTCTCCTGAAGGACTCCGGATGTGGTGTGTGGCTATTTCAGGACAGAGAGAGGCAGATGGAACTCATTGGACAATGAGGAAATGACAGCACAATGAAGGAACGTTCCTGGAGATGTGCCTACTCAGACGTGGTGAATTCCCCTCCATGGTAATTCCCCTCCACTCCCCCCCCCCAATGGTATGGTGGCTTTTCCCGTGTTGCACATGGTCCATCCAGTGAATGGGCTTCAGGTTCTGGGGTCGGCCATCATGTAGGGACACGGTGATGGCACTGCCTAGGGCCACACACAAACCAGAGGAAGCACTGGAGGAGGATGACATGGTGCCACTGAAATGAGCTGCTGATGAAGTAGGAAAACCCCACATACCCTCCCTCTCCCTGGTTAGAACCATGTCACATGTCCACATGGACACAGAACCTGATGGTGAGAACAGGCGAAGCCACCAATACTGATCTTGTTTCTAAGACATTAGATCCATCAGCTCCAGTTTCTGGCGGATTTCTCGATGATTTATTCATTCTGTAATAATGGACAGAGAAAAAAAAATCTCTTTATATAAAATTAATTTTATATGTTCCTTCATATGATTGATTTACCTCAAAACCTTTTATAATTACTGATGGCCTAAAGACATAGGAAAAATCCTGAAAGTCAGTGACCATCAGAGAGGTGCCAATAAAAAGGACAGCAGGTATCAGCTCATATATGTCAGAATGGCTACCATCAACAAATCAACAAATGACAAGTGCTGGCCAGGATGTGGACCAAAGGAAACTTTCTTACACTGCTGGTGGGAACACAGGCTGGTACAGCAACTATAAAACACAGAATGGAGTTTCCTCAAAAAAAGAAATTAAAAATCGAACTACCATTTCACCCAGTGACTTCTCTTTTATTTGAGTATATGCTAAGGGACCTCAAATACCAATCAGAAACAATGCATGCACCCTTATGTTCATAGCAGCACAATTTGCAATAGGTAAGATATGGAAACAACTGAAGAGCCCATGAGTAGCTGAGTGGATAAAAAGCTCTGGGATATTAATGCCACAGAAAACTATGCAGCAGTAAAAGAGAAGGATCTCTTACACTTTGGGGCAGCATGGAGGGACCTGGAGAGTATCATGCTAAGTTAAATGCGTCAGTCAGAGAAAGACAAGTATCACATGATCTCACTCATATGTGGAACCTAATTAACAAAATAAACTGAAGAACAGAATGGATCCAGAGATCTGGAAGCATGGAGAAGACTGGGAATCTCAGAGGGAAATCATGGTAGTGTGGATGGGTGGGAAGAGGTCAACCAACAAACTCATATGCACATAGGCTTAATCCAGGAACATAGACAACAGGATGAGGAAGACCTGGGTCACACAGGGCGGGCTAGAAGATGTCAATGGGGGACACAAGGGGACATGAGTAATACCTTCAACAATAAAGGTACAATTTAAAGAAAAAAGAATTAGGACTTGGACCCTCAGACCCTCTGAACATGGACCCTGTGTCACCATCTTCTCTCAGGTGGGGTCAAGACCTCAGCAGTGAAAAACTATGCCTCATGAATATGCAAAAGAGAGGAGGTAGACCAGGTTAAATATGGGTAAGTCTGTGCCCTGAGGGCATCATCCACAGCCACACCCTCCCCTACAGAAGTACTCCCAGTACAGCCCTCACCATGGACTGCAGCTGGAGAACCCTCCTACTGGTGGACATAGTGACAGGTACAGGCTCATGTCCTGGTTAAGGGTGTCCAGGGAGAGTGCAGGGGGATTCCATTCACTCCTGTCTCCTCCTACAGGTGTCCACTCCCAGGTGCAGCTGGTGCAGCCTGGGGCTGAGGTGAGGCACCCTGTGGCCTCTGTGAAGAACTCCTGCAAGGCTTCTGGATACACCTTCACTGACTACTGGATGAACTGGGTGCGATAGGCCCCAGGACAGGGGTTTGAGTGGATGGAGTGGGTTAACACGAACAATGGAAACACAAACTACGCACAGAAATTTCAAGGCAGAGTCTCCATTACCGCAGCCAAGTCCACAATCTCAGCCTACATGGAGCTCAGCAGCCTGAGAGCTGATGACACAGTTGTGTATTACTATGCAAGACACACACTGAGGGGAAGTCAGTGTTAGCCCAGACACAAATGTCCCTGAGGAGGCAGCTGGGCTGAACTGCAGTGGGCACTCAGGACACCAGGGGGCGATCAGGACCAGCACAGGACCATGACCAAGAGCAGGTGGAGTGTTAAAGAAAGACTATTCCCTGCTCCATCTTAAATTAGTTTTGCTCCAAGGCTCAGCCACAGAACTTACAGGAAGCCCTGTCCTAGGTCTAGTGTTAGGGATTGTGTTTGTGAACAAAAAGGGAGCTCTGTCCCAAATCTGACAAAACTCAGTGACTGATAGGACCTTCACAGGAGGCTTTGATCACACATTCCCACCTGGGCAGTCCTGTGGGTGAGCACACCCCAGGCCTATGACTTCTTTACTAAAAGGCTCTTCTTGGCCTGAAGCACCCCGTCCATGGTTCCTGTGCATCTGGGTTCACACACCTGTGACATCAGCATGACCACCCTTAGGAAAGTACCTCCTGTTCACTGTTCTACTATCCAGTCCCCTCCTTGCTCTCTCCCACCTCCATGTCACCACTCACCTTCCCTCCTTAACTTCAAATGCACAAACGCAGCTGCAAATTGTTATTCTCCTGAGCATTTGAGGTTTTGCTTCACAATAGTTCTTATCCATTTGGTTCCAATAAAATCTTATAAAACATTCTGTACGCGTTTGGAGATTTCTTACATCATCATGTTGTCTTTTCTTCTTTTACAACGTAAGTTCACTTGTGGTTTTTTCCGTGTGGAGAGGGAAGTGTACAAATTTATAAAAACCTGCTACCTGGACAGGTTGAGTTCAAATGAGTTCACAGGTGTTGGAGATGAGAAAAGTTTGCTGTTGGTTGTCATATATGTAAGTGTCAAATCTTTTTCCAGCCTTGCAGGTGTGATAAAGTGGTTGAGCATTTACATATGAACCAGGAGATTTTTTTGTTTGTTTGTTTGTTTTTTCCAATCCTTGGTTAGCACACATGCCTGTGTTTCAGTCTCAATCCCCGGTGGGGGTAGTAAAAGTGGTAGTGGGCACTGGGGAGAGTATAAGCGGCAGCCATTCTGTGATTCTCATCATTGATGTTTCCATGGCTCCGCTGGCCTCCTCTCTGGAGTCAAGGAAAGTGTATAAAGAAGGAGAAGGAAAGAAAGGCGGCTTCCCCAGCTGTGCCTTCTCCCCTGTGACACTCTGGCAGGCTCCCCTGCTGGTTGAATGGGCATAAAATCCACAACATAAATGAGCCACTTTGAAGTCCTTGACCTGAGAACCTCTAAGCCTGTGGAGAAAGGTTTTAAGAGTTTATTAGAGCCAAACTTGATCACAGGAACAGCAAGCCCAGCTTCTTCTGTCCCTGGGATCGGGGGTCTCCAATCCAACATGAAATCGAGGACCAGAAGGTTTAAGCAAAAGCAGGAACACTTATTACAAGCAGATTCAGACTCCCCTCATGAGGAGGGCCCCCTGATTGGCTGCCCCTGAAGCCTGTGGTCTCAGTGTATATGGGCCACCATCCTGTTCCATGTCCACCGTGTGCCCACCTGATTGGCCCTCATTGTTCCTGCCCAGCAAGGGGCCTGAAGGTCCCTGTTCCCTTGTGTGCATTCACCTCCCTGCCCCAGGCCCTCCCTTGTTTCCCAGGCCTCCTGCTCTGAGTCCAGAAACATTCTGCTATTGCTGGCTGGTTGGTGCCTGTGCTTAGGCTGCTCAGACTGCGGAGTCTGCTCCTGCCTACCATCCACCTGCCTTGGTTTCCCATGGACCCTGCCCTCTATGCCTGCCAATCAACCTAACTTCTCTCAAAGCCACCCCTTCTGGATGTGTGTCTGGGGTGCTCCAAGAACAGGAAGCTCATCTTCCTAAACACAGGCTCTCCTTACAAACCCCAGACTCACTGCTCAGCCAGGGCCCCTCCTCTCGCCTCTGCTGGCCTGGGATGGGCACTGCTCCCTCTGTTCTCTCTGTTGTTGGTAAATTTCCATGGTGATTGCTCTTCTCCTTCTGATTCTGTTTGTTCAAAAGGAATCACTGCGCATAAGGGGCAGAAGCAAAATGCTGGCGTAGGCAGATTCAAATTCCTGTTACTCCACAAAAGCATCAAAAAACAAACAGAAAATTTTAAAACTGACATCTATTGGGCTCTGGAACACAGTCAGACCTGCATCAACTGAGTGTACCCGAGTCAAGTACATGCCACTCATAGAGGGAAGGAGATGGGGGTATGGTCCGGGGCTGAGCTTTGGTCCAGGTTATGGGTTTGATTCAGGGCACAAGCTCTGGGCACAAGCTCTGGGTTGTAGGATCAATCCCCAATAGGAGGCATGCATAAGGCAGCTGATTATTGATTCTCTCTCATCACTGATGTTTCCATCTCTCTCTCCCTCCTTTCTTCTCTGAAATATATGAAAATATATTTTAAATTAAGAATACAAAAATGAAAACGAAGAGAAGGAAGGCTTTCTGGTGTTTGACCTGCCCATGCCTCCCCGCCCCAGCGTGATCGCTCTTTCCAAGTGGTGGTGGCCACCTTCCCAAAGGAACAAGGGACCACAGTCCCAAATCCCTGTGTCTGTCTGTCCTCTCCTCGGCTGTGGGAGAATGGACACAGGTGGCCGCTCTCCCTAGAGAATGAAGGTGCTCATCTGTCCCGAAGAAGGACGAGGTGCCTCAACTCTTTCCCCAGGGTTTTGTTTTAAGAGCCAGCATATTGCTTTTTTATCTTTTTTCATCCTCGCCCAAGGATATTTTCCATTGCTTTTCAGAAAGAGAGTGGAAGGTAGAGAGGGGAAGAGAGAAAAATTGATGTGAGAGAAACACAACAACTGGGTGCCTCCTGCACCTGCCCTAACCAGGGCAAGGACCAGGGAGGGGCCTGCAATTGAGGTACATGTCCTTGACCAGAATCAAAACCTGAAACCCTTTGATTCAAAGGCCAACACTCTATCCACTGAGTGAAACAAGCCAGGGCCAGGACTGCATTTTAAATTTTAATTAATCAAATAATTAATTAATTCTATTTAATATTTTTTATTGTTGAAAGTAAAACATATTTCCACTTTCCCCCCATTGATCTGAGCCAGCCAACCATCCACCACCAGCACCAGCCAGGCTCCATGTATAAATGAGAGAAACTCTCCACTGTGAGAGGCTGGGAAATAGGGCTTTGCACATGCACAGCAGGGAAGTTGAAGGAAATGTGTGCTTTTGGAAGGCAGTTCTGTGTTTGTGAGTGTGGCAGCAGGTTAGAGACAGAGGCTGCGGCCTCAGCATCCAGCCCAGCCTCTCCTGCCTCCTCACATGCATATGTTAGAGTTTTGTGGAGGATCTGATTGAGGAAAATGACAGGGAGAACCATTCAGTCTCAAAATAAAATCTTCATCCAACGCAAATTCTTATTCCCAAACCTCAGAAAACAACATGGCCCCCGGAGTGTGAAGGAGAGCAAGAGGAAGCCCCATCCACACCTCTAGGGGAGCATCACTAGGACCTCATCAAAACTGTGAGTAAGGAGGACTCTCAATCCTGGAAGATGCCCCCAACAGAATGGGGTCACAGTGATGGGTCTCAGGAAAGGAGGGATGAAGGGGAGGGTCAGGAAAGGACCCGCTGTGGCCAGCATCCTTAAGTCCTTTCTCATCTGGGGTCGCCCCAAGGATGACAAGGTCAGCCATGCCGCCCAGGTCCCAGCTGCACCTTATATGCAGACTCCATGCAAATGGGGCTATCCTCCTGCTCATAAAAGGGGCCCTTGCCTGGCATGTTGGGGAGACACCCAGAGCCCAAACACCTGAGACAGGAACCAGCTGCTTCACCATGGACTTGGTGCCAAGCTGCGTTTTCCTCCTGATCATTTCTCAAGGTCATTGTCAAGAGTGGGGAGTGCTGAGCCCTGTGACTGTGCCTGTTTGTGTTTCCATGTGATTCTAAGTCCCCCTGTGTCTCCGTGTTTGCAGGTGTCCAGTGTGAGGTGCAGCTGGTGGAGTCTGGAGGAGGGCTGGTGCGACCTGGGGGGTCTCTGAGGCTCTCTTGTGCAGCCTCTGGATTCACCTTCAAAGACTATGGCATGCACTGGGTTCGCCAGGCTCCAGAGAAGGGGCTGGAGTGGGTCGCATACTTGTATATTAGTAGTAGTGGTAAATATTATATACACTACGCCAACTCTGTGAAGGACCGCTTCACCATCTCTAGAGACAATGACAAAAACACGCTGTACCTGCAAATGAGCAGCCTGAAAGCTGAGGACACGGCCCTGTATTACTGTGCAAGAGACACAGTGAGGGGAAGTCATTGTGAGCCCAGACACAAACCTCCCTGAGGAGGCAGCTGGGCTGGGCTGCAGGGAGCGCCCAGGACACCAGGGGGCGCTCAAGACCCACCGCACAGAGAGCAGCCTCAGGAGCAGGGCAGAGGGAGCGGGTAGGGACTGCCTTCCTGTTGTGCTCAGGGATTTCCTATCAAGCTCTCAGCTGCCTTCAGGGAAGGCTCTTCCTTCTCATGTTCTCACTGCAGACAACAGTGAAGAAGGGCATTGTGTTTGCAGGTGACATGGAGCCCTGGACTAATGGAATGAAGGCTCCTCATACAGACACACTGTCACCTTGGCTCCTCCATTGAGGAATGTCCACCCTTCCCATTGAGTGTGGAGAGATTTCATGAACGGGACCCCAATGAATTATGCAACTTGGGTGGTTCATGGTGAGACCATGTGATTACTCAACCCAAAGATGTCCAAGTGGAAACACCTTGGACCTGAGAAGGGGTCACCTTCTAGAAAAGAGACCGTGTGAGAATGTACATATGGACAGCAGTGGCCCCTTTCCAACCAGTTTGCAGTGACAGGTTCCTCATTTCTCTTGGTCCCTCCCTGCATGAACTTTAACGTTTCTACTTCAATCAACTCCTATTTATCATTATTCAGGTGTTTCCTAGGAAGATACGAGCTGTGTCTATGATGCCCTGCACTTCCTTCTGGGCCTTCACTGGAGGAGGTTTTTAACCCACATGACCAGTAACTCTCTGTCCATGAACATCAGACACGTTTCTGTCATGTGACTCAAATCAAGTCCAGCTTCCTCCCCTTACCCAGTTCCACAGTCATGTCCACATTAATGTGTTAGTTTCCCAGCAGCACTCCCTTCTGGTACCAGAACCTGCTCCTGTCCCTGTGACTGCTATAGCCAATCCACATGGACAGTGGAGGCCCAGCATTTTCTGGGATGTTCTTTGTAAAGTCACCCAAAACAGGTGCCCATAAAGAAAACGCTGATGTATTGAAATTTAATAAAGTTAAACATTTGTCTAACCAAGAATTTCATCCAGGATATTTAATGACAAACTTAGCATGAGATTATATATTGGAGAATGTGTGTATTACACATGAAGGATGTTGTATGTTATGGGGGAGACCACCAACATCTGACCACAGTGACCTACCAGGGGAAGGGCAGAGGGAGCCTGGGAGGGAGGGAATCCTCTCAGGGTTCAAGTTCCCTTTCCTGTGAGAAATTCTATGGTAGAATTGTCCTCACTCACTACCTCTGAACCCCAACATCACTGATGACACAGGAAAGAGAAAACAAGTGAATCTCTTTAAATCATCATTTCAACATATGAATCATTCTATGTAGTGCATATACATATAATTTTATTTCATGTCTTCTCTCCTTATAGAGCCATGACTATTTCTGATGGAACTATCTGGTGTCTCTGCAGTAGGCCATGCACTTGCGAAAGGGAAGAGTGTGAATAGCAAGCTGCAGACAAAGTCCCCAAATTTCCTGCTTTAAGAATCATAGATGTCTAACCTTGCTGTGGAAGGGAGGCAGTTTCTCATATCAAAGGAACAATATAAACTAAGATGTAAGATGCTGAGAGTGGCTGTCATTTATTTTGATATTTTGAGCAAGGGTAGAATTTATATAAAATTACAGACAACAAATTTGAAAATGGTGGATACACTATGGTGTTAAGATTCAGAAACTCTCCTAACAAATGCTAATCTCATTAAATCTATTTGAAAGGTGCCTGAGAAGTGAAAAGTGTGACCTGCTCATCTATCCACCATTTCTCCTCATGATCAGAAAGTCTAGGCTAAGCTTTGACTGGAATCCAATGAGTCTCATGACCCGTGGGGTTCTCTGAGCCTGAATACCTGGTGATTGAGGTCAAATGCAACAGAGGTCCACACACAGGCCTCAGAATGACAAGGGAAGCCCGACCTCAGTCCCTCTACTAATAGGAAAGCCTGTCCCACATACAAATTTCTGTTCAACGTCTAGGCTACATCCACCCCTGGGCTGTGCAGGCTCACAGCTCTCTCCTCACTCAGGGTTGAGGTCTCTGGGAAGGCAGAGCTGTGGTCTAGAAGAACATGAGACTGCTGGGTCTTCTCCTGGGCTTGCTGACAGCCCCCCAGGATGAGGGTGAGTCATGGGTCATGGGATGGCTGTGACTGCAGGTGACTGACAAGACAGATGCTTCTTGACCTCAGGTGTCCTGTCCCAGGTGCAACTGCAGAAGTCCGGCCCAGGACTGGTGAAGCTCTCACAGACCCTCTCCCTCAGCTGCACTGTCTCTGGGGGCTCAGTCACCAGCAGTTACTACTGAAGCTGAATCTGCCAGCCCCATGGGAAAGGGTTGCAATGGATGGGTGACTGGACAGGAGGCATAAGGTACAACCAAATCTTCATGTGTCGCATGTCCATCGCTGCTGACTCGTCCAGGAACCAGTTCTTTCTGCAGCTGGGTTCCGGAAGCACCGAGGACACGGCCCGGTATTACTGTGTAAGAGGAACAGTGAAGAAAGTCAGTGTGAGCCCAGACCCAAACTTCCCTGAGGAGGCAGCAGGGCTGGGCTGCAGAGGGCGCCCTGGACACCAGGGGGCGCACAGGGCCCAGAGCACAGAGAACAGCTCCAGGATCAGGTGCAGAGGGAGGTAGGGAGGAAAGGGCCTTCCTATTGGACTCAGGGATTTCTTCTCAACCTCTCAGATGCCTACAGGGAAGGCTCTTGCTCTTTCTCTGAGGTTCTCATTTCCTGCTTTCTCACTACAGACCCCAGAGGACCAGGTAGCTTCTGGCAGATGAATGTGAACAATGATGGGGATTCTCCTCACCAAGTTCCTGTATTTCCTGCTTTTCTTTCAAAACAGAGAACATCCTCAGTGCTCTCATTGGCCTGTGGTTGGAGACTTTCCCACCAAGAGAGACCCCACCTTAGTTCAGGGCCCTGTGTGCTGATCTCAGTATCTGACCCACATGCCCATCTGCCCCATGGGGGCATTCATACTAACAGGACCACAGTAAATAAAACATGTGCTCGTCCTGAGGACAGTGGAAGCTGGATAAAGCCCATGTGAATGGTGCAAAGGGCCCCTAATAGCTGCTCCCTGGTCACCTCACCTGTACAGGTGCCAGGATTGGCTGTTTCTGGTCCCACAGGAGCAAGAAATGATCTCAGCTCTTTTCCCATAGGTGTTACAGCAGCACTGATGTGAGAGGATAGCAGTGTGCATGTCCCATGTAATGCGGTTTAATAGGATGTTTAACAGGGTTCATTGGAAATCATCTCAGGTTAACAAGCAGCTGACTTTGGAAATCTCTTGGTGAAGGAGACAGCTTTACAGTTTTCCATTCTTTATCACTTAAAACCATGGGCTAAAGCATGACATTTCATAACAATGGTGTTGAGCCCTCTCTAGATCACTCCCCTGAGGGCTCAGAAGCAGTAATAACCCAGGTAGAGGCTGCTTGTTGGGGTGTTGTTTTATCTTAGCATTTTCCAGTCTCCATGTCATAGGTGCTGTAGTGTCCCACCTTCAGCTCACTCACGTCTACAGGACGGAGGAGACCTCCCACATGTCCCTCCTTGCTCTTCTGGTGGGTCTCCAGGAGCCATGACACCCACTGTGTCTGCAAATCTTCCCCAAGTCATGCACTGCTCCCCAGACTTCTCATTGTCTCCCCTTTTTCCCTCCTGATTCACAGCTCTGCTTAATACAGAACCTTTCACCACTGAGGTGCAACAATGGGATGGTTCTTTCAAAAGATATATTAAAAAAAAAAAGAAGTTGATGAACCATTATTCAGACTGATCAGGAAACAAAGGCAGGGAACCAAAATAAATACAGTCAGAAATGAAAGCAGAGAAGTAATAAAAGACACCCCAGAAATACAAAGGGTTGTAATAAAGTACTATGAGCAATTATATGCCAACAAGCTAGACAATGTGGATGAAATGGAAGGATTTCTAGAAAAACACAGTAACCCAAAATGAAACAAGAAGAATAAGAAAACCTGATTAGGCCAATAATAACTGAGAAAACAGAAGCAGGAATCCAAAAACTCCCCGCAAACAAAAGTCCTGGTCTGGATGCTTCACAGGGGAGTTTGACCAAACATTAAAGAAGAACTAACACCTATACTCCCCAAACTATCCAAAAATATTGTAAGAGGAAGGAACACTTCCACACATTTTTTAATGTGTTCAGATTACCCTAATTGGGACAGTATGGAGGGACCTGGGAATATCATGCTAATTTGAAATAAGCCAGTCAGAGAAATACAAGTATCACATGACCTCACTCATATGTGGAACCTAATTAACAAAATAAACTGACAAAAATAATAGATCCAAAGACCTGAAACCATGGAGCAGACTGGGGAATCTCAGAGGGAAATCCTGGTAGGTGTGTGGGTGGGTGAGAATAGATCAAACTACAAAGTCCTATGCATAGAGGCTTAATTCAGGGACAAAGACAATAGGATGGTGAAGACCTGGGGCACTCTGGGCGGTCTAGAAGGTGTCAATGGGGGACACAAGGGGACATGTGTAATACCTTCAACAATAAAGGTACAATTTAAACGAAAATGAATTAGGACTTGGACCCTCAGACACCCCACTAACATGGTCCCTGTGTCACCATCTTCTCTCAGGTGGGGTCAAGACCTCAGCTATGAAATACTCTGCCTCATGAATATGCAAAAGAGAGGAGGCAGACCAGGTTAAATATGGGTAAGTCTGTGCCCTGAGGGCATCACCCACAGCCACACCCTCCCCTACAGAAGTGCTCCCAGCACAGCCCTCACCATGGACTGCAGCTGGAGAACCCTCCTCCTGGTGGCCATGGTGACAAGTAAGGGGCTCCTGTCCTGGTTAAGGAGGGTCCAGGGAGAGTCCAGGGGGATTCCACTCACTCTTGTCTCCTCCCACAGGTGTCCACTCCCAGGTGCAGCTGGTTCAGCCTGGGGCTGAGGTGAGGCAGCCTGGGGCCTCCGTAAAGGTCTCCTACAAGGCTTCTGGATACACCTTCAATGAGTACTTGATGTACTGGGTGTGACAGACCCCAGAACAGGGCTTGAGTGGATTCGGTGGGTTGACCCTGAAGATGCAAAAACAAACTATGTACAGAAACTCCAAGGCAGAGTATCCATATCCACAGACATGTCCAAAAGCACAGCTTACATGGAGCTCAGCAGCCTGAAAACTGATGACATGGCCGTGTATTACTGTGCAAGAGACACAGTGAGGGGAAATCAGTGTGAGCCCAGACAAATCTCCCTGAGGAGACAGCTGGGCTGGGCTGCAGGGAGCGTCCATGACACCAGGGGGCGCTCAAGAGCAGAACAGATCCAGATTGGTAGCAGGTGGAGAGTGAAAGAAAGACACCATTTCATGCTCCTTCTTAAATTAGTTTTGCTCACAGGCTCAGCCACAGAGCTCACAGGAAGCCCTGTCCTAGGTCTAGTTTTAGGGATTGTGTTTGTGAACAAAAAGGGAGCTCTGTCCTAAATCTGACAAAGCTCAGTGACTGACAGGACCCTCACAGGAGGCCTATGACTTCTTTACTAAAAGGCTCCTCTTTCCTGAAGCACCCCGTCCATGGTTCCTGTGCATCTGGGTTCACACACCTGTGACATCAGCACCTCCTCTTCACTGTCCTGCTACCCAGTCCCTTCTGTGCTCTCTCCCACCTCCATGTCACCCCTCACCTTCCCTCCTTAACTTCAAATGCACAAATGTAGCTGCAAATGCTTATTCTTTGGTGCAATTGAGGTTTTGCTTCCCAACAGTTCTAATCCATTTGGCTCCAATAAAATCTAATATAACATTCCATACATGTTTGGACATTTCTTACATCAACATGTTGTCTTTTCTTCATTTACAACGTACATTCACACATGTTTTTTTTTTTTTTTCCCCGTGTGCAGAGGGAAGTGCAAACAATTATAAAAACCTGGATGGGAAGAGTTCAAATGAGTTCACAGGTGTTGGAGAAGAGACAAGTTTGCTGTTGGTTGTCATGGGCATAACTGTCAGATCTTTTTCCAGCCTATTAGGTGTGATAAGGTGGTTGAGCATCATCCTATGAACCAGGAGGTCATGGATCAATTCCTTGGTCAGCACACATGCCTAGGTTTTAGTCTCAATCCTCGGGGGAGAGGGGGTGGCGGGAAGGCACGGCAGAGAGGGTAGGGGGCAGCCGATCAGTGATTCTCATCATTGATGTTTCCATGGCTAAACAGACCCCTTCTCTGGAGCCAAGGAAAGGGAATAATGAAGAAGAAGAAGAAGAAGAAGAAGAAGAAGAAGAAGAAGAAGAAGAAGAAGAAGAAAGGCGGCTTCCTCAGCTGTGCCTTCTCCTCTGTGACACTCTGGCAGGTTCCCCTGCAGGTTGAATCAGCATAAAATCCACAAGAGTAATACCTTCAACAATAAATGGGCCACTTTGAAGTCCTTGACATGAGAAACTCTAAGCCTGTGGAGAATGGTTTTAGGAGTTTATTTAAGCCAAACTTGATCACAGGAACAGTGAGCCCAGCTTCTTCTCTCCCCGGGATCGGGGTCACCAAGTCCAACATGAAATCAGGGATCAGAAGGTTTAAGCAAATGTGTGGACACTTATTACAAGCAGATTCAGGCTCCCCCCCCCCCGGGGGAGGGGCCACATGGGCTGACCTGAAGCCTGTGGTCTCAGTGTATATGGGCCACCAGCTTTGTGTTGTGTCTACCTTGTGCCCACCTGATTGGCCCTCATTGTTCCTGCCCAGCAAGGGGCCTGAACATCCCCTGTTCCTTTATGTGCATTCACCTTCCTGTCCCAGGCCTTCCTTCCTTTCCCAGGCCTCCCGCTCTGAGTCCAGAAACATTTTGCTATTGCTGCCTGGTTGGTGCCTGTGCTTAGGCTGCTCAGACTGCCGAGTCTGCCCCTGCCTACCATCCACCTGCCTTGGTTTCCCATGGACCCTGCCCTGTCTGCCTGCCGGTCAACCTAACTCCCTTCAAAGCCACCCCTTCTGGACATGTGTCTGGGGTCCTCCAGGAACAGGAAGCTTAACTCCCTAAAACACAGACTCTCCTTATAAACACCAGACTCACTGCTCAGCCCGGGCCCCTCCTCCAGCCTCTGCTACCTGCTCTGTTTTCCCTGTTGTTGGTAGATTTCCATGGTGGTTGCTATTCTCTCTTCTCATTCTCTGTTTGTTCAAAAGGAGTCACTGAGCCGAAGGGGCAGAAGCAAAAATGGTGGTGTAGGCAACTCCAAACTTTTGTTCCTACAAAAGCACCAGAAAACAAATCAAAACTCTCAGAACTGGGATCTGTCGGGCTCTGGAACACAATCAGACCTGCAGCAACTGAACGAACCCTGAGTCAAGTACATGCTACTGAGAGAGGGAAGGAGCTGGGGGTGTGGCTCAGGTGCTGAGCATTGGCATAGGAATCACCAGGTCATGTGTCTGTTTCCAGGTCAGGGAACATGCCCTGGGTTGGAGGATCAATTCCCTATAGGAGGCATGCAGGAGGCAGCCAATCAATGATTCTCTCTCATCACTGATCTTCCCATATCCTTATCCATCTTCCTACCTCTCTGACATCTATAACCATATTTTCTTTTTTTTAAATATATTTTTATTGATTTTGTACAGAGAGGAAGAGAGAGAGATAGAGAGTTAGAAACATCGATGAGAGTCATCGATCAGCTGCCTCTTGCACACGCCCTACTGGGGATATGCCCCAAAGCAAGGTACATGCCCTTGACCAGAATAAAACCCGGGACCTTTCAGTCCCCAAGCCGACTCTCTATCCATTGAGCCAAACCGGTCTCGGCTATAACCATATTTTCTAAAGATTAATAAAAACATCAAATGTCACACATACACACACACACACACACACACACACACACACACACGAAAACCCAGAGGATGAAGGAATTACTACTTTAAAGTGCTGAAGAAAAAATGAAAAGCCATCAACTTAGAATTCTAAACTAACTGAAAATCCATTTCAACATGGAATGGAGCCTGGTTGATGTGGCTCAGAGTTTGAGCTTTGACCTGTGATTCAATTCCTGGACAGGGCAGATGCCAGAGTTATGGACTGCATACATAATTGTGACCATGCAGGACACAATAGATCAATGATTCTGTCTCATCATTGAGGTTTCTATCTCTACCTGCCTCTCCCTTCTTCTCTGAAATCTATGAAATATATATTAAAATGAATAAATGAAATGGCTGTGGGTTTGATTCCCAGTCCTGGCAGTTATCAGAGACAACTGAAAAATATTTCACTCTCCCCATCTTTCTGTGTTCAATGTTTCTCTCTCACATCAATGTTTCTCACTCTCCTTTCCTTTTCAAAAAAAAAATCAATAAACACATATTTAGGTAAGGACAAAGAAAAGAAGATCGAGCCTGTCTCATGTAGCTCAGTGGTTGAGCTTCGTCCCAGGACTCAAGAAGTCACCGGTTTTATTCCTGGCTAGGGCACAAGGCCAGGTTGCGGCTCCATCCCCAGTAGGGGCCACACAGAAGGAAGCTCATCAATGATCGTCTCTCAAGAATATTTCTGTCTCTTTATGAGTCTCCCTTCCTCTCTCACACAAAAATTTTTTAAAAATAGTATTTTTTAAAAAGATCTATATCTATATATACCTCTATATCTAAATCTCCATGTATATTTATATCTATATCCATCTATATCTGTATCTATATCTATATCTATATCTATATCTATATCTATATCTATCTCTCTATCTCTATATCTATATCTATATCTATATCTATATCTATATCTATATCTATCTATATCTATCTCTCTATCTCTATATCTATATCTATATCTATATCTATATCTATATCTATATCTATATCTATCTATATCTATATCACTGGGAGCAGAGGCACATTGATGTTATCACTAAGGAGTCACTGATTGTTCCCACATTCACTTCCTGACCACCTCCTATAGCACAGCCCCTGGTCTGGAAGGAGAGGCCCCTCTGCACGGTGACCAAGACCCCAAGGAGGGCCTGGTTCTCTGAAGCACAGTCAGCACCTCCTTCCAGGAGAAGCCCCAGAGACAGGGACCACCCTCACCTCTTCCCTTTGTATGTGCAGACACCTCCCCTAGGAAAACCCACACATCCACCACACACACACAGTTGGCATCCACTTAAATGCAGGGCATCCTCACCCTCAAGAACGCTATCTGGGGGACAAAGACCCCACCTGCAAGACATGACTCCCTTGTGGCTTTTCCTCCTAATGCTGTCAGCTCCCAGATGTGAGTGACTCAGGGCTTAGATGTGAGGAGATGGGGACCCTGCATCTGCGCCGAGGACTCACTGTGTTCTCTCTGTCCCAGGTGTCCTGTCTCAGGTGCAGCTGCAGGAGTCGGGCCCAGGACTGGTGAAACCCTTGCAGACCCTCTCCCTCACCTGCACTGTCTCTGGATTCTCCATCACAACCAATTATAACAGCTGCAACTGGATCTGCCAGCCCTCAGGGAAGGGGCTGGAGTGGATAGGGCACATACATAATGGTGGGAGCACTGCCTAGAGCCTCTCCCTCAAGAGACAAACCTCCATCTCGAGAGACATGTCCAAGAACCATTTGTCCCTACAACTGAGCTCCATGACCACCGTGGACGCAGCTGTGTATTACTATGCAAGAGACACGGTGAGGGGAAGTCAGTGTAAGTCCAGACACAAACCTCCCTGAGGAGGCAGCAGGGCTGGGCTGCAAGGAGCAATCAGGGCACCAGAGGGTGCCCAGGATCCACAGCACAGAGAGTAGCCCCATGAGCAGAGGCAGAGGGAGGGGAAGAAAAGGGCCTTCCTGTTGGGCTCAGGGATTTCCTCTCAAGCTCTCAGCTGCCTCCTGGGAGGGTTCTTCCTTTTCATGTTCTCACTGCAGACAACAGTGAAAAGGGGCATTGTGTTTGCAGGTGACATGGCTACAATGACAGGGACTCTCCTTCCCCAAGTCTTTGTATTTTTATTTCCCTTTCTATACAAGGAGACCATCCTCAATGCTCTACTTGTCCTGGTTTTGGGAAACATTCCCAGCAAGACTCCAGGGCTTCCCAGGCCCCTGTGTGCTGACCTCAGGAACTCCCCAGGTTTCCCTCTCACAGGTCCACCTGCCCCCAACCTTCCCGCTCACAGGCCCACCTGCCCCCACCTTTCCCGCTCATAGGCCCATCTGTGCCACTATGAGGAGGGTCATCCGCCAGGATCTCCCACCACAGCACCCGTACTCCCTACCACATGCTTCCCGCCTGGTCCTCATTCACCTGGTGGATTTGGAAACCCACCCCAACGTCTGGCTTCAATCACCATAAAATGTTGGGTCTGATTTATGTTGTTTCCTGATGAAAGGGACCCTGTGGTTATAGGTATGTCCCATCAGATGGCTCAGGGTGACCCCCAAATCAACACCATTTGCTTCTTCGTCCCCACCTTAACCATCTGCAAAATCCTGTCATGTAAGGACACACACAGGCTCCCTCGATGAGGTCAAGGTCCAGCCATCAAAGTCCCCTGAGAGTCAGGGCCTCCACAGCCCCTCAGGAACCTGGGGACAGGTTTCATTCCTGGGAGTTGGGAATTGTGTGTGTTAGTTGTGTGTGTGAGTGTGTGTGTGTGTGTGTGTGCATGCGCGCACACATGGTAATCTGTTTGGAATTGAGCTATGACCCCCTTCTGTCTAGATTCAGGCACAGTAATTTGGACCTCACATAGAACCTGGAACTTGGGTTATTCTTCAAGCCAATGCTTTCTCTCCTGAAGGACTCCAGATGTGGTGTGTGGCTATTTCAGGGCAGAGAGAGGCAGATGGAACTGGTTGGACAATGAGGAAATGACAACACAATGAAGGAACTGTCCTGGGGGTGTGCCTGCTCAGACGTGGTGAATTCCCATCCTTGGTACTTTCCCCCCAGGCTCAGGGTGGCTTTTCCCGTGTTGCACATGGTCCATCCAGTGAATGGGCTTCAGTGCCTGTGGTCAGCCATCATGTAGGGAAACGGTGACGGCACTGCGCAGGGCCACATGCAGACCCGAGGAGGCACTGGAGGGGGAGGACATGATAGCGCTGAAATGAGCTGCTGATGAAGCAGGAAAACTCCACGTGCCCTCTCTCTCCCAGTAGGAACCATGTCACATGTCCACATGGACACAGACCTTGATGGTGAGAACACGGCGGAGCCACCAAGGCTGACCAGGTTTCTAAGACATTAGATCCATCAGCTCCAGTAACAGGCAGTTTTCTGGATGATCTATTTATTCTGTAATAATTATCAGAGAAAAATAGTTCTATCAATATAAAAATGAGTTTTATGTGTTCCTTTATATCATGGTTTTACATCAAGACTTTTATAATTATTGATGTCCAGGAGACATGGGGAAAATGATCAAAGTTCCTGACCATCAGAGAGATGAAAAATAAAAAGGACAATGAGGTATCAGCTCACTCCTGTCAGAATGGCTACCATCAACAAATCGACAAATGACAAGTGCTGGTGAGGGTGTGGAGCAAAGGGAACCCTGCTACTCTGCTGGTGGGAATGCAGGCTGGTGCAGCCACTATGGAACTCAGTATGGAGTTTCCTCAAAAAATTAAAGATGGGATATGACATTTCACCCAGTGATCCCAGAGTTAGAAATAGATGCTGAGAGACCCCAAACACCACTCAGAAACAAGCATGAACCCCTATCTTCATAGCAACATAATTTGCAATACCTAAGATCTGGAAACAGCTCAAGTGCCTATAAATAGCTGAGTGGATAAAAAGCCGTGGCACATTTATGCCAGGAAATACTATGCAGCAGTAAAAGAGAAGGATCTATTACCCTTTGGGACAACATGGAGGGACCTGAAGAGTATCATGCTAAGTGAAATATGCCAGTCAGAGAAAGAAAAATATCACATGGTCTCACTCATATGTGGAACCTAATGAACAAAATAAACTGATGAACAGAATAGATCCAGAGACCTGGAAGCATGCAGCAGATAGGGTAATCTCAGAGGGAAATCATGGTAGGATGGTTGGGTGGGTGGGAAGAGGTCAACCAACAAACTCGTATGCACGTAGCCTTAATCTAGAGACATAGACAACAGGATGGTGAAGATGGGGCACCCGAGGCGGGCTAGAAGGTGTCAATGGGGGATAAAAGGGGACATGAGAAATACCTTCAACAATAAAGGCACAATTTAAAGAAAAAAATATTAGGATTTGGACCTTCAGACACCCTCTGAACATGGGCCCTGTGTCACCATCTTCTCTCAGGTGGGGTCAAGACCTCAGCTATGAAATACTCTGCCTCATGAATATGCAAAAGAGAGGAGGCAGACCAGGTTAACTATGGGTAAGTCTGTGCCCTGAGGGCATCACCCACAGCCACTACCTCCCCTACAGAAGTGCACCCAGCACAACCCTCACCATGGACTGTGGCTGGAGAACCCTCCTCCTGGTGGCCATGGCGACAGGTAAGGGGTTGCTGTCCTGGTTAAAGAGGGTCCAGGGAGAGTCCAGGGGGATTCCACTCAATTCTATCACCTCCCACAAGTGTCCACTCCCAGGAGCAGCTGGTTCAGCCTGGGGCTGAGGTGAGGCAGCCTGGGGCCTCCGTAAAGGTCTCGTGCAAGACTTCTGGATACACCTTCACCAGCTACTTCATGAACTGGGTGCGACAGGCCCCAGGACAGGGGCTTGAGTGGGTGGGGGAAGTTAACCCTAGCAATGGAAATACAATCTATGCACAGACGTTCCAAGGCAGGGTCTCGATCACCGCAGACAAATCCATGATCACAGCCTACATGGAGCTAAGCAGCTTGAAATCTGAGGACATGGCCGTGTATTACTGTGCAAGAGACACAGTGAGGGAAGTCAGTGTGAATCCAGATACAAACCTCCCTGAGGCGGCAGCAGGGATGGGCTAAAGGAGGCATCCAGGACACCAGGGAGCGCTCGGGACCTGAAAACCCAGGGTCCCAGCTTGGATGCAATCCCTAGAGGGGTTGTGAGGGCTTCCTATTGGGGTCAATGCTTCCTTCCCTCTTAGTGTCAACAGGGCAGATCCTTCTTCCTTCTGTGTCTTTAATTAGATTATCTGCAGGAAAAAACAGTAAGTGGCTGTGTTTCAGACCTGGTCGACTTATCCAAGCTCTTCCTGTCATCAGGTCTCTGATGGTCGCCCACTGGGTTGACAAGAAAAACATTGTAGGTCTTCCCGTCCCTTCATTGAGAGCGAAGTCCCCACCCTCCATGCAGTGCTGACCAGGGAACATGGAGTCCAGGCCCCCAACCTCACCTGAGGGTGGTCAGCCCCTCGCTCTGCCCCAGGAGAAGCCCTGTGGGGGCATTTAGCTGCTTGTCTCTCACTGACATGGCTGTACATGGAGGCGGAGGTTGGACCCTGCAGGCACTGCCTCTCTGTGAGCCTGGAAGCACCCACTTCTCCTTGTGCCCCAGATGCAGGCAGGAAGCCCCGCTGGGCCCTGTTCCCTGTGGGTCTCAGAACCAGGTTCCAGGGGATGTGTCCCAACACCTGTCCCGCTTCCCCTGGAGAACTACCTGCATCCTGAGAATCTGCTTGGGGGAGGCCTGGTCCCACCCCTCTCTGCTGTGCCTCCAGCTCCACAGACTACCCATCCTCACCCTCTGTCCTCTGCAGCCCACACTCTCACCCCATGGGGCCTGCACAGGACGTCCCTTGTGGGTGTGTCTGCCCTCTCCTTCCAATCCTGATAGGTTTTAACTGAAATTCAGCCCCAAGGCACCCACTCATGCCCATCTCCTGTGCCATGCACTCCCTGAGACGCTAGGCTTGGGGACACTGAGGCGGCCTGAAGACAATCTCAGCCTCCCTGCTGAACCCACATGCAGAGCCCCCGTGTGTTGTCAGGCCATGGGGGACCCACCTGAGTCAGGTGGACACACAGCTGAGCACTGAGCTCTCAGCACCTCCAACAGCTCACACCGGTGCTGAGGGATTTCCAGAGGCCCATGAGCTCCAGAGCATCCTGGTGTACAAGAAGCATCCATCTTATGTAAAAATTGCTCTTTGAAATTTTAACCCTGCTATTTGGCTTCTGTACATTCTTGCTTGCAAAGACTACTCCTACTTTAGCTAGGCTATTGAACTTTCCCTAGACAAGGTTTTCTTTTTCTTTTCTTAAAATATATTTTATTGATTTTGTAAAGAGAGGAAAAGAGAGAGAGAGTTAGAAACATTGATGAGAGAGAGTCATCTATCAGCTGCCTACTGCACACCCCCTTTCTGGGATATGCCTGCAACCAAGGCACATGCCCCCGACAGGAATCGAACCTGGGACGTTTCAGTCCCCAAGCTGACGCTCTATCCATTGAGCCAAACCTTGTCGGCCAGACAAGGTTTTCAGTGTTGGTGCCAGGCTAGGCCTCTGGTTGAGGACTCAAGACCCAGCACATACGGGATCTTTAAGAACCTGCAGAAGGGGCCGGAAACACCCCATATTTAGGAGATAAAGAAGGCAAAAACGTAAAAATAGGGAAAATTCCTGCATTTTGGGGCCCAGAATTTGAGAGGCATTTGCCTTTGGACCCCTGCTTAATAAATGTAACTCCATCTCTCTAAGTATTGCTTTGCTCTTCTTCAGTTTTCTGTAACAGACAAGCCTATGGCTACTATGGTCGGAGGGCAGTCAGGGAAGACTTGGGGCCTGGTCACCTATAAGTTTGCCAACAACCTGCTGACCAGCGCCAAGGTGCACTGGTGCTCTGTGAATCCTAAAAGTGCAGGGACAGCCCTGCCAGTGTGGCTCAGTGGTTGAGCGGTGACTTATGAAGAGGAGGTCACTGTTTGATTCCAGGTCAGGACACATGCCCAGGTTGCCACCAACATCTTTAGTTTGGGTATGCAGAATGCAGCCAATCAGATATTCTCTCTTATCATTGATGTTTCTGTCTCACTCTCACTCTCCCTTCCTCTCTTATATCTATTTTAAAATATTTGAATGAATAAATGAAAGTGTTGCAGTTGTGGTTGGCAGTATGGGGGTATATGCGAGGCAACTGACCAATGTTTCTCTCTCACATCAATGTTCCTTTCTCTCCCTCTCTCTTTCCTTTGCCTTTAAAATCAATGAACATGTCCTCAGGTGAGGACAAAGAAAAGAAGATCCCACCTGGCTCCTGGGCTCAGCATTTGTGGGTAGACACAGGAACCAAGAAGTCACTGGTTTAATTCCTGGTGAGGGACATGATGGGGTTTCGGTCTCTATCCCCAGTGGGAGCCATGCAGGAGGCAGCCCATGGATGATTTTCTCTCACGGATGTTTCTATCTCTCTATCCTGATCCCCTCCCCTTTCTGAAAAAATCAAGAAAATTGTATTTTTAAAAAAGATTTACATATGAATCTATTTCTACATCTATGTCTATATCTATATATCAATATCTATATCTATATATATATCTATATATCTAAATCTGTATTTGTATATGTATATTGATCTCATTCTTTAGAAGTCACTGATTGTTCCCACATTCACTTCCTGACCACCTCCTGCAGCACAGCCCCTGCTGTGGAAGGAGAGGCCCCCCTGCACGGTGACCAGGACCCCAAGGAGGGCCTGGTGCTCTGAGGGCACAGTCAGCACCTCCTTCCAGGAGAAGCCCCAGAGACCGGACCTCCCTCACCTCTTCCCTTTGTATGTGCAGACACCTCCCCTATGCAAATGCCCACAGGGCCACCAGACACACACACAGTTGGCATCCACTTAAATGCAGGGCCTCCTTACCCTGGAGAATGCTTTCTGGGGAACGAGGACCTCACCTGCAAGACATGACTCCCCTGTGGCTCTTTCTCTTCCTGCTGTCAGCTCCCAGATGTGAGTGACTCAGGGTTTATACATGAGGAGATGGGGACCCTGCATCTGAGCCCAGGACTCACTGTGTTCTCTCTGTCCCAGGTGTCCTGTCCCAGGTGCAGTTGCAGGAGTCAGGCCCAGGAGTGGTGAAGCCAACGCAGATCCTCTCCCTCACCTGCACTGTCTCTGGATTCTCCATAACAGCCAGTGGTTACTGCTGGAACTGGATTCGCCAGCCCCCAGGGAAGGGCCTGGAGTGGATGGGGAGCATATGTTATGAGGGGAGCACTTACTACAGCCCCTCCCTCAAGAGCCGAACCACCATCTCCAGAGACACGTCCAAGAACCAGTTCTCCCTGCAGCTGAGCTCCGTGACCACCAAGGATACGGCCATGTATTACTGTGCAAGACACACAGTGAGGGGAAGTCAGTGTGAGCCCAGACAATAACCTTACCAAGGAAACAGCTGGGCTGGGCTGCAGGGAGCATGTGTGACCACCATAGGGCGCTGAGGACCACAGGCATGAGTACCAGCTCAGGAGCTGGGACCTGGGGGATATAATCTCTGATGACCTGGCGGGAGGTTTTATTCTCCAAAAGTAACATCCTTTTTCAGGACTAATTGCCCCTCCCCTTTGTGCCTTCCATTTCCTTCCACACCACCCCTGAGAGGAAGATAAGTACCTCCTCTGCTCAATTAGGAAGTCAGAGGCTAACTTCCCTGAGGAGGCTGCAGGGAGCTTCTAGGACACCAGGATTCACTCAGGACCAGCTTAGGGGCCAGACCTGGAGCTGGTGGAAAGTTGAGAAAAGACCATTTCCTGCTCCATCTTAAATTAATTTTGCTCACAGGCTCAGCCACTGAGCTCAAAAGAAGCCTGTCCTCGGTTTAGTTTTAGAGATTGTGTTTGTGAACAAAAAGGTGGCTCGGTCCTAAATCTGACAAAACCCAGTGACTGACAGGACCCTCACATGAGGCTTTGATCACACATTCCCACCTGGGCAGTCCTGGGGGTGGGCACCCCCCAGGCCTATGACTTCTTTACTAAAAGGCTCCTCTTTGCCTGTCCAGGGTTCCTGTGCATCTTGGTTCACACACCTGTGACATCAGCATGACCACACTCAGGGAGCACCTTCTGTTCACTGTCCTGTCAGCCAGTCCCTGCCTTGCTCTCTCCCACCTCCATGTCACTCCTCACCTTCCCTCCTTAACTTCAAATGCACAAATGCTGCTGCAAATGGTTATTCTCCAGAGCATTGGAGTACTTGCTCCCAACAGTTGTTGACAATTTTGCCCCAATAAGATGTTATAAAACATTCCCTACATTTTTGGACATTTCTTACATCAACATGTTGTCTTTTCTTCATTTACAACGTACATTCATACAGGTTTCTTCCCCGTGTGGAGAGGGAAGTGCACACACTTATAAAAACCTGCTACCTGGATGGATGACTTCATATGAGTTCACAGATGCTGGTGATGAGACAAGTTTGTTGTCATGATTGTTAAGTGTCCAATCTTTTCCTATCCCAGCAGTTCTGACTGGGAGATTGAACATCAACCTATGAACCAGGAGGTCATGGTTCAAATCCTTGATCAGTACACATGCCTGGGTTTCTGTCTCAATCCCCAGGGTAGGGAGAACGGGGGAGGGGCTAGATGGCAGGTGATCAGTGATTATCATCATTGATGTTTCCATGGCTCCACTGGCCTCCTCTCTGGGCCAAGGAAAGTGTATAAAGAAGGAGAAGGAAAGAAAGGCTACTTCCTCAGCTGTGCCTTCTCCCCTGTGACACTCTGGCAGGCTCCCCTGCTGGTTGAATCTGCATAAGATCCACAACATAAATGGGCCACTTTGAAGTCCTTGACCTGAGAACCTCTAAGCCTGTGCAGAATAGTTTTAAGAGTTTATTTGAGCCAAACTTGATCACTGGAACAGCGAGTCCAGCTTCTTCTGTCCCCGGGATAGGGGATTATCAAATCCAACATGAAATTGGGGACCAGAAGGTTTAAGCAAAAGTGTGGAGCATTTAATATAAGCAGATTCAGGATTCCTGCAAGGGGAAGGTTCCCTGATAGGCTGCCCCTGAAGCCTGTGGTCTCAGTGTATATGGGCCACCAGCCTGCTCAGTGTCCACCCATGTGCCCACCTGATTGGCCCTCATTGTTCCTGCCCAGCAAGGGGCCTGCATGTCCCCTGTTCCCTTGTGTGCATTCACCTTCCTATCCCAGGGGCTCCCTCATTTCCCAGGCCTCCCGCTCTGAGTCCAGAAACATTCTGCTATTGCTGCCTGGTTGGTGCCTCTGCTTAGGCTGCACAGACTGCCCTGTCTTCCCCTGCCTCCCATCCACCTGCCTTGGTTTCCCATGAACCCTGCCCTGTCTGCCTGCCTGTCAACCTAACTGCCCTCAAAGCCACCTCTTCTGTACATGTGTCTGGGGTCCTCCAGGAAAAGAAAGCTCATCTTCCTAAAACACAGGCTCTCCTTACAAACCCCAGACTCACTGCTCAGCCGGGCCCCTCCTCTCGCCTCTACTGTCCTGGGATGGGCACTGCCCACTCTGTTCTCTCTGTTGTTGGTAGATTTCCATGGTGGTTGCTCTTCTCCTTCTCTTTCTCTGTTTGTTCTAAAGGAGTCACTAAGCAGAAGGGGCAGAAGCCAAATGGTGGCGTGGGCAGCTCCAAACTCTTGTTCCTCCACAAAAGCATCAAAAAACAAAAGGAAACTCTCAGAACTGGAACCTGTCAGGCTCTGGAATACAGTCAGACCTGCAGCAACTGAGTGAACCCTGAGTCAAGTATATGCTACTCAGACAGGAATGGAGCCAGTGGTGTGGCTTAAGGGCTGAGTGTCCATCCAGGAACCATCAGGTTATGAGTTTGATTCCCATTCAGGGCCCAGGCTCTGGGTTGAAGGATCATTCCCCAATATGAGACAGCTGATCAATGATTCTCTCTCATCATTGATGTTTCCATGTCACTCTCACTCTCCCTTCCTCTCTGACATCAATAACCACATTTTCTAAAGATTAATAAAAAGTTAAAAAATCACACCCTCACACACACACACACACACACACAAAAAAAAAACAACAACAACAACAGAGGATAAAGGAACGACAACTGTAAAGTGCTGAAGAAAAAATAAAAAGCCATCAACTTAGAATTCTAAACTAACTGAAAATACATTTCAACATAGAATGAAGCCTGATTGATGTCACTCAGTGGTTGAATTTCAACCTATGAATCCATTCCTTGTCAGGGCACATGCTTGCATCTCACTCTCCCTTTCTATCCCTTCCTCTATGAAATCTATGAAATATATATTAAAATAAGTAAATGGAAAGGCTGTGGGTTTGTGTCCCAGTTCCGGAAGTTATGGGAGATAACAGATAAATATTTCACTCTCCAGTCAATGTTTTCCTTTCTCTCCCCATCTTTCACTGATTAATGTTTCTCTCTCATATCAAAGTTTCTATCTCTCCTTTCCTCTTTCTCCTTTCCCTCTAAAAATCAATGAGCACATCCTCAGATGAGAACAAAGAAAAGTAGATCCAGCCTGGCTCATGTGGCTCAGCAGTTTATCTTTGACTCAGGACCCAAGAAGTCAGTGGTATGAATCCTTGTGAGGACACATGATGGGGTTTTGGTCTCCCCCATGGGGTGGTGCCATGCAGGTGGCAGACAATCCATGATTCTCTCTAATGGATTTTTCTCTCTATCCCTCTCACTCCCACTCTCTCTAAATATCATGAAAATTAAAAAAAAATCAGTATCTATATTTATCCCTACATATATCAATGTGTATTCATGTCTATATCAAAGTCTATATCTATATCTATATCTATATCTATATCTATATCTATATCTATATTTATATCTATATCTATCCATCTCTATCTCTGGAAGAAGAGGCACATTGATCTTATTCTTAAGGAGTCACAGATTGTACCCACATCCTACTTCCTCACCACCTTCTGCAGCACAGCCCCTGCAGTGGAAGGAGAGGCCCCTGGGCACAGTGACCAGGACCCCAAGGAGGGCCTGGTGCTCTGAGGGCACAGTCAGCACCTCCTTACAGGAAAAGCCCCAGAGACAGGGACCTCCCTCACCTCTTCCCTTTGTATGTGCAGACACCTCCCCTATGCAAATGCCCACAGGGCCACTAGACACATACACACAGTTGGCATCCACTTAAATGCAGGGCCTCCTCACCCTGGAGAATGCTTTCTGGGAGACGAGGACCTCACCTGCAAAACATGACTCCCCTGTGGCTCTTCCTCTTCCTGCTGTCAGCGCCCAGATGTGAGTGATTCAGGGCTTAGATGTGAGGAGATGGGGACCCTGCATCTGAGTCCAGGACTCACTGTTTTCTCTCTGTCCCAGGTGTCCTGTCTGAGGTGCAGCTGCAGGAGTCTGGGCCAGGACTGGTGAAGCCCTCGCAGACCCTCTCTCTCACCTGCACTGTCTCTGGTTACTCCATCGCCAGTGGTTACTACTGGGGCTGGATACGCCAGCCCCCAGGGAAGGGGCTGGAGTTTATTGGGTCTAAACATAGTAGTGGGAGCAATTACTACAGCCCCTCTCTCAAGAGCCGAACCTCCATCTCCATAGACACGTCCAAGAACCAGTTCTCCCTGCAGCTGAGCTCTGTAACCACCGAGGACACAGCCATGTATTACTGTGCAAGAGACACAGTGAGGGGAAGTCAGTGTGAGTCCAACCATAAACCTCCCTGAGGAGACAGCTGGGCTGGGCTGCAGGGGACATCTGGACACCAGAGGGTGCTCAGGATCCACAGCACAGAGAGCAGCCCCAGGAGCAGGGGCAGAGAGAAGGAGAGGGAAGAGCCTTCCTGTTGGGCTCAGGGATTTCCTCTCAAGCTGCCTCCAGGGAGGGCTCTTCCTTCTCATGTTCTCACTGCAGACAACAGTGAAGAAGGGCATTTTGTTTGCAGGTGACATGGCAGCCAATGACGGGGACTCTCCCTCACCAAGCCTCCTTCACAAATTCTAAAAGTGGCTTTTCACCGTTTTCAGTGTTTTGTTGATGAGTGTGAGCTCCACAGCTGGGTCACTGGGATTGGGCTGTGTGCACAGCTTTGCATCCCTTCCTCAGGGGCCCAGCTCCCTCAGTGTCTGACTCTCTGTGGGCCCTCCCTCTGCTGGTTACAGGGAGATCACAGGCCCCCCCGGTCACATGCACACGAAGTCACACACTCAGAGTCACACACACAGTCATACACAGAGTCACAGACACATAAACACACACACAGTCTCACAGTCATTTCTGGGAAAGGCATTTATACATGAGCAGTGGTACAAAATCACTCATGTCATTATACTTAAGGAATTCTATGTAATCAAGGGTTATATTTCATGCTATCGGTTGCCTTATAAAATAAATATGTGGTGTGCAAGCAACTATTATTTTAATACTGACCACAACTTGTGAACATCAACAGCTCTATTTCTCAGTCCACCAGGTAGGAGCTCAAAGTAGAAATTTAATCCAAACTTTGCTCGATTGCTACAAAATTTAAAAATTGAAATAATAGTGAAATCCTTCCACCAAATAAAAGCCAAGGACCAAATGAACTCAAGGGTGAATTCTATCAGAATTTCAAATAAGAATTGATAACTTTATATCAACTCTTCAAAGAATTAAGGAGACACCACTTCCAAGCAGATTTATTGAGGTGACCATGATATTAATATCAAAGTCAAGTAAAAACATACAAAAATAACAGGTCAATATCCCTGATGAAATTATATGCAAAACCCTCAGAAATATCATAGTAAACTTAGCCTCACAATAAAAGGATCACTTATTATGATCAAGTGGGATAACAACTTAGCATGCAAGGATGGTTCAACCTATGTAAACCAGTAACTGTGCTACATCTCATCCACAGAATGAAGGATAAAGTACACAGTAGTATAAATAGATACAGAATAAAGCCTTTAAAATTGAGCATCGCTTCAGAATTAAAATCATTAGCAGACTGGGTGAAGAAGTGATGGACCTCAGTGTACTAAAGGCCACATATAAAAAGCCAACTGACATCACGCCACACAGAGAAAATGTCAAAGCTTTTCTTCTTACATCAGGACCAAGACAAGGGCTCCCCTGTGACTACTCCTATTCATCAAAACAAGAAGTCCTTATCAGAATAATTAGGCAAGAAAAGGACATTTCAAATGTCCAAATCTGAGAGAAAGGAGTTAAAATATTTCTCCTTATCGGTAAGGAGATGACAGGATGCTGTACATAGAAAACCCTGAAAACTGTATGAGAAGCTAGTAGAACTAGAATTTCAGAATGATGTAAGATATGAAACCAACACACAAATGGCTGGTGCCCCTGCTCCCTCTCAACAGAGTGTCTCCATGGCTCCAGTAAACATGTGGCTGTTTCAGAGGAAAGAGGGGAGGAAACGTGAACTGGCTACACAACACGGAAAGTACAACCTAATGAGATAAGAACTCGGGACGTGTGTGTCCTCGGTCTTGGTTAATCCCCCATCATGTTCCCAAGGAACTCTCCCCCAATGTGGCACTGGGTCAAGTGCGGGTTCCAGTGGACCCCCATCCTGTGGGGACAGTGTCACAGGGTCACAGGCAGACATGAGCTCTCCAATAACAAGTTTTTCATCACCTAAACTTAATTATTCCTAAATATTTCCGACAGTTTTTCCTCAACACACCTGGTCATGATGAAGGTTCTTCTAGGTCCCAATGTATGAAACTGGATCTACCACAGAGTCTAGAGAATGAACACCACAAAGGAGATGTGCAGCTGCTACACATCCAGCACCAAACTGCCCTGAAGGAATATGACACGGGAGCTCTGTCTGTGTCTCTCTAGTTCATGCTTCTGGTTCCCAGGGACCCTCACAGATGCTCCTCATTCCCCAACACTTGATCCACTGGCGCTAGGCTCACACACTGGCCTCCCTAAAGTAGACAGCAGTGTGGGTTAGGCTGCAGGGAGCCTCCATGACCAGCTGGGGGCCCTCAGGACCAGCACAGGGCCCAGATTAGGAGCAGATGGAAAGTTGAGGAAAGACACAATTTCCTGCTTCGTTTTAAAATAGATTTGCCCACAGGCCCAGCCACGGAGCACACAGGAAGCCCTGTCCTAAGTCTAATTTTAGGGATTGTGTTTGTGAACAAAAAAGGGGGCTCTTTTCTAAGGACAAAGGGGCCACATGCTAACCTGACAAGCTCAGGGGAGGCCTGCATGGCATTTGTACCAACTCTGAGACCTCACATAGCCACAAAAGATGGTCTGAAAATTAAACATTTAACTACACACAGGTTATGGTGGGTAGTCATGTCCTAGGCCAGTGTTTTCCCTGACAATGATCAACTTAGATCTTTTCTGAGACCATTTGCCTTCTATGCCTCTAACATAATATATTGATAAAAAGACTGTGTAACTAGTAACTTCCACCTTTTTTTTCTCCAGACCGCTCAGGGCATCACAATTGTCACCCAGATATTCGCTCATTGTTATTGTTATCAAGTTAATCGTCAGCTGTTAATTATCTTAAACTCTCCTGTATCCATCCTGTAAAAAGATGCACCTGTCCATCATTACACTTTGTACCCTATCCCAGAGGTCTCCCTGCTTTGCTGTCTCCCACATCCTTAATCTATCACCACTGAATTTCATGTAACCCATCTACATCCCTTCCTTCTATTGTAATGTATAAACACAGATGTAACATGCCATTCTACAGAGCGTTATCTCAATTCGCTGAGGTTCTGTTTCCCGATATGTCCACACTTTGGCTCAAATAAACTCACAAAATACTTTACAGGTCTGATTATTTTTTAAGTTAACAGTTCTTTCTTTTTCATTCCTGCATAGTGTTTCATGGAGTAGAGGTACCACGATTATTCAATCATCTGCTGACAGGGACTTAGGCTATCTCCAAAGCTTAGCTATTGTGAATTGCACTGCTATGAGCATAAGGGTATATGCATTCTTTCTGATGAGTGTTAAATGTCTCTATGGATGTGTTCCTAGAAGTGGGATCACTGAGTCAAATAGGAATTCCAATTTTACTGTTTTCCATAATGGCTGCCCCAGTCTGCATTGCTAATTGGCTAGCTAAACTGATGAACAAAAGTAGACCCAGAGACATGGAAGGTTTAACAGACCACAGAACCTCAGAGGGAAGGCAGGGGAGGGTGGGTGGGAAGAGATCAACCAATGAACTTGTCTGCATATATGCCTCACCTGGGACACAGACAATAGGGTGGTGAGGGCCTGGGGAGGGAATGGGAGTGAGCAGGGAGAGGATAATGGATAGTATAGGGGGACCTATGTTATATGTCAACAATAAATATTAGGAAGAGAGAGAGAAGAGAGAGAAGAAAGAGAGAGAGGGGAAGAGAGAGAGAGAGAGAGAGAGAGAGAGAGAGAGAGAGAACCTTGCTGTCTCCCACCTACATGTCACTACTCACTTCCCTCCTTAACTTCACATGCACAAATGCAGGTGCAAAAAGGTTATTATCTGGAGCATTGGAGGTCTTGCTCCCTGACATTTGCTGAGAGTTTGGCTTTAACAAAATCTTATAAAACATTCCCATCATATTTGTACATTTCTTACATCAACGTGTTGTCTTTTCTTCAACGTTTACCACACACGTTCACACACATTTCTTCCCATGTGGAGAGGAAGGTGCAGACAATTATAAAACCTGCTTCTCCACAGGATGGTGGTGGTGACTCTAAAGAGTTCGCATCCTTTGATGTGGAGATGACCTCCAACCACTGAGCCCACCAGCCAGGCTCCATATGTAAATGATGGAAAATCTGCACTTGGAGAGGCTGGAAACAGGACTTTTGCACAGGAACAACAGGAAAGTTGAGGGAAATGTGTGCTTTCGGGAGGCAGTTGTGTGCTTGTGAGAGTGCCAGCAGGTTAGAGACACAGGCTGCTGCCACAGTTTCCAGCCCAGCCTCTCCTGATTCCTCACATGCATATGCTAGACTTTTGTGGAGGATCTGATTGTGGAAAACAACAAGGAGAACCTTTCACTCTCAAAATAAAACCTTCATTCAATGCAAATTTTGATTCCCAAACCCCAGAAAGGCAACATGGCCCAGGGTTGGTGAAAGGGAGCCAGAGGAAGCCCCGTACAAGTGCCTCTGGGGGAGCACCCCTTGGTCCTCATCAAAACCGTGAGTAAGGAGAACTTCAATCCTGGAAGCTGCCCCCAATGGAATGTGGTCTAAGTGATGGGTCTCAGGAAAGGAGGGAGGGAGGGTCAGGAAAGGACCCCTTGTGGCCAGCATCCTTAAGTCCTTTCCCACCTGGGGTCGCCCCTAGGATGACCAGGTCAGTCATGCAGCCCAAGGTCACAGCTGCACCTTATATGCAGACTCCATGCAAATGGGGCTCTTCTCCTGATCATAAAAGGGGGCCCTTGCCTGGCATGTTGGGGAGACACCCAGAACCTAAGCACCTGAGAAAGGACCCCAGGGGCTCCACCATGGACTTGGTGCCAAGGTGCATTTTCCTCCTGATCATTTTCCAAGGTCATTGTCAGGTGTGCGGAGTGCTGAGGCCTGTGCCTATGCCTGTTTGTGCTTCCATGAGATTCTAAGTCTCCCTATGTCTCTGTGTTTGCAGGTGTCCAATGTGAGGAGTCTGGGGGAAGTCTGGTTCAGCCTGGGGGGTCTCTGAGACTGTCCTGTGCAGCCTCTGGATTCACCTTCAGTAGCTACTACATGTGCTGGGTCCAACAGGCTCCAGGGAAGGGGATGGAGTGGGTCGCATACATTCATCCTGGTGGTGGTAGCACATACTACGCCAACTCTGTGAAGGGCCGCTTCACCATCTCCAGAGACAATGCCAAGAGCACGTTGTACCTGCAAAGAAGAGCCTGAAAACTGAGGACAAGGGCCTGTATTATTGTGCAAGATACACAGTGAGGGGAAGTCAATGTGAGCCCAGACACAAACCTCCTTGAGGAGGCAGCTGGGCTGGGCTGCAGGGAGCGCCCAGACACCAGGGGGCGATCAGGACCCACCGCACAGAGAGCAGCCCCAGGAGCATGGGAAGAGGGAGGGGAAGGGAGGGCCTTCCTGTTGGGCTCAGGGATTTCCTGTCAAGCTCTCAGCTGCTTCCAGGGAAGGCTCTTCCTTCTCATGTTCTCACCACAGACAAGAGTGAAGAAGGGCATTGTGTTTGCAGGTGACATGGAGCCCTGGACTAATGGAATGAAGGCTCCTCATACAGACACACTGTCACCTTGGCTCCTCCATTGAGGAATGTCCACCCTTCCCAATGAGTGTGGAGAGATTTCATGAATGGGACCCCAATGAATTATGCAACTTGGGTGATTCATGGTGAGACCATGTGATTACTCAAGCCAAAGATGTCCAAGTGGGAACACCTTCTACCTCGAAGGTGTCACCTTCTAGAAAAGACACCCTGTGTGAATGTACATGTGGGCAGCAGTGGCCCCATTCCCACCAGTTTGCAGTGAAAGGTTCCTCATTTCTCTTGGTCCCTGCCTGCATGACCTTTAATATTACTACTTCAATCAACTCCTACTTATCATTATTCGGGTGTTTCCTAGAATGATACGAGCTGTGTCTATGATGCCCTGCACTTCCTTCTGGGCCTTCGCTGGAGGAGGTTTTAAACCCACATGACCAGTAACTCTCTGTCCATGAACATCAGACACGTTTCTGTCATGTGACTCAAATCAAGTCCAGCTTCCTCCCCTTACCCAGTTCCACAGTCATGTCAATATTAATGGGTTAGTTTCCCAGCAGCACTCCCTTCTGGTACCAGAACCTGCTACTGACCCTGTGGCTTCTATAGCCAATCGACATTGACAGCGGAGGCCCAGCATTTTCTGCTGGATGTTCTGCTGATGTTCTTTGTAAAGTCACCCAAAACAGGTGCCAATAAAGAAAATACTGATGTATTGTACTTTAATAAAGTAAAACATTTGTCTCACCAAGAATTTCATCCAGGATTTTCAATGACAAGCTTAGCATGAGATTATATATTGGAATCATCTGACTGATGGGAGAATGTGTGTATTACACATGAAGGATGTTGTATGTTATGGGGGAGACCCACCAGCATCTGACCACACTGACCTCCCAGGGGAAGGGCAGAGGGAGCCTGGGAGGGAGGGAATCCTCTCAGGGTTCAAGTTCCCTTTCCTGTGAGAAATTCTATGGTGGAATTGTCCTCACTCACCTCCCTCTGAACTCCAACATCAGTAATGACACAGGAAAGAGAAAACAAGTCAATCTCTTTAAATCATCATTTCAACATATGAATCATTCTATGTAGTGCATATACATATAATTTTATTTCATGTCTTCTCTCCTTATAGAGCCATGACTATTTCTGATGGAACTATCTGGTGTCTCTGCAGTAGGCCATGCACTTGCAGAAGGGAAGAGTGTGAATAGGAAGCTGCAGACAAAGTCCCCAAATTTCCTGCTTTAAGAATCATAGATGTCTCACCTTGCCGTGGTAGGGAGGCAGTTTCTCATATCAAAGGAACAATATAAACTAAGATGTAAGATGCTGAGAGTGGCTGTCATTTATTTTGATATTTTGAACAAGGGTAGAATTTATATAAAATTACAGACAACAAATTTGGAAATGGTGGATACACTATGGTGTTAAGATTCAGAAACTCTCCTAACAAATGCTAATCTCATTAAATCTATTTGAAAGGTGCCTGAGAAGTGAAAAGTGTGACCTGCTCATCTATCCACCATTTCTCCTCATGCTCAGAAAGTCTAGGCTAAGTTTTGACTGGAATCCAGTGAGTCTCATGACCCATGGGGTTCCCTGAGCCTGAATACCTGGTGAGTGAGGTCAAATGCAACAGAGGTCCACACACAAGCCTCAGAATGATCAGGGAAGCCCGACCTCAGTCCCTCTACTTATAGGAAAGTCTGTTCCACATACAAATTTCTGTTCAACTTTTAGGGTACATCCACCCCTGGGCTGTGCAGGCTCACAGCTCTCTCCTCACTCAGGGCTGAGGTCTCTGGGAAGGCAGAGGTGTGGTCTAGAAGAACATGAGACTGCTGGGTCTTCTCCTTGGCATGCTGACTGCCCCCCAGGATGAGGATCTCAGGTGTGAGTCATGGGTCAAGGGATGGCTGTGACTGCAGGTGACTGACAAGACAGATGCTCCTTGTCCCCAGGTATCCTGTCCCAGGTGGAACTGCAGGAGTCGGGCCCAGGACTGGTGAAGCCCTCGCAGACCCTCTCCCTCACCTGCACTGTCTCTGGGGGCTCAATCACCAAAGTTACTACTGGAGCTGAATCTGCTAGCCCCATGGGAAAGGGTTGCAGTGGATGGGTGACTGGACAGGGGGCATAAGGTACAACCCAGATTTCATGCGTCGCATGTCCATCACTGCTGACTCGTCCACGAACCAGTTCTTTCTGCAGCTGAGCTCTGGAAGCACAGAGGACATGGCCCTGTATTACTGTGCAAGAGGCACAGTGAGGAAAGTCAGTGTGAGCCCAGACACAAAACTCCCTGAGGAGGCAGCAGGGCTGGGCTGCAGAGGGCGCGCAGAGCCCAAAGCACAGAGAAGAGCTCCAGTATCAAGGCAGAGGGAGGTGGGGAGGGAAGGACCTTCCTATTGGACTCAGGGATTTCCTCTCAACCTCTCAGATGCCTCCAGGGAAGGCTCTTTCTCTTTCTCTGAGGCTCTCATTTCCTGCTTTCTCACTACAGACCCCAGAGGACCAGGTGCCTGCTGGCAGATGACATGTGAACAGTGATGAGGACTCTCCTCATCAAGTTCCTGTATTTCCTGCTTTTCTTTCAAAAAAGAGACCATCCTCAGTGCTCTCATTGGCCTGTGGTTGGAAACTTTTCCACCAAGAGAGATCTCACCTTAGTTCAGGGCCCTGTGTGCTGAGTTCAGTATCTGACCCACATGCCCATCTGCCCCATGGGGGCCTTCATACTGATAGGCCCACAGTAAATAAAACATGTGCTCGTCCCCAGGATAGTGGAAGCTGGATAAAGCCTATCTGAATGGTTCAAAGGGCCCCTAATAGCTGCTCCCTGGTCACCTCACCTGTACAGGTGCCAGGATTGGCTGTTTCTGGTCCCACAGGAGCAAGAAATGACCTCAGCTCTCTTCCTATAGGTGTTACAGCAACACTGATGTGAGAGGATAGCAGTGTGCATGTCCCATGTAATGTGGTTTAATAGGATGTTTAACAGGGTTCATTGGAAATCATCTCAGGTTAACAAGCAGCTGACTTTGGAAATCTCTTGGTGAAGGAGACAGCTTTACAGTTTTTCATTCTTTTTCACTTAAAACCATGGGCTAAATCATGACATTTCATAATGACGGTGTTGAGTCCTCTATAGATCACTCCCCTGAGGTTCAGAAGCAGTAACAACCCAGGTAGAGGCTTCTTGTTGGGGTGTTGTTTTATCTCAGCATTTTCCATTCTCCATGTCATAGGTGCTGTAGTGTTCCCTCCTTCAGCTCACTCACGTCTACAGGATGGAGGAGACCTCCCACACATCCCTTCTTGCTCTTCTGGTGGGTCTCCAGGAGCCATGACACCCCACTGTGTCTGCAAAGCTTCGCCAAGTCATGCACTGCTCCCCAGACCTCTCAGTGTCCCCCTTTTTTCCCTCCGGATTCACAGCTCTGCTGAATAGAGAACCTTTCATCACTGAGGTGAAACAATGGGATGGTTCTTTCAAAAAATATATTTTTAAAAAAGAAGTTGATGAACCATTATTCAGACTGATCAGGAAACAAAGTGAGGGAACCGAAATAAATACAGTCAGAAATGAAAGCAGAGAAGTAATAACAGAAACCCCAGAAATACAAAGGGTTGTAATAAAGTACTATGAGCAATTATATGCCAACAAGCTAGACAATGTGGATGAAATGGAAGGATTTCTAGAAAAACACAGTAACCCAAAATGAAACAAGAAGAATAAGAAAACCTGATTAGGCCAATAATAACTGAGAAAACAGAAGCAGGAATCCAAAAACTCCCCGCAAACAAAAGTCCTGGTCTGGATGCTTCACAGGGGAGTTTGACCAAACATTAAAGAAGAACTAACACCTATACTCCCCAAACTATCCAAAAAAATTATAAGAGGAAGGAACACTTCCACACTTTTTTAATGTTTTCAAATTACCCTAATTGAAAAGCAGATGACACTCCTAAGAGAGAAAATTATAGACCAATATCCCTAATGAACACAGATGCTAAAATTCTCCACTAAATATTAGCAAATTGGATCCAGCAATATTTTAAAAAGATCAGACACCGTCACCAACTGGGATTCATCCAGGGATGCAAGGCTGATGTGATATTCACAAATCAATACACCTGATACATCACATAAACAAATTGAAAGAAGAAAATAATATGACCATATCTATAGATTCAGAAAAAGCATTCAACAATACCCAACACCCACTTTTGTTAAATACTCCCAGCAAAGTGAGAGAAGAGGGCTCATATATCAACATATTAAAGGACATGTATGATAAACCCACAGCCAGAATCTTACTCAATGAGCAAACACAAAAACAATTTCTCCTAAGAAATGGAATAAAACAGAAATATCTGCTTTCAACACTCTTATTCAGCATAGTACTGGAAGTTCTAGCCACAGCAATCAGACAAGAAGAAGAATAAAAGGCATCCAAATTGGAAAGGAGGAAGTAAAACATTTATTATTCATAGAAGACATGATATTGTACATAGAAATCCCTAAAGACTCCACACAAAAAATATACCTAGATTTAATAAATGAATCCAGCAATGTAAGAGGAATGAAAGTTAACAATGGGAAATTGATGGTCCTTTTATACACCAATAATGAATTCTCAGAAAGGGAAAGAAAACCCACAGACCCATTTACCTTTGAATCAAAAATATTATGGGAGAATCCAAGATGGCTGCTCAGGTAGACACCTAACCGCAGCCGCACAGAACAATTTCAATAAAATACAACTAAAATATAAAATGGGCATTATCCAGAACTACAGGAAAGTCGACTGACTGGAAATTCTACAATGAGAAGCAAGGAGAAAACCAGAAGGAAAATCAGAGGAGCTGTAAAAGCCTAAGGTACGGAGACAGGCGGTGCCCGCGGAGAGGATGGAGCCGGAGAGGAGGGTGGCTGAGTGCCTGGCTGGCGTTCCCTAGTGGGAAGGAGATACAAACTCCGACTGTGTTGGGCCCCAGTTCTGACTGCTCTGAACCCCAGTTCTAGGCCAGACCCTGGGGACCCAGGCTCAAACAGAGGGAGCTGGGCTGTAAGGCGGAACCCCGGGGGAGCAGAAAAAGGAGGTCCCGGAGGCGCACACATTGCGTGCAGAGAAGGGACGGTTGGCTGTGCCGCGGGATTGCCCTGGCGGGAAAGAGACAGGGGCTCCAAACTGCTCTGAACGCCACCTCCAACTCCACTTCCAACTGAACTGAATTCCAGTTCCAGGCTCATTGCGGGAGAGCCTAGACTGTTTGGTAGCAGGCGAAAATCGAGGCACCTTTCTCTCAGAGGCGCTTGCAGCCAGTACTGAAGGACCCTGGTGATTACTGAGACCGCCCCATCTGTAGCTGTGAAATGCGACAACGAAATAGATCACAAATGAAAGAAATGGAGGACAAAAAGCGACTGGATATAGAGTTCAAATCTAGGCTTATAAGGTTTTTCAAGAATTTCCTAGAAAAGATCGATAAGACCTATGAGGATATGAAAAGGGATCAACTAGAATTAATAAGGAATCAACAAGAAATGATAAGGGATCAACAAAAAATAAAGAATACATTGTCTGAAATAAAAAATATTATACAGAGTCCTAAAAACAGAATGGAAGATCGCAAGAATCAAGTCAAAGATTTGGAACATAAAGAGCCAGAAGACACTCTTCCACAGAAGCTAAAAGGCAAGAGAATCCAGAAAATTGAAGATAATGTAAGAAACCTCTGGGACAACTTCAAGTGAACCAACATCAGAATTATGGGGGTCCCAGAAGATGAGAGAGAGCAAGATATCGAAAACATACTGAAAGAAATAGTGACAGAAAACTTCCCCCACCTGGTGAAAGAATTAGACTTACAAGTCCAGGAAGCGCACAGAACTCCAAACAAAAGGAATCCAAAGAGGACCACACCAAGACAAATCATAATTAAAATTCCAAGAGCAAAAGACAAAGAGAGAATACTAAAAGCAGCAAGAGCAAAGCAGGTAGTTACCTATAAAGGAGCACCTATACAATTATCAGCTGATTTCTCAACAGAAACCATGCAGGCCAGACGGGAATGGCAAGAAATATTCAAGGTGATGAATAGTAGGAACCTACAGCCAAAGATAATCTATCCAGCAAAGCTATCACTCAGAATCGAAGGTCAGATAAAGAGCTTCACTAAAAAAAAAAAAAAAAAAAAAAAGCTAAAGGAGTTCATCACCGACAAATTATATGAATTGCTAAAGGGGGTTCTTTCAGAAGAGAAAGTAAATAAAGATAAAAATTATGAACAACAAATACATAACTATCAACAAGTGAATCTAAAAACCAAGGAAATTGAAAAAAATCTGATGAACAATATTAACTGTTGAATATAATAGAATCAGAGGTAGGGAAGGGGAGTGACCTGATGATTCTTGGGGAAAAGGGGAGAGGGGTGTGTGTGAAGAGACTGAACATAAACTGTGCACCTATGGATGAGGACAATGGGGAGTGGGGAAAGGGCAGAGGGTGGGGTGGGAACCTGGTGGAGGAGAGCAATGGTGGAGGGGGGGGGAGGACCATTTGTAATAATATGAAGAATAAAAATTTATTTAAAAAAATATTATGAAACGTAAGAATAAACTTTGCCACTTTGCCAAGAAGGTAAAAGACTTGTACTCAAAATAATACAGGATCTTTAATAAAGAGATAGAGGAAAATATATCAAGTGAAAAATACACTGTGATCATGGATTGGTAGAATTAACATCATTAAAATGTCCATATTACCCCATGTACTCTACAGATTCAATGTAATCACAATCACTTTTGAAATAGAAACATCACATTTCACAGATCTATAGCAAATACTCCAACAACTTATGTGGAATAGGAAAAGACGTCAATTAGCCACAGCAATCTTGAGAAAGAAGAACGGTGGAGAAAGGTGGAGAAAACACTGTACCAGATATCGAATTATACTCCAAAGCCATAAAAATCAAAACAGCCTGGTACTGGCACAAGAACAGGCATATACATTCATGGAACAGAACAGAGAACCCAGAAATCTACCCAAGCCATCACACTCAATTAATATTTGACAAAGGAGACAAGAGTATACAATGGAGTAAAAATAGTTTCTTCAATAAATATTTTTTAGGAAAATTGGACAGATAACCATGCAAATAAATGAAACAATACACAAACATATACTATACACAGAAGTAAACTAAAAAATGGTTAAAAGACATAAATATAACTAGGGAGAACCTAAAAATCCTAGAAGCAGACTTCAGCAGCAAAATCTCAGACATATCTGATAGCAATGCCTTTACATATAAATTTCCCAGGACAAACGAAAATAAGGAGAAAATAAACAAATGGGAATATATAAAAATAAAATGTCTGCATAGCAAAAGAAACTATCAACAAAATGAAATGGAAGCCCACAATATGGGGGAACATGTTCAGCAAGGATCCATGTGATATAAAGTGTTGATATCCAAATATATGAAAAATCTATACAAGTTACCCAAAGAAAGTCAAATTATCTAATTTAAAAAATGGGCAAAGGACCTCAATACATACTTCTCCAGAGGGAACACAGAGTTGGCCAAGAGACATAAAAAAAATGCTCAGCCACTCACTCTCAGAGAGATGCATATTAAAAGGACAAGGAGGTATCAGCTCACACCTGTCAGAATGGCTACCATCGACAAACCAAGAAATGACAAGTGCTGGTGAGGGTGTGGAGCAAAGGGAACCCTCCTGCTCTGCTGGTGGGAATGCAGGCTGGTGCAGCCACTATGGAACTCAGAATGGAGTTTCCTCAAAAATTTAAGATGGAGCTGAGACCGGTTTGGCTCAATGGATAGAGCGTTGGCTTGGGGACTGAAGGATCCCGGGTTTGATTTCGGCCAAGGGCAAGTACCTTGATTGTGGGCATATCCCCAGTAGGGAGTGTGTAAGAGGCAGCTGATTGATGAATCTCTCTCATCGATGTTTCTAACTATCTCTCTCCCTTCCTCTCTATACAAAATCAATAAAAATATATTTTAAAAAAGCAAAAAAAAAAAAACTACAACGAACACTTCAAAAAAAAATTAAAGATGGAACTACCATTTGACCAAGTCATCCCACTTTTATGAATTTATCCACAGCGAACCCAAACACCAATCATGAACAATATATGCACTCTCATATTCATAGAAGCACAGTTTGCAATAGCTAAGATCTGGAAACAGCCCTAATGCCCATCAGTAACTGAATGGATAAAAATCAGTGGCACATTTATGCTATAGAATACTATGCAGCAGTAAAAGAGAAGGATCTCTTACCTTTTGGGACAGCATGGAGGGACCTGGAAGTATCATGCTAATTTGAAATAAGCCAGAGAAAGACAAGTATCACATGATCTCACTCATATTTGGAACCCAATTAACAAAATAAACTGATGAAAATAATAGATTCAAAGACCTGAAACCGTGGAGCAGACTGGGGGATCTCAGAGGAAAATCGTGGTAGAGTGGGTGGGTGGGAGGAGGTCAACCAACAAACTCGTATGCACAGACGCTTAATCCATGGACATGGACAACAGGACGGTGACACCTGGGGCGGGCCAGAAGGCATCTATGGGGGAGACAAGGTGACATGAGTAATACCTTCAACAATGAAGGTACAATTTAAAGAAAAAAACAATTAGGACTTGGACCTTCACACATCCACTGAACATGGTCTCTGTGTCACCATCTTCTCACAGGTGGGCTCAAGACCTCAGCTATGAAATAGTCTGACTCATGAATATGCAAAAGAGAGGAGGAAGGCCATGGTAAATATGTGTAAGTCTGTGCCCTGAGGGCAAAACCCACAGCCACACCCTCCCCTACAGAAGTGCTCCCAGCACAGCCCTCACCATGGACTGCAGCTGGAGAACCCTCCTCCTGGTGGCCGTGGCGACAGGTAAGGGGCTCCTGTCCTGGTGAAGTAGGGTCCAGGGAGAGTCCAGGGGATTCCACTGACTCCTGTCTCCTCCCACAGGTGTTCACTCCCAGGTGCAGCTGGTGCAGCCTGGGGCTGAGATGAGGCAGCCTGGGCCTCCGTGAAGGTCTCCTGCAAGGCTTCTGGATTCACCTTCACCAGCTACTGGATTCACTGGGTGCGACAGGCCCCAGGACAGGGGCTTGAGTGGGTAGGGGTGGTTCATCCGTTACTTAGAATAACAAACTATGCACAGAAATTCCAAGGCAGAGTCTCCATCACCAGAGACAAGTCCACGAGCACAGCCTACATGGAGCTCCGCAGCCTGAGAGCTGAGGACACAGCCGTGTATTACTGTGCAAGACACACAGTGAGGGGAAGTCAGTGTGAGCCCAGACACAAAGCTCCCTGAGGAGACAGCAGTGGGCGCTCAGGACACCAGGGGGCGCTCAGGAGCAGCATAGTCCCTGACCAGGAGCAGGTTGAGAGTTAAAGAAAGACACCATTTCTTGCTCCTTCTTAAATTAGTTTTTTTTAAAAATATATTTTTATTGATTTTTTGCAGAGAGAAATGGAGAGAGATAGAGAGCTAGAAACATCAATGAGAGAGAAACATCGACCAGCTGCCTCTTGCACACCCCCTACCGGGGATGAACCCGCAACCAATGTACATGCCCTTGACTGGAATCGAACCTGGGACTTTTCAGTCCGCAGACCAACACTCTACCACTGAGCCAAACCGGTTTCGGCCTTAAATTAGTTTTGCTCCAAGGCTCAGCCACTGAGCTCACAGGAAGCCCTGTCATAGGTCTAGTTTTAGGGACTGTGATTGTGAACAAAAAGATGGCTCTGTCCCAAATCTGAATATACTCAATGACTGACAGGATCCTCTCAGGAGGCTCTGATCACACATTTCCACCTGGGCAGTCCTGGGGGTGGGCATGCCCCAGACCTATGAATTCTTTACTAAAAGGCTCCTCTTTCCTGAAGCATCCTGTCCATGGTTCCTGTGCATTTGGGTTCACACACCTCTGACATCAGCATGACCACCCTCAGGGAGCACCTCCTGTTCACTGTCCTGGCACCCAGTCCCCGCTGTGCTCTCTCCCACGTCCATGTCAATCCTCACCTTCCCTCACTAACTTCAAATGCACAAACACAGCTGCAAATTGTTATTCTCCAGAGTATTTGAGGTTTTGCTTCACAATAGTTCTCTTCCATTTGGCTCCAATAAAATCTTATAAAACATTCCATAAGTGTTTGGGCATTTCTTACATCAACATGTTGTCTTTTCTTCATTTACAACATGTATTTATATATGTTTTTCCCCGTGTGGAAAGGGAAGTGCACACAATTATAAAAACCGGCTACTTGGATGGGATGGATTCAAAAGAGTGCACAGGTGTTGGAGATGAGACCAGTGTCCTGTTGGTTGTCATGGATGTAAGTGTCCTGGCTTCTGCCAGCCCAGAAGGCCTGACTGGGAGGTTGAGCATCAACCTATGAGCCAGGAGGTCACAGTTTGATTCCTTGGTCAGGGCTTATGCCTGGGTTGCAGTCAGGATCCCCAGGGCGGGAGCGGGGCAGGAGGCTGCTGATCAGTGATTCTCTTCATTGATGTTTCCATGGCTCCACTGGCCTCCTCTCTGGAGAAAAGGAATGTGTATAAAGAAGAAGGAAGGAAAGGCGGCTTCCCCAGCTGTGCCTTCTCCCCTGTGACACTCTGGCAGGCTCCCCTGCTGGTTGAATTGGCATAAAATTCACAACATAAATGAGCCACTTTGAAGTCTTTGACTTGAGAACCTCTATGCCTGTGGAGAATGGTTTTAAGAGTTTATTTGAGCCAAACTTGATCACTGGAACAGTGAGCTCAGCTTCTTCTGTCCCCGGGATCGGGGTCACCAAGTCCAAAATGAAATCGGGGATCAGAAGGTTTAAGCAAAAGCATGGACACTTATTACAAGCAGATTCATGCTCCCCACACAGGGAGGGCCCCTGATGGGCTGCCCCTGAAGCCTGTGGTCTTGGGTATATATGGGCCACCAGCCTGCTCCCTGTCCACCTTGTGCCCACCTGATTGGCTTTCATTGTTCCTGCCCAGCAAGGGGCCTGCACATCCCCTGTTCCCTTGTGTGCATTCACCTACATGTCCTAGGCCCTCCCTCATTTCCCAGGCCTCCCGCTCTGAGTCCATAAACATTCTGCTATTGCTGCTTGGTTGGTGCCTGTGCTTAGGCTTCTCAGACTGCCAAGTCTGCCACTGCCTCCCATCCACTTTCCTGGGTTTCCCATGAACCCTGCCCTGTCTGCCTGCCCGTTAAGCTAACTCCCATCAAAGGCACCCCTTCTGGACATGAATCTGGAGTCCTCCAGGAACAGGAAGCTCATCTTCCTAAAACAGAGGTTCTCCTCACAAACACCAGACTCACTGCTCAGCCTGGGCCCCTCCTCCCCCCTCTGCAGGCCTGGGATGGGCGCTGCCCCCTCTGTTCTCTCTATTTTTGGTAGATTTCCATGGTGGTTGCTCTTTTCCTCATTCTCTGTTTGTTCTAAAGGAGTCACTGAGCAGAAGGGGCAGAAGCAAAATAGTGGCATAGGCAGCTCCAAACTCTTGTTCCTCCAAAAAGCATCAAAAAACAAACTGAATCTCTCAGAACTGGCTTCTGTCGGGCTCAAGAACAGTCAGACCAGCAGCAACTAAGCGAACCCTGATTCAAGTACATGCTACTCAGAGAGGGAAAGAGCCGGGGGTGTGGCTCAAGAGCTGAGCATTGGCTCAGGAATCACCAGGTTATGTGTTTGTTTCTGGGTGAGGGCACATGCCCTGGGTTGCAGGATCAATTCCCTATAGGGGGCATGCAGGAGGCAGACTATCAATGATTCTCTCTCATCACTGATGTTCCCATATCCTTAACCCTCTCCCTACTTCTCTGACATCTATAACCATATTTTCTAAAGATCAATAAAAACATCAAATGTCACACACATAAAAAAAAGACAGGATGAAGGAATTACTACTTTAAAGTGCTGAAGAAAAAATGAAAAGCCATCAACTTAGAATTCTAAACTAACTGAAAATCCATTTCAACATGGAATGGAGCCTGGTTGATGTGGCTCAGTGGTTGAGCTTTGACCTGTGATTCCATTCCTGCTCAGGGCACATGCCAGAGTTATGTACTCCATACACAATGGTGACCAAGTAGGACACAATAGATCAATGATTCTGTCTCATCATTGAGGTATCTATCTCTACCTGCCTCTTCCTTCTTCTCTGAAATCTATGAAGTACATATTAAAATAAGTAAATGAAATGGCTGTGGGTTTGATTCCCAGTCCCGGCAGTTATCAGAGGCAACTGAAAAATATTTCACTCTCCCCATCTTTCTGTGTTTCTCTCTCACTCAATGTTTCTCTCTATCTCCTTCTCTCTCTCTCTCTCTCCTTTCCTTTTCTTCTAAAAATCTATAAAAACATCTTTAGGTAAATACAAAGAAAATAAAATCTAACCTGTCTCATTTAGGTCAGTGGTTAAGCTTTGTCCCAAGACTCAAGAAGTCATCGGTTTGATTCCTGGCTAGGGCACAAGGCTGGGTTGTGGCTCTATCCCAAGTGGGGGCCACACAGGGGGCAGCCCATCAATGATTCTCTCTCATGGATGGTTTTGTCTCTTTATGGGTTCCTCTTCCTCTCTCTTAAAAATAAAAAAAATAGTATTTTTTAAAAAGACCTCTATCTATGTCTATCTCTACATCTATATGTATATGTATATGTATATTTATATCTATCTCTACATCTATATCTATATTTAGATATCTATATCTATATCTATAGCTATAACCATATTCAAGAGAGCGGAGGCAAATTGATATTATCACTAAAGGATCACTGATTGTTTCCACATTCACTTCCTGACCACCTCCTGCAGCACAGCCCCTGCTGTGGAAGGAGAGGCCCCTGGGCATGGTGACCAGGACCCCAAGGAGGGCCTGGTGCTCTGAGGGCACAGTCAGCACCTCCTTCCAGGAGCAGCCCCAGAGACTGGGACCTCCCTCACCTCTTCCCTTTGTATGTGCAGACACCTCCCCTATGCAAATGCCCACATGGCCACCAGACACATATACACAAGCACAGTTGGCGTCTATTTAAATGCAGGGCCTCCTCACCCTGGAGAATGCTTTCTGGAGGACAAGGGCTTCACCTGCAAGACATGACTACCCTGTGGCTCTTCCTTTTCCTGCTGTCAGCTCCCAGATGTGAGTGATTCAGGGCTTAGACGTGAGGAGATGGGGACCCTGCATCTGAGCCCAGGACTCACTGTGTTCTCTCTGTCCCAGGTGTCCTGTCTGAGGTGCAGCTGCAGGAGTCGGGCCCAGGACTGGTGAAGCCCTCGCAGACCCTCTCCCTCACCTGCACTGTCTCTGGGGTCTCAGTCACCAGCAGTTACTGGTGGAGCTGGATCCGCCAGCCCCAAGGGAAAGGGTTGCAGTGGATGGGGTGGTGGACAGGGAGCACATACTACAACCCAGCCTTCCAGGGCCGCATCTCCATCACTGCTGACACGTCCAGGAACCAGTACTCCCTGCAGCTGAGCTCCGTGACCACTGAGGACACAGCCGTGTATTACTGTGCAAGAGACACAGTGAGGTGAAGTCATTGTGTGCTCATACACAAACCTCCCTAAGAAGACAGCATGCCTGGGCTACAGAGAGCATCCTGGACACCAGGGGGCGCACAGGACCAGCACAGTGCCCAGATTAGGAGCAGGTGGAAAGTTGAGGAAAGACACCATTTCCTGCTCCTTCTTAAAATAGTTTTGCTCACAGGCTCAGCCACAGAGCTCACAGGAACCCCTGTCCTAGGTCTAGTTTTAGGGATTGTGTTTGTGAACAAAAAGGGAGCTCTGTTCTAAGCACAAAGGGGGCCACATGCTAACCTGACAAGCTCAGAGGAGGCCTGCATGGTGGTTGTACAAACTCAAAGACCTCACATAACCACAAAAGATGGTCTGAAAATTAAATATTTGACTACACACAGGTTACAGTGGGTAGTCATGTCCTGGATAGTATTTTCCCTGACAAAGACCAACTTAGATCTTTACTGAGCCCATTTGTCTTTTTGCCTCCAAGATAACATATTGATGAAATGACTGGGTAACTTGTCATTTTTATCCCTGACCCCTCAGGACACAACAAATGGCTCCAGGACACTCCCTCATTGTGGTTGTTATCAAGTTTATCCTCAACTGTTAATTATTTTAAACTCTCCTGTATCCATCCTGTAAAAGATGCAGCTGTCCATCATTTCTCTTTGTATCCTATCCCAGAGGTCTCCCTGCTTTGCTTTCTCCCACCTCCTTAATCTATCACCAGTGAGTTTCATGTATCCCCTCTACATTCCTTTCTTTGATTGCAATGTATAAACAGATATAACACGCCATTCTCCGGAGCATTATCTCAATTCATTGAGGTTCTGCTTAGCAGTATATGTCCAAATTTGGCTAAAATAAACTCACAAATTTCTTTACAGGTATAAATGTGTTTTACGTTAACAGATCTTTCTTTTTCACGATTGCATAGTGTTCCATGGTGTAGATGTACTACGGTTATCCAATCATCTGCTAATGGGGACTTAGGCTCTCTCCAAAGCTCAGCTGTTGCAATGTTATGAGCATACGGGTGCATGCATTCTTTCTGATGAATATTTTGGGCTTCTTAGAATATATTCCTAGAAGTGGGACCACTGTGTCAAATTTGAGTTCCATTTTCAATTTTTAGATGGAACTCCTTATTTTTACCTAAAAGGCTACCCTAGTCTGCATTGCTAATGGACAAAATAAACTGATGAACTGAAGTAGACCCAGAGCCATAGAAGGATGAACGGATCATGGAACCTCAGAGGGAAGGCAGGGGAGGATGGGTGGGAAGAGATCAACCAAGGAGCTTGTATGCACATATGTCTTACCTGTGGTCTCAGACAATGGGGTGATGAGGGCCTGGGGAGGGAATGGAAGGGAGAAGGAAGAGAATAATGGGGAGAAAAGGGGGACTTATGTAATACTTCAACAATAAAGATTCAGAGAGGGAGAGAGAGAGAGAGAGAGAGAGAGAGAGAGAGAGAGAGAGAGAGAGAGAGAACCTCCTATTCACTATCCTATCAGCCAGTCCCCGCCTTTCTCTCTCCCACCTCCATGTCACTCCTCACCTTCTCTCCTTAACTTCAAATGCACAATCACAGCTACAAACAGTTATTCTCCGGGACACTGGAGGACTTGCTCCCCAACAGTTGTCATCAGTTTGGTCCCAATAAAATCTTATCAAATGTTCTCTAGCCCTGGGATTCCTGACTGCCTGTGACAGCGATGGTGACAGCAGTGGAGGCAAATAAAAGTGGTTCAGTCAGGAAGCTGTGGCCTAGCACAGGATGTTAACTAACCAGGATGTGAATGATACAAGAATATAGGTTTGGTGAACTTTGAAATACAATTGCTACAACACTAACCTATTTAAAGGTTCTATTCCATATTTGATACTTTCTATAGCATCCATTCAAGGTTATGATTTAAACAGAAGCAGCGCTACCTTTTTATTCTTTCGATCCACATTGTGAGGTGAATAGTTCCTGATTGCAACATCTCTGCACCCCTGTGAGGCCTGCCTGCCGACCTGACACTGCTTCATCAGTGTGGTTTATTCGCCCCTGTACTGAACTCGAGCTTCTGTCAGCTGATGCTATGATACTGGTACTTCCTTAGAGAAGGTGTCTAAAGGAGGTTTGCCTACAATTACATCACCTTTGACACTGGGTTAGTAATATCCCAATTTCAGGGATATTTATATGGGGGGAAACTGTACACCTTAGAATCAATTAAATGACAATGGCAAGAGTTTAGACTGCACAACTGGGAAAATGAAGGCTGTAAATAAATAGCCAATGTCCAAGTGTATGCGTTTCCATCATTGTTACACAGCCTTTGCCAGTCTTCCCCTGGATGGGGCTGGCACACAGTGTTCCATCCCTGCCTTTCTCCTGTCCAAATTTTGTCTGGGCAACTTAAGCGGTACTGTGATCACAATGTCTAAAAGGGCTTGTCCTGCCCTAGCTGGTTTGGCTCGATGGATAGCTTGTCAGCCTGTGGACCGAAGGGACCCAGATTCAATTCTGGTCTCTCTCTGAAATAAATGGGCTTGTCCTGACAAGTGGATTGAAAAAAAATGTTCTCTATATATTAGGACATCTCTTACATCAAAATATTTTATTTTCTTCTTTTAGAAGACACATTCATACACGTTTTATCTCTGTGTGCAGAGGGATGTTCACACAATTATGAAACACCTGCTACTGTTACAGAATTTACCCAGTAACCAAGAAACCCACTCACTTCCAGAAGCACTAGTGCAAAGACTCAGGGGAGCCTGTGTATAAATCCTGGGCGAGCCAATATGGAGGAGGAAGCTGTCACTTTATACCCTCCAGTTTCTTTGTCCCCAAATATGGATCAGACTTCCAGACCTTTTGGGGACTTTGCAAAAAGCCACGTGTGCTGGGATGGGGGTTCTGACACCAGCCAAAGGCCTGGCCGAGTGCCAGTACTGATAACCCTCTGGGGGTTGTGTATAGCTCATGGGTTATGGCCTCTGTAACGTGGGAGTGTTTAGGTAAACAGATCTTGCAAGACCAGATGATTAAGGAAGGGGCAGTGACTAGACTACAGGCTAACAGGAATGTGCATTAGGGACGCTGATTGACCAGGTACAGAGTAAGGCTGCTGGTCTCTGACATTATTTCACAAATGTCTTATTTTCCTCATCATGACATCCACAGGATAGATTCTAAGGAGTTTGCATACTTTGTTGAGTGCCCTGATGCTCCAAGCACTGAGCTACAGCAACCAAGGCTCATGTTTTCAATGACGGAAACTCTCGCAGTTTGAGGGGCTGGGAAAACAGGGCTTTTGCACAAAACAGCAGGAAACTTGAGTGACATCTATGGTTGTAGGAGGCAGCTGTGTGCTTGTGAGAGTGGCAGTAGGTTAGAGACTGAGGCTGCGGCCAGAGCGTCCAGCCCAGCCTCTCATGCCTCGTCATTTGTACACTTTGGAGGTTTTATAGGGGCAGGAATGGACTGCTGGGGAAGCGGCGAGAATTGTAGGACATAGTAATCCTGCTCTGTTTACCGTGACTGCTTATTCTGATTAAAGAAGCACATTCTAGCCTGGCTGGCAGCCGCAGGGGGACCTGGGACTCACCTGGAGTGCAGCCCTTCCTCCCCCTGGGGGCTGCTTGTTATCCTGGAGAGATGAACAACTTCGCTGCAGGAACAGAGCCACAGCCCCTTGAAGATCCAGCCCTCTGCTCCCTGTCAGCTGCCCCTCACCATACCCTGTGGCTCCTTCCATGGAATTTTCACCCTTTCATTTGATGTGAGCAGCTGTTAAGGGCTGCAGATGAGGTTTTGTGGGTGACCTACTGCTCTCCCTTATTGCCGGCAGCATTGGAATGAATGCCTATATGTGATTTCGCCCCATCTCTACTCACCTGGCTCAGGTACTGACCAGGCAGCATGGACTATGCACTGACCGATCACATATTTGTATGTGTGAGATGTGATTGGGGAACAAAACAAGTAGAATCTTTCAGTCTCAAATTAAAGCTTCATTCAATGCACATTCTTATTCCCAAACCCCAGAAAGATAACATGGTCCATGGCGGTTGAAGGAGAGCGAGAGGAGGCCCCATCCATGTGTCCCCGCGGCAGCACACTTGGGTCCTCATCAAACCCCGGAGGAAGGAGGACTCTCAATCTTGGAAGCTGCTCCAAAGGAATGGGGTCAGAGAGATGGGTTTCAAGAAAGGAGGGAGGGAGGGCAGGTCAGGAAGGGTTCCCCTGTTTCCAGCATCCTTGAGGCCTCTCCTATCTGGGGTCACCCCTAGGATTACAAGGTCACGCATGCAGCCCAGATCCCAGCTGCACCTTATATGCAGACTCCATGCAAATGGGGTTCAACTCCTGCTCATAAAAGGGGGCCCTTGCCCAGCATGTTGGGGAGACATCCGGAGCCCAAGAACCTGAGACAGGACCCAGCAGCTCCACCATGGACTTGGTGCCAAGCTGCGTTTTCCTCCTGATCATTTCTCAAGGTCATTGTCAGGAGTGGGGAGCGCTGAGCCTTGTGCCTGTGCCTCTTTGTGCTTCCATGTGATTCTAAGTCCCCCTGTGTCTGTGTGTTTGCAGGTGTCCATTGTGAGGTGCAGCTGGTGGAGTCTGGGGGAGACTTGGTGCAGCCTGGGGGGTCTCTGAGACTCTCCTGTGCAGCCTCTGGATTTACCTTTAGTAGCTATGCTATGCACTGGGTCCGCCAGGCTCCAGGGAAGGGGCTGGAGTGGATTTCCGCTATTAGTAGTGGTGGTAGCACATACTATGCCACCTCTGTGAAGGGCCGCTTTACCATCTCCAGAGACAATGCCAAGAACACACTGTACCTGCAAATGAGCAGCCTGAGAATGGAGGACACGGCCCTGTATTACTGTGCAAGAGACACAGTGAGGGGAAGTCAATGTGAGCCCAGACACAAACCTCCCTGCAGAAAGATCTCTGACCACCAGGGATTGCTCCGGGTCCCTGAACACAAAGACCATCCAGCAGGTGCAGTTGGAGGTTTGGGCTGGTTCCTGTGTGGTTTCTTCCTCATGTCATAGTTTCTCCCAGGGAACCTCTGGGTCCTGACTATATGCTGACATCTGAGTCTCTGAGTGAGAAAGTCTGTTGTGAAGAGAGATAACTTTCTTATGTGACCAAACCACAGAGACTTTCTTTTAGGAAGTCTTGTGTCCCAATAATAATAATGTTATCTTCTGACCCACATCACCTAAACCCAACCAGTCTCTGTGTACTCAATAGCGCAACTCAGCCCCACAGAGCTCATAGTCCCAGCCAGCCAGCAGGACATGAGCATGTTAAACAGGGGGCACCAGAGTCAGGTGACCCCAAAGCTAGAGAAGAAAGACCTTGGGGTGAAGGTCATTGGCCTGTCATGGTGCTCATAGCAACAAGAATAGGTAACACCAGACAGAGGCTTAGGGACTCACTCCAGCTTGTACAGATGTCTAGGGTGAGGACAAACACACACAAAATGCTAATTCCATTCTTAACTAACCTGTTGGAAGCACAAGAAAGGCCCTCCAGGGAGTCAGACCTGCTCTGAGGAGACAGGAAAGGAGACTGGCTCAGGCTTTTATTTTGTTGAGGTGGTGAGAGAGGGGAGAATTCTGCTTCCAGGGGTTCACAGGGTTTCTACCTCTTAGTGACAAATGGAGAGGAGACCAGTATTTCTGGTCAGATTCCCCTGTGGGGCAGATGGAGAGGAAGCGAGGAATGAGCCATACATTGTCAGTGTCCAAATGTAAAGTAATATAATGTCTGGCCAGGTATTTTCCTTAAAATTTTTAATATATGACCAAAATGTTGTTGACAACAAGTGTGTCTGCAGAAATGAGTGCAAGAACAATTGTAAGTGAGCCAGTGGTGTTGATGATGATGAGGGTGATGATGGTGATGTTGATGGTGGTGATAAGGATGATGATGGTTATGATGACAAGGATGGACTGACACAGGGGTCCTCGTCCAATGAAATGAAGGCTCCTCATACAGACACATCATCACCATGGCTCCTGCAGTGAGGGGTGTCCACACTTCCCTGTCAGCGTTGAGAGAGTTCATAGAAGGGACACAAATGAATAGTGCAGATTCAGGAATCCATGCTCAGGCCAGATCAGTAATGACCCCAAAGGTGTACATTGTGAACACATTGCACCTTGGAAGGGGTCACCTTCTAGAACAGAGACCCTGTGACAATGTGCCTAAAGGAAACAGGGTCCCCTTCCCCCCACTTTGCAGGGACAGGTTCCTCCTTTCTCTTGATCCCTGCCTGCATGATCTTTAACGCTTCTACTTCAATCCACTCCTGCTCATCATTATTCAGGTGTTTCCTAGGATGATGGCAGCTGTGTCTATGATGCCCTGCACTTCCTTCTGGGCCTTCACTGAAGGAGGCTGTAAATCCACACGTCCAGTAACTCTCTGTCCATGAACATCAGGCACGTTTCTGTCATGTGACTCTAATCAAGTCCAGCTTCCTCCCCTCCCCCAGTCCCACAGTCACATATAGATTTATGGGTAACTTCCCAGCAGTGCTCCCCTCTGGTACCAGAACCTGCTCCAGTCCCCGTGGCTGCTGTAGCGAATCCACATGGACAGTGGAGGCTCAGCAATTTCTGGGGAGTTCTTTGTAAAGTCACCCAATATAAGACCCATTACAGATAATATTGTTTAATTAACCTTGTTTAAATTAAGGACTTTTGTCCCATCAAAGGTTTCAGTACACAAATTAAAACATAAGCGTAAAGAAGGTATTTCCAAATAACATGTCTGATGGCAGAACATACACACAATACTTTAAGGACTTTATATACTTTTGGGAGAACCCAGTACCTGTTGACCAGAGTGACCTCCCAGGGGAAGGACAGGGGGAGCATGGGAGGGAGGGATTCCTCTTTGGGTTGTAGTTCCATTTCCAATGAGAAATTCTATGGTAGGAATTCTCTTCTCTCACCTCCCAATGAACCCCAACATCACTGATGACACTAGACTGAGGAAACAGTTCCAACTCCATCCATTATCATTTCCACATGTGAATGATTCTATCCTGTGCACATACATGATCACTGATATTATTTCATGTATTCTCTCCACTTAAAGCCACGACTATTTCTGATGGAACTATTGGGGGGGAACCTGCCATAGGCCATGAACTTGCATATCAAATGATTTGCACAGGAAGCTGCAGACAATCACAAAAATTTCAACCACAAGGATCACAGGGGTCTTACCTTTCTGTGCTTGGGAGTAGTTTCTCAGATCAAAATAACATCATAAATTAAGATACTGAGAATGGGTGTCCTTTATTTTTATCATTTGTACAATGATAGGAATTATTTCAAAAAATAGATTTTAAAAGTCTGGAAATGTAGACATAATAAGGTTTTGTGATTCAGAAATGGTCAGAACAAATGCTAATCCCTTTGACACATGGTGAAATGATTCATGAGAAATAGAGACCACATTTGCTTCTTATTCTCAGAGACTGTAGGCCATTTAGGCCATTCATTGACCTAGTTGCAATGTGCTCATGACCCTTGTGATCCCTTGTCCCTGACTTAAATGATGAGTGTAAGAGGGACTCCCAAAAGACCAAGGCAGCCTGACCTCAGGCCCCACACTTATAGGAAAGACTGCCCCACATGCAAATTTCCCTTCAAGCTCCAGGGTACATCATCCCCTGGGCTGTGCAGGCTCACAGCTTTCTCCTCACTCAGAGCTGAGGTCTCTGGGAAGGCAGAGCTGTGGTTTAGAAGATGAGACTGCTGGGTCTTCTCCTGTGCTTGATGACAGCCCCCCAGGGTGAGGATCTCAGGGATCAGGGTGGTGTCATGGGATGGCTGTGACTGCAGGTGACTGACAGGACTGATGCTCCTTGTCTCCAGGTGGCCTGTCCCAGGTACAGCTGCAGGAGTCGGGCCCAGGACTGGTGAAGCCCTCGCAGACCCTCTCCCTCACCTGCACTGTGTCTGGATTCTCTCTGACCAGCTATGGTGTACACTGGATCCGCCAGGCTCCAGGAAAGGGGCTGGAGTGGGTCGGAGTTATATGGTCTGGTGGAAGTACAAACTATAACCCAACACTGAAATCCCGCCTCAGCATCTCTAGGGACACATCCAAGAGTCAAGTTCAGTTAACACTGAACAGCCTGAGAACCGAGGATATGGCCATGTATTACTGTGCCAGAGACACAGTGAGGGGAAGTCAGTGTGAGCCCAGACAAAAACCTCCCTGAGGAGGCAGCAGGGCTGGGCTGCAGGGTGCATTCTGGGCAGTAGGGGGCGCCTAGGACCCACAGCACAGAGAGCAGCCCCAGGAGCAGGGACAGAGGGAGGTGGGAGGGAAGGGCCTTCCTGTTGGGCTCAGGGATTTCCTCTCAAGCTCTCAGCTGCCTCCAGGGAGGGCTCTAGCTCTTTCTCTAAGGCTCTAATTTCCTGCTTTCTCACTGCAGACCCCAGAAGAGGAGGTAACACTGCCGCTGGCAGATGACATGTGGGCAGTGATGGGGACTCTCCTCACCATGTTCCTGTATTTCCTGCTTTTCTTTCTCAACAGAGACCATCCTCAGTGCTCTCATTGGTCTGTGGTTGGAAACTTTCCGACCAAGAGAGACACCAGCTCAGTTCAGGGCCCTGTGTGCTGAGCTCAGGATCTGACCCACATGCCCACCTGCCCCACAGGGGTCTTCATGCTGATAGGCCCACAGTAAATAAAACATGTACTTGTCCCAAGGACAGTGGAAGCTGATGAAGCGAATCTGAATGGTGCAAAGTGCTCCTAATGGCTGCTCCCTGGTCACCTCACCTGTATAGGTGCCAGGATTGGCTTTTTCTGGTCCCACAGGGGCAGGAAATGACATCATCTCTCTTCCTATAGGTGTCACACCATCACTGATGTGAGAGGATAGCAGTGTGCATGTCCCATGTAGTGTGGTTTAATAGGATGTTTAACAAGGGTCTTTGGAAATCATCTTGTGTTAACAAGCAGCTGACCAGGGAATTCTCTTGGTCAAGGAGACAGCTTTACAGTTTTTTAATCTTTTTTACTTAAAACCACAAGCTCAATCTTCACATTTCATAATGAGGGTGTTGACTACTCTGAAGACCACTCATTTGAGGGCTTAGATGGAGTAATAACCCAGGTAGCTACTGCTTGTTGGGGTGTTGCTCTATCTCAGCATTTCCCATAGGTGCTGTAGTGGCCCCACATTCACCTCACTCACATCTGCAGGATGGAGGAAACTTCCCAAGCTACCCTCCTTGTTCCTTTGGTGGGTCTTCAGGAGTCATGAGACCCCACTGTGTCTTCAAAGCTTCCCCAAGTCATGCACTGCTCCCCAGACCTCTGTGTGTCTTCCCTGGTCTCCTCCTGATTGACAGCTCTGCTGAACACAGAACCTTTCACCACTCAGGAATAGACCTTGGTGAAACCACGAACTGGTTCTTTGAAAAGATTTAAAAAAAAATTGGATGAACTATTATCCAGACTCATCAGGAAACAAAGAGAGAAAACCAAAATAAATAAATCAGGAATGAAGGCAAAGAAGTAGCAAATGACACTCCAGAAATAAAAACATGTTCAATAAAGTACTATGAACAATTGTATGCAAACAAACAGGACAATTTGGATGAAATAAAAGAATTCCGAGAAAAACACAGTACCCCAAACTGAAACAGGAAGAATCAGGTAAACTGAATAAGCCAATGACAACTGAGGAAATAGAAGCAGGAATCCAAAAGCTCCCTGCAAATAAAAGTCCTGGTCTGGTTACCCTCACAGGGGAGTTTTGTCAAACATCCAAAGAAAAACTAACACCTATACTCCCCAAACTCTTCAAAAAATTATAAGGGGAAGGCACTTCCAATTTTTTTTTATGAGGCCAACATTACCTAATTTTAAAACGAGATGACACTCATAAAAGAGAAAATTATAGATCAATATCCCTGATGAACACAGATGTTAAAATTCTCCACTAAATATTAGCAAATTGGATCCAGCAATATTTTAAAAAGATCAGATACCATCACCAACTGATATTCATCCAGGGATGCAAGGCTTGTATGATATTCACAAATCAACAAACCTGACACATCACAGAAACAAATTGAAAGAAGAATATAATATGACCATATCTATAGATTCAGAAAAAGCATTCAACAAAACCCAACACCCACTTTTGATAAATACTCTCAGCAACGAGAGAGAAGAGGGCTCATATCTCAACATACTATAGGAAAAGTATGACAAATCCACAGCCAGAATCATACTCAATGAACAAACACAAAAGACATTTCCCCTAAGAAATTGAACAAAACAGAAAGGTCTGCTTTTACCACTCTTATTCAACATAATACTGGAAGTTCTAGCCACAACAATCAGACAAGAAGAAGAAATAAAATGCATCCAAATTGGAAAGGAGGTCATAAAACATTTATAATTCATAGATGATATGATATTTTCATAGAAACCCTAAAGACTCCACACACAAGCACACACATAAATTTAATAAAGGAATCCATCAATGTAGCAAGACACAAAATTAACACACAGAAAATTGATGGTACTTTTATACACCAATAATAAATTTTCAGAAAGGGAAATCAGACCAACAATCCCATTTACCTTTGCATCAAAATATTATGAAATGTAAGAATAAACTTAGCCAAGAAGGTAAAAGACTTATAATCAGAAAAATACAGGGTGTTTAATGAGGAAGATATATAAAGTGGAAAACATACTGTGATCATGGATTGGCAGGATTAACATCATTAAAATGTCCATATTACCCAGTGTACTGAGTAATACAGATTCAATGTAATCAATTTTGAAATAGCTATATCACATTTCACAAATCTACGGCAAATACTCCAAAAGTTTATATGGAACCAAAAAAAAACCCCAATTAGCCACAGAAATCTTGACAAAGAAGAACAAAGGTGGAGAAAACACTGTACCAGATATCGAATTATACTCCAAAGCCGTAAAAATCAAAACAGACTGGTAATGGCATAAAAACAGGCATATACATCCATGGAACAGAACAGAAAACCCAGAAATCTACCCAAGCCATCACACTCAATTAATATTTGACAAAGTAGGCAAGACATACAATGGAGTCAAAATAGTCTCTTCAATAAATATGTCTTAGGAAAATTGGACAGATAACCATACAAATAAATGAAACAATACACAAACATACACCATATTCAGGAGTAACTAAAAAATGGTTAAAAGATGTAAATGTAACTAGGGATACCATAAAAATCCTAGAAGAAGCCTTAGGTAGCAAAATCTCAGAAATCTCTCATATCAATTTGTTTACAGATACATCTCCCAGGAGAAAATAAACAAAGGGGAATACATCAAAATAAAGTGTCCGCACAGCAAAGAAACCATCAGCAAAATGAAATGGAAGCCTACAGAATGGGAGAACATGTTCAGCAAGGACCCATGCGATATAAAGTGTTGATATCCAAAATATAAGAAAAGCCCATACAACTTAACCAAAGGAAGTCAAATTATTGAATTAAAAAATCGGCAAAGGACCTAAATACACACTTTTCCAGAGGGAACACAGAGTTTGCAAAGAGACATAAGAAAAATGCTCAGTCACTGACCCTCAGAGAGATGCAAATTAAAAGGTTAGGAGGTATCAGCTCACACCTGTCAGAATGGCTACCATCAACAAATAACAAGTGCTGGTGAGGGTGTGGAGCAAAGGGAACCCCCATGCCCTGCTGGTGGGAATGCAGGCTGGTGCAGCCACTATGGAACACAGAATGGAGTTTCCTCAGAAAATTAAAGATGGAACTGCCATTGGACCCAGTGATCCCACTTTTGGAATTTATCCAAAGCAACCCGAAAAACCAATCATAAACTATGTATGCACTCCCATATTCAAAGCAGCACAGTGTGCAATAGCTAAGATCTTGAAACAGCCGTAATGCCATCAGTAGCAGAGCGGATAAAAAGCTGTGGTACATTAATGCCAGGGAATACTATGCAGCAGTAAAAAAGAAGCATTTCTTACCCTTTGGGACAGCTTGGAGGGACCAGGAGAGTGTCATGTTAAGGGTAATAAGCATGTCAGAGCAGACAACTATCACATGGTCTTACTCATATGTGGAACCTAATGAACAAAATAAACTGATCAACAGAATGGATCCAGACACCTGGAAGTATGGAGCAGACTGGGGGATCTCAGAAGGAAGTCATGGTACGGTGATTGGGTGGGAAGAGGTAAACTAACAAACTCGTATACACAGAGGCTTAATCCAGGGACACAGACAACAGGATGGTGAAGACCTGGGGCACCCGGTGTGGGCTAGAAGGTGTCAATGGGGGACACAAGGGAACATGAGTGATACCTTCAACAATGAAGGTACAATTTAAAGAAAAAAGAATTAGGGCTTGAACCCTCAGACACACCCTGAACATGGTCCCTGTGTCCCCATCTGCTCTCAGGTGGGCTCAAGACCTCAGCTATGAAATACTCTGCCTCATTAATATGCAAAAGAGAGGAAGAAGACCAAGTTAAATATTGTGAGTCTGTGCCCTGAGGGCATCACCCACAGCCACTTCCTCCCCTACAGAAGTGCTCACAGCACAGCCCTCACCATGGACCGCATCTGGAGACCCTCCTCCTGGTGGCCATGGTGACAAGTAAGGGGCTCCTGTTCTGGTTAAGGAGGGTCCAGGGAGAGTCCAGGAAGATTCCACTCACTCCTATCACCTCCCACAGGTGTCCACTCCCAGGTGCAGATGGTGCAGCCTGGGGCCTCCGTGAAGGTCTTCTGCAAGGCTTCTGGATACACCTTCACCAGCTACTGGATGTATTGGGTGCAACAGGCCCCAGGACAGGGGCTTGAGTGGGTGGGGAATGTTAGGCCTAGTGATCGATACACAAACTACGCACAGAAGTTCCAAGGCAGACATGTCCACAAGCACAGCCTACATGGAGCTCCGCAGCCTGAAAACTGAGGACATGGCCGTGTATTACTGTGCAAGAGACACAGTGAGGGGAAGTCAGTGTGAACCCAGACACAAACCTCCCTGAAGAGGCAGCAGGCCTGGGCTGCATGGAGCGTCCAGGACACCAGGGGCCGCTCATGACCAGAACAGGACCTTGACCACCAGCAGGTGGAGAGTTAAAGACACCATTTCCTGCTCCTTCTTAAATTAGTTTTGCTCCAAGGCTCAGCCACAAAGCTCACAGGAAGCCCTGTCCTAGGTCTACTTTTAGGGATTGTGTTTGTGAAAAAAAGGGGGCTCTGTCCTAAATCTGACAAAACTCAGTGACTTTCAGGACCCTCACAGGAGGCTCTGATCACACATTCCCACCTGGGCAGTCCTGGGGGCTCCTCTTTGCCTGAAGCACCCCATCCCTGGTTCCTGTGCATTTGGTTTCACACACCTGTGACATCAGCATGACCTCCCTCAGGGAGCACCTCCTGTTCACTGTCCTGGCACCCAGTCCCCGCTGTGCTCTCCTCCACCTCATATCACTCCTCACCTTCCCTCCTTAACTTCAAATGTACAAACAGCTGCAAACGGTTAGTCTCCAGAGCATTTAAGGTTTTGCTTCCCAACAGTTCTCATCCATTTGTCTCCAATAAAATCTTATAACATTCCCTACATGTTTGGACATTTACATCAACATGTTGTCTTGTCTTCATTTACAACATGTGTTCATACATGTTTCTTCTTCATGTGGAGAAGGAAGTGCACAGAATTATAAAAACCTGGTATCTGGAACGAATGAGTTCAAATGAGTTCACAGGTGTTGGAGATGAGACACGTTTGCTGTTGGTTGTCATGAACGTAAGTTTCCCGTCTTTTTCCAGCCCAGCAGGCATGATAAGGTGGTTGAGCATCAACCTACGAACCAGGAGGTCATGGTTCAAATCCTTGGTCAGCAAACATATCTGTTTTTTCAGTCTCAATCCCGGGGGGGGAGGGGGGTAATGGGGAGTTGGCACCAGGGAGAGGGTAGGAGGCAGACAATCAGTGATTCTCATCATTGATCTTTCCATGGCTCCACTGGCCTCCTCTCTGAAGTCAAGGAAAGGGTACAAAGAAGGAGAAGGAAAGAAAGTAGGCTTCCCCAGCTGTGCCTTCTCTCCTGTGACACTCTGGCAGGCTTCCCTGCTGGTTGAATGGGCATAAAATCCACAACATAAATGAGCCACTTTGAAGTCCTTGACATGAGAACCTCTAAGCCTGTGGAGAACATTTTTAAGAGTTTATTTGAGCCAAACCTACCACAGGAGCAGTGAGCCCAGCTTCTTCTGTCCGCGGGATCGGGGGTCACCAAGTCCAAGAAAGAAATCAGGGACCAGAAGGTTTAAGCAAAAGCATGAACACTTAGTACAAGCAGATTCAGGCTCCCCACACAGGGAGGGCCCCCTGATGGGCTGCCCCTGAAGCCTGTGGTCTCAGGTGTATATGTGCTACCAGCCTGCTCCATGTCCAACCGTGTGCCCACCTGATTGGCCCTCATTGTTTCTCCCCAGCAATGGGCCTGCACGTCCCGTGTTCCCTTGTGTACATTCACCTTCCTGTCCCAGGTCCTCCCTGGTTTCCCAGGCCTCCCGCTCTGAGTCCAGAAGCATTGCTGCCTGTGCTTAGGCTGCTCAAACTGCGGAGTCTGTCCCTGCCTACCACCCACCTGCCTTGGATTCCCATGGACCCTGCCCTGTCTGCCTGCCCATCAAGCTAACTCCCCTCAAAGCCACTCCTTCTGGACATGTGTCTGGGGACTTCCAGGAACAGGAAACTCATCTTCCTAAAACACAGGCTCTCCTTACAAACACCAGACTCACTGCTCAGCCTGGGCCTCTCTTCCTACCTCTGCTGGCCTGGGATGGGGGCTGCCCCCCTCTGTTCTCTCTGTTGTTGGTAGATTTCCATGGTGGCTGCTATTCTCTCTTCTCATTCTCTGTTTGTTCCAAAGGAGTCACTGAGCAGAAAGGGCAGAAGCAAAATGGTGGTGTAGGCAGCTCCAAACTCTTATTTCTCTACAAAAGTACCAGAAAACCAGTGGAAACTCTCAGAACTGGCATCAGTGGGACTCTAGAACACAGTCAGACCTGCATCAACTGAGTGGACCCTGAATCTAGTACATGCTACTTAGAGAGGGGAGGAGCTGGGAGTATGGCTCAGGGGCTGAGCATTGGCCCAGGAATCACCAGGTTGTGTGTTTGTTCTCAGATCAGGGCACAGGACCTGGGTTGCAGGATCAATTCCCTATAGGAGGCAGCCAATCAATGATTCTCTCTCATTACTGATCTTCCCATATCTTTATCCCTCTCCCTACCTCTCTGACATCTATAACCGTATTTTCTAAAAAAAATAATAAAAACATCAAATGTCACACACACAGACACACACACACACACACACACAAAAAAAAAATCCTGAAAAACTGGAGGATGAAGGAATTACTACTTTAAAGTGCTGAAGAAAAAATGAAAAGCCATCAACTTAGAATTCTAAACTAACTGAAAATCCATTTCAACATGGAATGGAGCCTGGTTGATGTGGCTCAGAGATTGAGCTTTGACCTGTGATTGCATTCCTGGACAGGGCACATGTCAGAGTTATGGACTCCATACACAATTGTGACCATGCAGGACACAGTAGATCAATGATTCTGTCTCATCATTGAGGTTTCTGTCTCTACCTGCCTCTCCCTTCTTCTCTGAAATCTATTAAATATATATTAAAATGAATAAATGAAATGGCTCTGGGTTTGATTCCCAGTCCAGGCAGTTATCAGAGGCAACTAAAAATATTTCACTCTCCCCATATTTCTGTGTTTAATGTTTCTCTCTCACATAGATGTTTCTCACTCTCCTTTCCCTCTAAAAATCAATAAACACATCTTTAGGTGAGGACAAAGAAAAGAAGATCGAGCCCGTTTCATGTAGCTCAGTGATTGAGCTTCATCCCAGGACTCAAGAAGTCATTGGTTTGATTCCTGGCTAGGGCACAAGGCCAGGTTGTGACTCCATCCCCAGTAGGGGCCACATAGGAGGCAGCTCATCAATGATCCTATCTCAAGGATATTTCTGTCTTTTTATGAGTCTCCCTTCTTCTCTCTCTCAAAAAAAAGTGTTTTTTTAAAAAATATCTGTATCTATGTCTACCTCTACATCTAAATCTATATTTATATCTATATCTATATCTATATCTATATCTATATCTATATCTATATCTATATCTATATCTATATATATCCCTTTGAGCAGAGGCACATTGATGTTATCACTAAGGAGTCACTGACTGTGCCCACATCCTACTTCCTGAACATATCCTGTAGCACAGCCCCTGCTGTGGAAGGAGAGGTCCCTGGAAAGGTGACCAGGACCCCAAGGAAGGCCTGGTTCTCTGAGAGCACAATCAGCACCTCCTTCCAGGAGAAGCACCAGAAACTCTCGGGTGTATATGTTGGCACCAGGGGGAGGGTAGGTGCAGTCGGAAAGGGTCCCTCACCTCTTGCCTTTGTATGTGCAGACACCTCCCATATGCAAATGCCCACACGGCCACCAGACACACACATAGTTGACGTCCACTTAAATGCAGGCCTCCTCATCCTGGAGAATGCTTTCTGGGGGACGAGGACCTCACCTGCAAGACATGACTCCCCTATGGCTCTTCCTCTTCCTGCTGTCAGCTCCCAGATGTGAGTGACTTAGGGCTTAGATGTAAGGAGATGAGGACCCTGCATCTGAGCCCAGGATTCACTGTTCTCTCTGTCCCAGGTGTCCTGTCTGAGGTGCAGCTGCAGGAGTCGGGCCCAGGACTGGTGAAGCCAACGCAGACCCTCTCCCTCACCTGCACTGTGTCTGGGGGCTCAGTCACCAGCAGTTACTACTGGAGCTGGATCCGCCAGCCCCTGGGGAAAGGGTTGCAATGGATCGGTTACTGGACAGGGAGCACAAGCTACAATCCAGCCTTCCAGGGTCGCATCTCCATCACTGCTGACACCTCCAGGAACCAGTTCTCCTTGCAGCTGAGCTCCGTGACCACAGACGACACGGGCATGTATAACTGTGCAAGAGGCACAGTGAGGGGAAGTCAGAGTGAGCCCAGACAAAAACCTCCCTGAGAAGTCAACAGGACTGGGCTGCAGGGGGCACCCTGGACAACAGGGGGTGCTCAGGACCCATAGCAGAGAGAGCAACCACAGGAGCAGGGGCAGAGAGATGTGGAGGGAAGAGCTTTCCTGTTGGGTTCAGGGATTTCCTCTCAAGCTATCAGCTGCCTGCAGTGAAGGCTCTTCCTTCTCATGTTCTCACTGCAGACAACAGTGAAGAAGGGCATTGTGTTTGCAGGTGACATGGCGGCAGTGATGGGGACTCTCCTTCACTGAGTCTTTTATTTTCTGTTTCTCTTTCTCTACAAGGAGACCATCCTCAGAGCTCTCATCATCCTGGGTTTGGGAAATGTCCCTACCAAGAGAGCCCACAACTCAGCCCAGGCCCATGTGTGCTGACCTCAGGCCCCTGTCCCCACCTTTCCCTGTCACAGGCCCACCTGCCCTCTCCTTTCCCTCTCACAGGCCCACCTGGCCCACCATGACCAGGATCATCCACCAAGACCTCCCACCACAGCTCTCAGTCCTTCCTACCTGTTGGATGAAATACACAATTGGCCTGGATTAAAGAGGGCTTTAATCTAACAGACAGGAGTGGATAGAACTGGTCTATATTTTCAATTTTTAGAGGTTAAAAAAGTAACAACATCTGTAGAGAATAACACATGGTGTAAGACTAACACTGCAAATTAAACATAGGTGAATTTCCAGAAGTCTAAGGAAACTCTCTAAAATGGAACACAGCATAAATTTTCCATGAAATAGCCATCAGGAATGTAAGATACAATAAAGTAATGAAGAGAAACCAAGATAGTGGCGTAGGTAGCGCCTAAGCTCCCACCTCGTACAACAATTTCTTTCTTTTTTTTTTTTTTCTTTTCTTTTCTTTTCTTTTCTTTTTTTTTTTTTTTCCCACACTTGTACAACAATTTCAAAACAACAACTAAAAGACAGAACAGACATCATCCAAAACCACAGGAAAGCTGACGGAGTGTGAAATCTACAACTAGAAAGAAGGAGAGAGGCTCACGGATCTGGGAGCCACAAAACAATGAGGTAGAAAGACACTCGTGCCCAGAGAGGAAGGGTGGCTGAGTAACTGGCTGGCAGGAGGGAAAAGGAAGCCTCCTATTGCACTGAACCCTTTCCGACTGCACTGAACCCCAACCCTGGCCAAAACCCCGTGGACCCAGGCTCACACAGGTGGAGACAGGATTGTAGAGAAAGGCACCCATAGACTCAGAGACTGGGAGACTCAAGGGAGCTGGGAGCCACAGCAGGCAGGGTCTACAGTTGTGTGCGAGTGAGTGTGCGCAGAGAGGTCTGACCTTGGAAGTTGCAGTGGCCTATCCATAGCAGATGGAGTCAGAGGCTTCAGGCTACAGAGATCCATCCAAAATCTGGGCAAGCTTCTGGGGCACCTACACTCTTGCACAGGTAATCTAGACTGTCAGGGAAACTCAGAGGAGCTGCAGAAGGCAAAGATCTGAGGCACATGCACAAGGGCAGGGCTGACGGGAAGCCAAGACTGTCAGCGCAGCCCTGAGACTTTGCCCCATCCAAGCTAAGCACAGAGGCTTTTGCATTTTTGCAAGTCTGATCCTATAAGACTGTCTCGATTACAGAAGGTATCCCGGAGTAGACACAGCTGATACTCTCAACCAATTGGCCTGGAGGTCAATTCTTCCCAGTGATACTAACAACAATTAAGACTTAACTACAACAAGGTTGTACACACAGTCCACAAAGGGGAGCACCAAGAGTGTCTACCTCAAGTAACTGGGGAGGCTGACCCAATGGGCAATACAGGACACCAAAGCCATTCTACCAACTCTGGGAAGCAGTGAAAAAGCCAAGACAAGAAAATAGATCTCAAATTAAAGAGATGGAGGAGAACAAACGACTGGACATAGAGTTCAAAACAATGGTTATAAAGTTTTTCAAGAATTTCCTAGAAAAGGCCAATAAGTTTAATGAGACTCTTGGGGATTTGAAAAAGGACCAACTAGAAATTAAACATACACTGACTGAATAAAAAATACATTGTACAGAGACCAAACAGCAGACTTGAGGAACACAAGAATCAAGTATCAAAGATTTGGAATACAAAGAGCCAAAGGACACTCCTTTGGAGAAGCAAGAAGAAAAGAGAATCCAGAAAGTTGAAGATAGTGTAAGGAGCCTCTGGAACAACTTCAAGCATACCAACATTAGAATTATGGGGGTGCCAGAAGAAGAGAGAGTGCCATATAGGCACTGAAATCCTATTTGAAGAAGTAATGTCAGAAAACTTCCCCCACCTGCTGAAAGAAATAGACTTAGAAGTACAATAAGCGCACAGAACCCCAAACGAGGAATCCAAAGAGGACCACACCAAGACACATCATAATTAAAATGCCAAGGGCAAAAGACAAAGAGAGAATCTTACAAGCAGCAAGAGAAAAGCAGTTGGTTACCTATAAGGGAGCACCCATACGACTATCAGCTGATTTCTCAACAGAAAGTATGCAGGCCAGATGGGAGTGGCAAGAACCTACAACCAAGATTACTATACCCAACAAAGTTATCATTCAGAATTGAAGGGCAGATAAAGGGCTTCACAGATAAGAAAAACCTAAAGGAGTTCATCACCACAAAACCAATATTATATGAAATGCTGAAATATATTCTTTAACAAGAAGAAAAAGGTAAAGATAAAAATTATGATAAACAAATACATGTATATCAACAAATGAATCTAAACTTCAAGTGAATTAACAATCTGAGGAAGAGAATAAAATGGTGAATATAATAGAATCAAGGGCAAAGAAAGGGAGTGGATTGAAAATTATCAGGGTGGAAGGGCTTTGGGGGGTGCAGGAAGAGACCTGATTAAAATCATATACCTATGGATGAGGATAATGGGGGGGAGGTAAGGGCAGAGGGTGGGGAGGGAACTGGGTGGAAGGGAGCTATGGGCTGGGGGGGGGAGAGAAATAATTGTAATAATCAAAGCTTATTCCACATTTTTAAATCAACCAATGTAATCCACCAGGTCAACTGTGTAGAGAAGAGAAGTCGCGTGGTCATTAAAATCAACACAGAAAAGTGTGTGACAAGCATAGCACTCATTCATGATCACATGCTTAGGGCACTTGGGACAAAGGTCCCTTCCTCTCTCTGGTACTGGGACTCCTGTAGCTACTATCACACTCGATTGTGGGGAGTTTAATGATCCCCTCAGATGGGGACAGAGTCAGAAATGTCCACTCTGACCACTTCTGTTCACATTGTTCTTGACGTTTTAACAAGAGCATGAAGAGGAGAAAAGTGCACGGAGGCATGCCAATGTGAACCACCATACAAGGCGTCCCTCCTTGCAGGGGACATGTCCATCTGTGAAGAGCAACCAGAAGGAGCCAGATCAGCATCACGGGTGAGTGTACAGAAATGGGGCTATCGGAGACGGATCCTCACTGCAGTGGTGCTGCCATGTGGGGCTGGCAAAGCAGCAGAAAAGGGGACGGAACTGAGTTCCTGTGGGAAGCCATCCCCAAACACACAGCCTCTCCCAGAGATGCAGTCTCCAGGAGGAACTGGGCAGCACACTGGTCTCCAGAGTTCACCCTAAATCCCCTGCTCACTGCAGGGGCCATGCGTGTTTGCTCATTGAGCTGAGCCCAGGGAACATGACCTCTCCCGCCTCTTTGGGACTGGAAGTAGGTTTGCCCTGGGAGCCAGGAGCCCCCTGAAGCCTGGCTGCCCCCTTCCTCTTACAGGAGTGGGAAGAGGGGTGTCCCTAGAGGTCACACTTCAGAGTGGGTTCCCAGGTCCCCAGAAATCACGCTGTGAAGCTGGGGATACACGCAGTGAGCTTCTAAACTGACATTGAACCCCACATGCGTGTGGAAGGGAAGGGGGGAGGAAGTCCCTTTGTCCTCCTGGCACCTGGGACAACGGACTTTTTCTCATTTGAGTTTGTATTTCCTCAGCCTCACAGACCCCTGACCAGCTGGCTCACGGGGGTGGGGGGTGGGGGAGTGTTTGGGTACTCCACAGCGAGGCCCAGCATCCACCAGCAGGAGAGGGGGACTGGGTGGTTCTTTGTCAATATTTCCCTTTTTTCCTCATGTTTCTCTGATCAATGTTTCTCTCTCATATCAATGTTTCTCATTCTCTCTCTCTCTCTCTCTCTCTCTCTCTCTCTCTCTCTCTCTCTTTCCTTCTAAAAATCAATGAGCATATCCTCGGGTGATAAAAAAGCATGGTTTGTATGGCTCCGCAATTGAGTGTCGTCCCAGGACCAAGATGTCACCGGTTAGATTCCTGGTCTGGGCTCATGAGGGGGTTGTTGTCTCCATTCCCAGTGGGAGCCATACAGGAAGAAGCCAATCAATTATTCTTTCTCATGGATGTTTCTATCTCTCTATGCCTCTCCATTCCTCTCTCTCTAAAAATCATGAGTTAATTTTTTCAAATATATCTCTATGTATGTCTATCTCTACATATATTCATATCTATATCTATATCAATCTCCATATCCATATTTATATCCACAGCATATCTATATCTATATCTATATCTATATCTATATCTATATCTATATCTATATCATCTATATCTATATCTATATCTATCTATATCTATATCTATATCTATATCTATATCTATATCTATCTATACCTATACCTAAATCTATATACATAGGTGGAGAGGCACATTGATCTTATCCCTAAGGAATCACTGATTGTGCCCACATCCCACTTCCTGATCACCTCCTGCAGCACAGCCCCTGCTGTGGAAGGAGAGGCCCCTGGGCAAGGTTACCAGGACCCCAAGGAGGGCCTGGTTCTATGAGGGCACAGTCAGCACCTCCTTCCAGGAGAAGCCCCAGAGACAGGGACCACCCTCACCTCTTCCCTTTGTATGTGCAGACACCTCCCCTATGCAAATGCCCACAGGGCCACCAGACACATACACACAGTTGGCATCCACTTAAATGCAGGGCCTCCTCACCCTGGAGAATGCTTTCTGGGGGACGAGGACCTCACCTGCAAAACATGACTCCCCTGTGGTTCTTCCTCTTCCTGCTGTCAGCGCCCAGATGTGAGTGACTCAGGGCTTAGATGTGAGAAGATGGGGACCCTGCATCTGAGTCCAGGACTCACTGTTTTCTCTCTGTCCCAGGTGTCCTGTCTGAGGTGCAGCTGCAGGAGTCTGGGCCAGGACTTGTGAAGCCCTCGCAGACCCTCTCTCTCACCTGCACTGTCTCTGGATTCTCCATCACAACCAATTATAACAGCTGCAACTGGATCCGCCAGCCCTCAGGGAAGGGGCTGGAGTGGATAGGGCACATACATAATGGTGGGAGCACTGCCTAGAGCCTCTCCCTCAAGAGACAAACCTCCATCTCGAGAGACATGTCCAAGAACCATTTGTCCCTACAACTGAGCTCCATGACCACCAAGGACGCAGCTGTGTATTACTATGCAAGAGACACAGTGAGGGGAAGTCAGTGTAAGTCCAGAGACAAACTTCCCTTAGGAGGCAGCAAGGCTGAGCTGCAGGGAGCAATCAGGGCACCAAAGGGTGCCCAGGACCCACAGCACTTAGAGCAGCCCCATGAGCAGAGGCAGAGGGAAGGGGAGAAAAGGGCCTTCATATTGGGCTCAGGGATTTCCTCTCAAGCTCTCAGCTGCCTCCTGGGAGGGTTCTTCCTTTTCATGTTCTCACTGCAGACAACAGTGAAAAGGGGCATTGTGTTTGCAGGTGACATGGCTACAATGACAGGGACTCTCCTTCCCCAAGTCTTTGTATTTTTATTTCCCTTTCTATACAAGGAGACCATCCTCAATGCTCTACTTGTCCTGGTTTTGGGAAACATTCCCAGCAAGACTCCAGGGCTTCCCAGGCCCCTGTGTGCTGACCTCAGGCTCACCTGTCCCCACCTTTCCCTCTCACAGGCCCACCTGCCCCCACCCTTCCCGCTCACAGGCCCACCTGCCCCCACCTTTCCCTCTCACAGGACCACCTGCCCCACACCTTTCCCCCTCATAGGCCCATCTGTGCCACCATGAGGAGGGTCATCCACCAGGATCTCCCACCACAGCACCCGTACTCCCTACCACATGCTTCCCTCCTGGTCCTCATTCACCTGGTGGATTTAGAAACCCACCCCAACATCTGGCTTCAATCACCACAAAATGTTGGGTCTGATTTATGTTGTTTCCTGATGAAAGGGACCCTGTGGTTATAGGTATGTCCCATCAGATGGCTCAGGGTGACCCCCAAATCAACACCATTTGCTTCTTCATCCCCACCTTAACCATCTGCAAAATCCTGTCGTGTAAGGACACACACAGGCTCCCTCGATGAGGTCAAGGTCCAGCCATCAAAGTCCCCTGAGAGTCAGGGCCTCCACAGCCCCTCAGGAACCTGGGGACAGGTTTCCTTCCTGGGAGTTGGGAATTGTGTGTGTTAGTTGTGTGTGTGTGAGTGTGTGTGTGTGTGTGTGCGCGCGCACGTGCACGCACATGGTAATCTGTTTGGAATTGAGCCATGACCCCCTTCTTTCTAGATTCAGGCACAGTAATTTGGACCTCACATGGAATCTGGAACTTGGGTTAGTCTTCAAGCCAATGCTTTCTCTCCTAGAGGACTCCAGATGTAGTGTGTGCCTATTTCAGGGCAGAGAGAGGCAGATGGAACTGGTTGGATAATGAGGAAATGACAACACAATGAAGACACGGTCCTGGAGGTGTGCCTGCTCAGACGTGGTAAATTCCCATCCTTGGTACTTTCCTCCCAGGCTCAGGGTGGCTTTTCCCGTGTTGCAGATGGTTCATCCAGTGAATGGGCTTCAGTGCCTGTGGTCAGCCATCATGTAGGGAAACAGTGACGGCACTGCGCAGGGCCACATGCAGACCCGAGGAGGCACTGGAGGGGGAGGACATGATGGTGCTGAAATGAGCTGCTTATGAAGCAGGAAAACTTCACGTGCCCTCTCTCTCCCGGTAGGGAACCATGTCACATGTCCACATGGAAACAGACCCTGATGGTGAGAACAAGGCGGAGCCACCAAGGCTGACCAGGTTTCTAAGACATTAGATCCATCAGCTCCAGTAACAGGCAGTTTTCTGGATGATCTATTTATTCTGTAATAATTGTCAGAGATAAATAATTCTATTAATATAAAATGAGTTTTATGTGTTCCTTTATATCATGGTTTTACATCAAGACTTTTATAATTATTGATGTCCAGGAGACATGGGGAAAATGATCAAAGTTCCTGACCATCCGAGAGATGAAAAATAAAAAGGACAATGAGGTATCAGCTCAGACCTGTCAGAATGGCTACCATCAACAAATCAACAAATGACAAGTGCAGGCAAGGGTGTGGAGCAAAGGGAACCCTGCTACTCTGCTGGTGGGAATGCAGGCTGGTGCAGCCACTATGGAACTCAGTATGGAGTTTCCTCAAAACATTAAAGATGGTGCATGACATTTCACCCAGTGATCCCAGAGTTAGAAATAGATGCTGAGAGACCCCAAACACCACTCAGAAACAAGCATGAACCCCTATCTTCATAGCAACATAATTTGCAATACCTAAGATCTGGAAACAGCTCAAGTGCCTATGAATAGCTGAGTGGATAAAAAGCCGTGGCACATTTATGCCAGGAAATACTATGCACTAGTAAAAGAGAAGGATCTATTACCCTTTGGGACAGCATGGAGGGACCTGGAGAGTATCATACTAAGTGAAATACGCCAGTCAGAGAAAGACAAGTATCACATGGTCTCACTCATATGTGGAACCTAATAAACAAATTAAACTAATGAAGAGAATGGATCCAGAGACCTGGAAGCATGGAGCAGACAGGGGAATCTCAGAGGGAAATTGTGGTAGGGTGGGTGGGTGGGTGGAAAGAGGTCAACCAACAAACCAATATGCACAGAGGCTTAATCCAGAGTCACAGACAACAGGATGGTGAAGGCTTAGGGCACCCAGGGCGGGCTAGAAGGTGTCAATGGTGGATACAAGGGGACAAGTAATACCTTCAACAATGAAGGTACAATTTAAAGGGAAAAAAATTAGGATTTGGACCTTCAGACACCCTCTGAACATGGTCCCTGTATCCCCATCTTCTCTCAGGTGGGCTCAAGACCTCAGCTATGAAATACTCTGCCTCATGAATATGCAAAAGAGAGGAGGCAGACCAGGTTAACTATGGGTAAGTCTGTGCCCTGAGGGCATCACCCACAGCCACTACCTCTCCTACAGAAGTGCACCCAGCACAACCCTCACCATGGAATGTAGCTGGAGAACCCTCCTCCTGGTGGCCATGGCGACAGGTAAGGAGTTGCTGTCCTGGTTAAGGAGGGTCCAGGGAGAGTCCAGGGGGATTCCACTCACTCTTGTCTCCTCCCACAGGTGTCCACTACCAGGAGCAGCTGGTTCAGCCTGTGGCTGAGGTGAGGCAGCCTGGGGCCTCCGTGAAGGTCTCGTGCAAGACTTCTGGATACACCTTCACCAGCTACTTCATGCACTGGGTGCGACAGGCCCCAGGACAGGGGCTTGAGTGGGTGGGGGAAGTTAACCCTAGCAACGGAAACACAATCTATGCACAGACGTTCCAAGGCAGGGTCTCCATCACCGCAGACAAATCCATGAGCACAGCCTACATGGAGCTCAGCAGCTTGAAATCTGAGGACACAGCCGTGTATTACTGTGCAAGAGACACAGTGAGGGAAGTCAGCGTGAATCCAGACACAAACTTCTCTGAGGAGGCAGCATGGATGGTCTAAAGGAAACATCCAGGACACCAGGGAGCGCTCAGGACCTGAAAACCCAGGGTCCCAGCTTCGATGCTATCCCTAGAGGGGTTGTGAGGGCTTCCTATTGGGGTCAATGCTGCCTTCCATCTTAATATCAACAGGGCAGATCCTTCTTCCTTCTGTGTCTTTAATTAGATTATCTGCAGGAAAAAACAGGAAGTGGCTGTGTTTCAGATCTTGTTGACTTCTCCAAGCTCTTCCTGTCATCAGGTCTCTGATGGTCGCCCTCTGGGTTGACAAGGAAAACATTATAGGGGTTCTGTCCCCTCACTGAGAGCGAAGTCCACACCCTCCAGGCAGTGATGAGCAGGGAACACGGAGTCCAGGCCCCAAACCTCACCGAGGGTGGTCAGCCCCTCACTTTGCCCCAGGAGGAGCCCTTTGGGGGAAGTTAGCTTCTTGCCTCTCACTGACATGGCTGCACATGGAGGTGGAGGTAGGACCCTGAAGGCACTAACTCTCTGTGAGCCTGGAAGCACCCACCTCTCCTTGTGCCCCAGATGGAGATAGGAAGCCCTGCTGGGCCTGTTCCCCGTGGGTCTCAGAACCAGGTTCCAGGGGATGTGTCCCAACACCTGTCCCGCTTCCCCTGGAGAACTACCTGCATCCTGAGAACCTGCTGGAGGGAGACCTGGTCCCACCCCCCTGTGCTGTACCTCCAGCTCCACAGACTCTACCCATCCTCACCCTCTGTCCTCTGCAGCCCACACTCTCACCCCATGGGGCCTGCACAGGACGTCCCTTGTGGGTGTGTCTGCCCTCTCCTTCCCATCCTGATAGGTTTTACCTGAAATTCAGCCCCAAGTCACCCACTCATGCCCATCTCCTGTGCCATGCACTCCCTGAGACACTAGGCTTGGGGACACTGAGGCGGCCTGAAGACAATCTCAGCCTCCCTGCTGAACCCACATGCAGAGCCCACGTGTGTTGTCAGGCCATGGGGGACCCACCTGTGTCAGGTGGAGACACAGCTGAGCACTGAGCTCCGAGCACCTCCAACAGCTCACACCAGTGCTGAGGGATTTCCAGAGGCCCATGAGCTCCAGAGCATCCTGGTGGACAAGAAGCATCCATCTTATATAAAAACTGCTCTTTGAAATTTTAACCCTTCTATTTGGCTTCTGTACATTCTTGCTTACAAAGACTACTCCCACTTCAGCTAGGCTATTGAACTTTCCCTAGACAAGGTTTTCTTTTTCTTTTCTTAAAATATATTTTATTGATTTTGTACAGAGAGGAAAGGAGAGAGAGAGTTAGAAACATTGATGAGAGAGAGTCATCGATCAGCTGCCTCCTGCACACCCCCTACCTGGGATATGCCTGCAACCAAGGCACATGCCCCCGACAGGAATCGAACCTGGGACCTTTCAGTCCCCAAGCCGACGATCTATCCATTGAGCCAAACCGGTTTTGGCTAGACAAGCGTTTCAGTGTTGGTGCCAGGCTAGGCCTCTGGTTGAGGACTCAAGACCCAGCACATACGGGATCTTTAAGAACCTGCAGAAGGGGCCGGAAACACCCCATATTTAGGAGATAAAGAAGGCAAAAACGTAAAAATAGGGAAAATTCCTGCATTTGGGGGCCCAGAATTTGAGAGGCATTTGCCTTTGGACCCCTGCTTAATAAATGTAACTCCATCTCTCTAAGTATTGCTTTGCTCTTCTTCAGTTTTCTGTAACAGACAAGCCTATGGCTACAATGGTCGGAGGGCAGACAGGGAAGACTTGGGGCCTGGTCACCTATAAGTTTGCCAACAACCTGCTGACCAGAGCCAAGGTGCACTGGTGCTCTGTGAATCCTAAAAGTGCAGGGACAGCCCTGCCAGTGTGGCTCAGTGGTTGAGCGGTGACTTATGAAGAGGAGGTCACTGTTTGATTCCAGGTCAGGACACATGCCCAGGTTGCCACCAACATCTTTAGTTTGGGTATGCAGAATGCAGCCAATCAGATATTCTCTCTTATCATTGATGTTTCTGTCTCACTCTCACTCTCCCTTCCTCTCTGATATCTATTTTAAAATATTTGATTGAATAAATGAAAGTGTTGCAGTTGTGGTTGGCAGTATAGGGGTATATGCGAGGCAACTGACCAATGTTTCTCTCTCACATCAATGTTCCTTTCTCTCCCTCTCTCTTTCCTTTGCCTTTAAAATCAATAAACATGTCCTCAGGTGAGGTCAAAGAAAAGAAGATCCCACCTGGCTCCTGGGCTCAGCACTTGTGCGTAGACACAGGAACCAAGAAGTCACTGGTTTAATTCCTTGTGAGGGACATGATGGGGTTTCGGTCCCTGTCCCCAGTGGGGACCATGCAGGAGGCAGCCCATGGATGATTTTCTCTCATGGATGTTTCTATCTCTCTATTCTGATCCCTTCCCCTTTCTGAAAAAATCAAGAAAATTGTATTTTTAAAAAAGATTTACATATGAATCTATTTCTACATCTATGTCTATATCTAAATATCAATATCTATATCTATATCTATATATACATATCTAAATCTGTATTTGTATATGTATATTGATCTTATTCTTTAGAAGTCACTGATTGTTCCCACATTCACTTCCTGACCACCTCCTGCAGCACAGCCCCTGCTGTGGAAGGAGAGGCCCCCCTGCACGGTGACCAGGACCCCAAGGAGGGCCTGGTGCTCTGAGGGCACAGTCAGCACCTCTTTCCAGGAGAAGCCCGAGAGACAGGGATCTCCCTCACCTATTCCCTTTGTATGTGCAGACACCTCCCCTATGCAAATGCCCACACGGCCACCAGACACACACACAGTTGGTGTCCACTTAAATGCAGGGCCTCCTTACCCTGGAGAATGCTTTCTGGGGGACAAGGACCTCACCTGCAAGACATGACTCCCCTGTGGCTCTTCCTCTTCCTGCTGTCAGCTCCCAGATGTGAGTGACTCAGGGCTTAGATGTGAGGAGATGGGGACCCTGCATCTGAGCCCAGGACTCACTGTGTTCTCTCTGTCCCAGGTGTCCTGTCTCAGGTGCAGCTGCAGGAGTCGGGCCCAGGACTGTTGAAGCCAACGCAGACCCTCTCCCTCACTTGCACTGTCTCTGGATTCTCCATAACAGCCAGTGGTTACTGCTGGGACTGGATCCGCCAGCCCCCAGGGAAGGGCCTGGAGTGGATGGGGAGCATATGTTATGAGGGGAGCACTTACTACAGCCCCTCCCTCAAGAGCCGAACCACCATCTCCAGAGACACGTCCAAGAACCATTTCTCCCTGCAGCTGAGCTCTGTGACCACCAAGGATACGGCCATGTATTACTGTGCAAGACACACAGTGAGGGGAAGTCAGTGTGAGGCCAGACAATAACCTCACAGAGGAAACATCTGGGCTGGGCTGCATGGAGCGTCTGTGACCACTATAGGGCGCTGAGGACCACAGCCATGAGTACCAGCTCAGGAGCTGGGACCTGGGGGATATAATCTCTGATGACCTGGTGGGAGGTTTTATTCTCCAAAAGTAACATCCTCTTTCAGGACTAACTGCACCTCCCCTTTATGCCTTCCATTTCCTTCCACACAACAGCTGAGAGGAAGGTATTTACCTCCTCTGCTCAATTAGGAAGTCAGAGGCTAACTTCCCTGAGGAGGCAGCAGGGCTGGGCTGCAGGGATTTTCTAGGACACCAGGATTCACTCAGGACCAGTTTAGGGACCAGACCTGGAGCAGGTGGAAAATTGAGAAAAGACCATTTCCTGCTCCATCTTAAATTAGTTTTGCTCACAGGCTCAGCCACTGACCTCACTACAAGCCTGTCCTAGTTCTAGTTTTAGAGATTGTGTTTGTGAACAAAAAGGTGGCTGGGTCCAAAATCTGACGAAACCCAGTGACTGACAGGACCCTCACATGAGGCTCTGATCACATATTCCCACCTGGGCAGTCCTGGGGGTGGGCACACCCCAAGCCTATGACTTCTTTACTAAAAGGCTCCTCTTTGCCTGAAGCACCCTGTCCATGGTAACTGTGCATCTGGTTTCACAGACCTGTGACACCAGCATGACCACACTCAGGGAGCACCTTCTGTTCACTGTCCTGTCACCCAGTCCCTGCCTTGCTCTCTCCCAACTCCATGTCACTCCTCACCTTCCCTCCTTAACTTCAAATGCACAAACGCTGCTGCAAATGGTTATTCTCCAGAGCACTGGAGGTCTTGCTCCCAAAAGTTGTTGACAATTTTGCCCCAATAAGATGTTATAAAACATTCCCTACATTTTTGGACATTTCTTACATCAACATGTTGTCTTTTCTTCATTTATAACATACATTCATACAGGTTTCTTCCCCGTGTGGAGAGGGAAGTGCACACACTTATAAAACCTGCTACCAGGATGGATGAGTTCATATGAATTCACAGATGCTGGTGATGAGACAAGTTTGTTGTCATGATTGTTAAGTGTCCAATCTTTTCCTATCCCAGCAGTTCTGACTGGGAGATTGAACATCAACATATGAACCAGGAGGTCATGGTTCAAATCCTTGATCAGTACACATGCCTGGGTTTCTGTCTCAATCCCCAGGGTAGGGAGAACGGGGGAGGGGGGAGGTGGCAGGTGATCAGTGATTATCATCATTGATGTTTCCATGGCTCCACTGGCCTCCTCTCTGGGCCAAGGAAAGTGTATAAAGAAGGAGAAGGAAAGAAAGGCTACTTCCTCAGCTGTGCCTTCTCCCCTGTGACACTCTGGCAGGCTCCCCTGCTGGTTGAATCTGCATAAGATCCACAACATAAATGGGCCACTTTGAAGTCCTTGACCTGAGAACCTCTAAGCCTGTGCAGAATAGTTTTAAGAGTTTATTTGAGCCAAACTTGATCACTGGAACAGCGAGCCCAGCTTTTTCTGTCCCGGGATAGGGGATTATCAAATCCAACATGAAATTGGGGACCAGAAGGTTTAAGCAAAAGTGTGGAGCATTTAATACAAGGAGATTCAGGATTCCCACAAGGGGAGGGTTCCCTGATAGGCTGCCCCTGAAGCCTGTGGTCTTAGTGTATATGGGCCACAAGCCTGCTCTGTGTCCACCCATGTGCCCACCTGATTGGCCCTCATTGTTCCTGCCCAGCAAGGGGCCTGCATGTCCCCTGTTCCCTTGTGTGCATTCACCTTCCTATCCCAGGGGCTCCCTCATTTCCCAGGCCTCCCGCTCTGAGTCCAGAAACATTCTGCTATTGCTGCCTGGTTGGTGCCTCTGCTTAGGCTGCACAGACTGCCCTGTCTTCCCCTGCCCCTCATCCATCTGCCTTGGTTTCCCATGAACACTGCCCTGTCTGCCTGCCTGTCAACCTAACTCCCCTCAAAGCCACCTCTTCTGTACGTGTCTGGGGTCCTCCAGGAAAAGAAAGCTCATCTTCCTAAAACACAGGCTCTCCTTACAAACCCCAGACTCACTGCTCAGCCGGGCCCCTCCCCTCGCCTCTACTCTCCTGGGATGGGCACTGCCCACTCTGTTCTCTCTGTTGTTGGTAGATTTCCATGGTGGTTGCTCTTCTCCTTCTCATTCTCTGTTTGTTCTAAAGGAGTCACTGAGCAGAAGGGGCAGAAGCCAAATGGTGGCGTAGGCAGCTCCAAACTCTTGTTCCTCCACAAAAGCATCAAAAAACAAACAGAAACTCTCAGAACTGGAATCTGTCAGGCTCTGGAATACAGTCAGACCTGCAGCAACTGAGCGAACCCTGAGTCAAGTACATGCTACTCAGACAGGAAAGGAGCCAGGGGTGTGGCTTAAGGGCTGAGTGTCCATCCAGGAACCACCAGGTTATGGGTTTGATTCCCATTCAGCGCCCAGGCTCTGGGTTGAAGGATCAATCTCCAATATGAGACAGCTGATCAATGATTCTATCTCATCATTGATGTTTCCATGTCACTCTCCCTCTCCGTTCCTCTCTGACATCAATAACCACATTTTCTAAAGATTAATAAAAAGATAAAAAATCACACACTCACACACACACACACACACACAAAAAGAGGATAAAGGAACGACAACTGTAAAGTGCTGAAGAAAAAACAAAAAGACATCAACTTATAATTCTAAACTAACTGAAAATACATTTCAACATAGAATGAAGCCTGATTGATGTCAGTCAGTGGTTGAACTTCAACATATGAATCCATTCCTTGTCAGGGCACATGCTTGCATCTCACTCTCCCTCTCTATCCCTTCCTCTATGAAATCTATGAAATATATATTAAAATAAGTAAATGGAAAGGCTGTGAGTTTGTGTCCCAGTTCCGGAAGTTATGGGAGATAACTGATAAAAATTTCACTCTCCAGTCAATGTTTTCCTTTCTCTCCTCATCTTTCACTGATTAATGTTTCTCTCTCATATCAAAGTTTCTATCTCTCCTTTCCTCTTTCTCCTTTCCCTCTAAAAATCAATGAGCACATCCTCAGATGAGGACAAAGAAAAGTAGATCCAGCCTGGCTCATGTGGCTCAGCGGTTTATCTTTGACTCAGGACCCAAGAAGTCAGTGCTTTGAATCCTTGTGAGGACACATGATGGGGTTTTGGTCTCCATCCCCAGTGGGTGGTGCCATGCAGGTGGCAGACAATCCATGATTCTCTCTAATGGATTTTTCTCTCTATCCCTCTCACTCCCACTCACTCTAAATATCATGAAAATTAAAAAAAAAATCAGTATCTATATTTATCCCTACATATATCAATATATATATATATATATATATATAAAATCTGTATTCATGTCTATATCAAAGTCTATATCTATATCTATATCTATATCTATATTTATATCTATATTCATATCTATATCTATCCATCTCTATCTCTGGAAGAAGAGGCACATTGATCTTATTCTTAAGGAGTCACAGATTGTACCCACATCCTACTTCCTCACCACCTTCTGCAGCACAGACCCTGCTGTGGAAGGAGAGGCCCCTGGGCATGGTGACCAGGACCCCAAGGAGGGTCTGGTTCTCTGAGGGCACAGTCAGCACCTCCTTCCAGGAGAAGCCCCAGAGACCGGGACCTCCCTCACCTTTTGCCCTTTGTATGTGTAGACACCTCCCTTATGCAAATGCCCACACGGCCTTCAGACACACACAGTTGGCGTCCACTTAAATGCAGGGCCTCCTCACCCTGGAGAATGCTTTCTGGGGGACAAGGACCTCACCTGCAAGATATGACTCCCCTGTGGCTCTTCCTCTTCCTGCTGCCAGCTCCCAGATGTGAGTGACTCGGGGCTTAGATGTGAGGAGATGGGGACCCTGCATCTGAGCCCAGGACTCACTGTGTTCTCTCTGTCCCAGGTGTCCTCTCTGAGGTGCAGCTGCAGGAGTCAGGCCCAGGACTGGTGAAGCCCTCGCAGACCCTCTTCCTCACCTGCACTGTCTCTGGTTACTCCATCGCCAGTGGCTCCTGCTAGGGCTGGATCTGCCAGCCCCCAGGGAATGGGCTGGAGTGGATGGGGGAAATATGTAGTAGTGGGAACACTTACTACAGCCCCTCCCTCAAGAGCTGAACCTCCGTCTCCACAGACACGTCCAAGAACCAATTCTCCCTGCACCTGAACTCCATGACCACCGAGGACAGGGCCATGTATTACTGTGCAAAATGCACAGTGAGGGGGAGTCAGTGTGAGCCCTGACACAATCCTCCTGCGGAAATCGCAGGGCTGAATATGCAGGGAACCGTCAGGACACCAGGGGGCGCTGAAGACCACAGACATGAGGACCAGCTGGGAGCTGTGACCTGGGGGATTTCGTCTCTGATGACCTGGTCCGCGGATTTGTTCTCCTGGAGTAACACCCCCCTCAGGGACTCACTGCCCCTCCCCTTTATGCCTTATGTTTCCTTTCACACCACCCCTTAGAGAAGGTCACTTTCCTCCTCTGCCCCATTGACCAGCCAGTAGGAGGCCTTAGTGTTTCCTTTGGTCCCTCCTCCAGGAGACATGACCACGTGAAGGAGCCATTGGGGACGTCATTGTGCAGTGACTAGAGGAACATTACTGCAGCCCCAGCAACCAAGAAGCTCGGCTGTGCTAACAAAGGAATAGGCTTCTGTCAGCAGCTGCTGTTGGATGAAACATATGAGGGCTTTAATCTCCCAGACAGGATTGGGTAGAACTGGTCTGTATTTTGAATTTCTAGAGATTAAGAAAGTAACAACATCTGCAAAGAATAATACATGGAGTAAGACTAACACTGCAGATTAAACATAGGTGAACTTCAAGAAGTCTAAGGGAACTCTCCATAATGGAACACAGAATACATTTTCCACAAAATAGCTAGTGTCTGGAATGTAAGAGACAATAAAGCAGTCAAATAATTCTATATATAAAAGGCTTAGCGACCAAATGACCAAACAACCAAATTATTGTTTGAACAGTTGCTATGACGTGCATGATCACCAGAGAGCAAACACTCAATGCAGGTGCTGCCCATTTGTGGTAAGTGCACTCCCACATCATGAGTGCAACTTAGGTGACTGACAGACAGCAGAATCAACGATGGTGATCACACCTCTGGCATCACAATCCTCTCCCTTCTCCACAGTGGTAGCTCCTGATATCAAAGGTGAGCAGAAATGGGATGAGCTGGAGTGGCGTGGCACCCAGGTCGAGATCAGGCTCCTCCCTGGACACCTGCTGCTTGGCGCACTACCACACCCCTCAGACTTCCGTTTTCAGCCTGATGCCCACAGGCCCCAAGGGATCCCAAATTGTGAGAAGGTGCAGGCCAAGCTGAGGGACATACTCATGCATGAATCCATGCACTGGGCCTCTAGTTACATGGAACTGGAATCCCAAAAGAGAAAAGAGGGTTACCAAGAAAAATGTTTGAAGAAATGATAGTAAATGTTTTTTTCAGAATTTGATATAAACAATAAAGACATGTAAGAATACCAAAGTACAATGAGAAGAATTAGAATAAACAACATTAAATCAAGGCACATTTAAGTTAAACTGGTGAAAAAAATAAAATGCCTAAGTCAGTAAAGAAAAAGACCACCCAGAAGTCAAGGAACCAGATTAATAGAAATATCAAAGATCACATGAAAAAATACCAAAATTAGAAGACAATGGAGTAATGGCTTGTCCTGGCTCAGACTTCAGACTCTCAAAAATCTCTCAAAGAAGCAGTAACTGGCATTAGCATACCACAAACCTATCAATAAGAAACCCAAGACCTGGCACTAACCACAGCCAGCCTTGCTTCACAATTTGACTTTGCCTAGGCACTTCCATGCCCAATATAAGTAGAAGCCATCTGCAGATCCCCCTGTAGCTCCTGCTTGGTGGCTCCAGGTAGTGGCTGACTTTGCACCTCCCCAGAGGCCCTAGAGCCAGTGTACCTGGTGGACAGCTTTAGACCACACCAGATTACAACTCCACACATTCAGGAGGAAGAGAAGGAGGAGGTGAGGAAAGGGATGGGGGAGGAAGTAGAGGAGGAGGAGGAGAGGAGAGAAGAAGAGGAGGAAGAGAACAAGAACAAGAAAATATGAATAAGGCCATAGCCTGGTTGGCTCAATGGAGAGAGCATTGTCCTACTGACTGGAGGGTTCCAGGTTTGATTCTGGTCAGGGGCACATGCCCCACTTGCAAGCATGCAGAAAGTGGCTGACCAGTGATTCTGTAATCATTGATGTTTCTCTCTCTCTCTCACCTTCCCCTCGAGATCAGTAAAAATAGGAAAAATTAGAAAATATGAACAAAATAATGGCAATATATACATATCCATCAATAACTGAATATAAGAACTGAAATAAGTGAACAAAGTAGATAGTTACAAAATTAACTTATGGGGGAAAAATAGAGCCTGAGACATGGACATGTGGAACACAATAATGAAACTCAGAGGGAAGAAAGAGGGGAGAGTGGAAAGGGATGAACCAAAGAACTCATATGCATATGCATGACCTATGGACACAGATAGGAGGGTGGTGAAGGCCAGGATTCAGGCAAGAATGGGGTGGAAGGTTGATATGAGTGTACAAAGGGGGACATCAGTAATACTCTCAACAGCAAAGATTTTTTAAGAAAAGAAATTAGAAAGGGAAGATCAAAATTACCTAAAATCAAGCAGAAGGAAGGAAAAATAAATGTGTACAGATATTAATGAAATCAACAGAGAAAAATGATAGAAAACAGCCAATGATGCCAACAGCTTAATCTTTAAAGAGATCAATAAACTAACTCAATGCTAACAAGACTGCCAAAGAGAAAAATGACCAATATCAGAAATTAGGAGATATAAACACATTCTCCAGTGCATTCTCATGAGACCAGCATTCTTTGTGCAATCAGTACAGAAAAGGGTAAACTACCTACCAAAATCTCTTGTTAACATATTTACCAAAATCCTTAACAGAAGATTAGTCAGTTCTACCAGCAATATAAGAAAATCATACTACACCTTGACTAAGCAGGAAGTATCCAAACAATTCAAAGCTGAATCAACATTTTTTTTTTAAGAGCAAAACTCTGGCTATTAAATAATAACAACAATGCCAATGCAAAACAACAAAATGAGAAATCAGAATTATGGACATATTATTTTTAGCTACTAAATGAGTTTCTTTTGTTGCTGGTGTAGATTTACTCAGAGTCCTTGGACTTGCTGCACAAGACTTTGCAGAAGTCTGGAAGCTAACAGATGCTAGAATGAGCAGGAACATGATTAAAGAAGTAGCTTCCACTTCAGTCTTTAATTTCTTCAGATGACTCCATGTTGGCACCTCAGTCCCTTGTGTAACCTTCAGTTTTCATCTCCCACTTTGCTATCGTCTGGGCAGCTCTCCGTCCTTTTGGGTGAAGGGGCACAGGAGCTTCTCTGAGTCCATTGTGATGACGGACATAACATTCTGGTACCAGAATTGGCTGCATTGCTCCTTCTTTCCTTTCAGTTTGAACCCAGGTGTTCGGCCCCACAACACTCGGGCCTGGGTGCTCCAGACCTGGCTGCTGCTGCTCCAGGCCTGGATGCTCTGGGCCTGGCTGCTCAGGGCCTGGCTGCTGCTGCTTCAGACCTGGATGCTCCAGGTCTGGCTGTTCCAGGCTTGGCTGCTGCTGCTCCGGGCCTGCCTGCTCCAGGCCTGGCTGCTCTGGGCCTGGATGCTGCTCCTGGCCTGGAGGCTGCTGCTCGGGGCCTGGATGCTCTGGGCCTGGTTGCTGCTGCTCCAGGCCTGGCTGCTCTGGGTCTGGCTGCTCCGGGCCTGGATGCTCTGAGTCTGGCTACTCTGGGCTTGGCTGCTGCTGGTCAGGTCCTGGCTGCTCCGGGCCTGGCTGCTGCTGCTCCAGGCCTGGCTGCTCTATGCTTGGCTGCTGTTGCTCCAGGCCTGTGAATCAACATTTTTAAATCAACCAAGATAATCCACCAGGTCAATTGTGTAGAGAATTCACATGGTCATTAAATTTGATACAGAAAAGTGTGTGACAAAGCACAGCACCTCATTCATGATCACATGCTTAGGGCACTTAGGATAAAGGCCCTTCTTCACTCTGATCCTGGGACTCCTGTAGCTACTATCACACTAAACTGTGTGGTTATTCTATCATTTGCTAATGGACACTTAGGCTGTTTCCAAAGCTTTGCTGTTCCAAATTGCACTGCTATGAGCACAGGGGTGCATGCATTCTTTCTGCTAAGTGTTTTGGGTCTCTTAGGATGTATTCCTAGAAGTGGTACCACTGGGCCAAATGGGAGTTTCATTTTCAATTTTTAGATGGGACTCCTTATTTTTACCTAAAAGGCTACCCCAGTCTGCATTGCTAATGGACCAAATAAACTCATGAACTAAAGTAGACCCAGAGCCATAGAAGCATGAAAAGATCATGGAACCTCAGAGGGAAGGCAGGGGAGGGTGGGTGGGAAGAGATCAACCAATGGACTTTTATGCATATATGCTTCACCTGTGGACACAGATAATGGGGTGGTGAGGGCCTAGGGAGGGAATGGGAGCAAGAAGGAAGAGGAAAATTGAGAGGAAATGGAGATCTAAATAATACTTCAACAAGAAAGATTAGAATAGAGAGAGAGAGAGAAAGAGAAAGAGAGAGAGAGAGATAGAGAGAGAGAGAGAAAGAGAAAGGGAGAGAGAGAGAGAGAGAGAGAGAGAGAGAGAGAAACTCCTTTTCACTGTCCAGGCATCCAGTCCTGTCTTGCTCTCACCCACCTCCATGTCACTCCTTACCTTTCCTCCTTAACTTCAAATGCACAAACACAGCTGTAAACGGTTATTCTTTAGAGCTTTGGAGGTCTTGCTCCTCAACAATTGTCATCAGTTTGGCCCCAATAAAATCTTATCAAATATTCTCTATATGTTAGGACATTTCTTACATCAAACTATTGTCTTTTCATCTTTTACAAGACGCAATCAAAAAGGCTTATTCTCTGTGTGCAGAGGGAAGTTCACATGATTATGAAACACCTGCTACCATTTCAGAATTTACCAAGTCATCAAAACATACAGAGGAACATGCAGAGATACAGGGAAATTCACTCATTTCCAGATGCAACAGTGCCTTGACACAGGGGAGCCCAAATCCTGAGTTAGCCAATATGGAAGAGGAAGCTTTCTCTTTATACACTCTGGTTTCTTGGTCCCCCAAATATGGATCAGACTTCCAGACCCTTTGGGGGCTTTGCAGAAAGCCCCATGTGCTGGGTGGGGGCTCTGTGAACACCCTAAGACCTTGCCTGGTACCAGCGTTGATAACCTTCTGGCAGTTGTGTATGGCTCATGGGTTATGGCCTCTGTAACGTGGGAATGTTTAGGTAAACAGATCTTGCAAGACCAGATGATTAAGGAAGGGGCAGTGACTAGACTACAGGCTATCTGGAATGTGCATTAGGTACACTGATTGACCAGGTACAGAGTCAGGCTGCTGATCTCCTTCATACTTTCACAAATGTCTCATTTTCCTCATCACGACCTCCACAGGATGAATTCTAAAGAGTTTGCAAACTTTGGTGAAGGCACTGATGCTCCAAGCTCTGAGCCACAGCAGCCAGGTTCATGTTTTCAATGATGGAAACTTTCCCACTTTGAGGGGCTGGGAAAACAGGGCTTTGCACAAAAACAGCAGGGAACTTGAGTGACATCTGTGATTTCAGGAGGCATCTGTGTGCTTGTGAGAGTGGCAGCAGGTTAGAGACTGAAGCTGTGGGCACAGAGTCCAGCCCAGCCTCTCCTGCCTCTTCACTTGTACATGTTGGAGGGTTTTATAGGGGCAGGAATGGATTGCCGGGGAACCAGCAAGAATTGTATGACATAGTAATTCTGCTCTGTTTACCGTGATGGTTTATTGTGGTTAAAGAAGCACATTCTAGTCTGGCTGGCAGCCACAGGGGGACCTGGGACTCATCTGGAGGGCAGCCCTTCCTTCCCTTGGGAGCTGCCTGTTGTCCTGGAGAGATGAACAACTCCACTGCAGGAACAGAACAGCAGCCCCTTGAAGATCCAGCCGTCTGCTCCCTGTCCAAGGCCCCTCGCCATAGCCTGTGGTTCCTTCCACGGAAACTTCATCCTTTCACTCAATGTGAGCATCTGCTTAAGGGCTGCAGAGCAGGTTTTTGTGGGTGACCTACTGCTTTCCCTTAATGCCTGCAGCATTGGAATGAATGCCTGTATGTGATCTCAGCCCTTGTCTGCACAAATGGTTCAGGCACTGACGAGGCAGCATGGACCATGCTCTGACCGATCACATATTACTGTGTGTGAGATGTGACGGGGGAACACAACAAGGAAAATCTTTCAGTCTCAAATTAAAGCTTCATTCAATGCACATTCTAATTCCCAAACCCCAGAAAGACAACATGGCCCATGGCGTGTGAAGGGGAGCGAGAAGAAGCCCCATTCACATGCCTCTGGGAAAGCACCCCTGGGTGCTCATCAAAACCCCAGGAAGGAGGACTCTCAATCCTGGAACTGCCCCCAAAGTAATGGGGTTAGAGTAACAGGTCTCAGGAAAGGAGGGAGGGAGGGCGGGTCAGGACAGGACCCCCTGTGTCCAGTATCTTTGAGTCCTTTTCCATCTGGGGTTGCCCCTAGGATGACAAGCCCAGGCATTCAGCCCAGGTCCCAGATGCACCTTATATGCAGACTCCATGCAAATAGGGCTCTCCTCCTTCTCTTAAAAGGGGGCCCTTGCCTGGCATGGTGGGAGGACACCCAGAACCCAAGCACCTGAGACAGGACCCAGCAGCTCCACGATGGACTTAGTTCCAAGCTGCGTTTTCCTCCTGATCATTTCCCAAGGTCATTGTCAGGTGTGGAAAGTGCTGAGCCCTGTGCTTGTGCCTGTTTGTGCTTCCATGTGATTCTAAGTCCCCCTGTGTCTCTGTGTTTGCAGGTGTCCAGTGTGAGGAGCAGCTGGTGGAGTCTGGAGGAGGCCTGGTGCAGCCTGGGGGGTCTCTGAGACTGTCCTGCACAGCCTCTGGATTCACCTTCAGTAGCTATGAAATGAACTGGGTCCGCCAGGCTCCAGGGAAGGGGCTGGAGTGGGTCTCAGTCATTAGTAGTGGTAGTGGTAGTACCATATACTACACCAACTCCGTGAAGGGCCGCTTCACCATCTCCAGAGACAATGCCAAGAACATGCTCTATTTGCAAATGAGCAGCCTGAAAGGTGAGGGCACGGCCATGTATTACTGTGCAAGACACAGTGAGGGGAAGTCATTATGAGCCCTGATACAAACCCCCTTGAGTAGAAGGCAGTGCTGGGCTTCAGGGAGCATTCAGGACACCAGGGGGCGCTCAGGGCCCACAGCACAGAGAGCAGCCCCGGGAGCAGGGGCAGAGGGAGGTGTGAGGGAAGGGCCTTCCTGTTGGGCACAGGGATTTCCTCTCAAGCTCTCAGCTCACTCCAGGAAGGGTTCTTGATCTTTCTCTGAGGCTCTTATTTGCTGCTTTCTCACTGCAGACCCCACTGGAGGAGGTAACACTGCAGCTGGCAGATGACATGTGGGCAGTGATGAGGATTCTCCTAAGAACATGGTACTGTACATAGAAAACCAGAACACTCCAACAAAAAAATTACAGGATTTAAGAAAGGAGTTTGGTAATGTAACAGGATACAAAATAAACAGGCGAAAGTTGATGGTACTTTTATACACCAATAATAAATTCTCAGAAAGGGGAACCAAAACAACAATCCCATTTACCATTGCATCAAAAAATTATGATACATAAAAATAAACCTAGCCACATAGGTAAAAGACTTGTACTCAGAAAAATGAAGAGTATTGAATAAAAAGGTAGAGGAAGATATAAACAAGTGTAAAGTATACTGTTATCATGGATTGGTAGAATTACCATCATTAAAATGTTCGTATTACCCAAAGCACACTACTGACTTAATGCAATCCCCTTTACAGTTGTGACAGCATATTTCACAGATCTACAACAAATACTCCTAAATTTTATATGGAACCAAAAAAGACTGAAATTAGCCACAGCAATCTTGAGAAAGAAGAACAAAGATGAAGGGATCACAATACCAGATATTGAATTATACTCCAAAGCCATAGTAACCAAAACAGCCTGGTAATAGCACAAGAACACGCGTACACATCCATGGAACAGAATAGAGAACCCAGAAGTCTACCCAAACCATTATGCACACTTAATATATGACGTAGGAGGCAAGAGCATACAATAGAGTTAAAACAGACTCTTCAATTAATATTGTTGGGAAAATTGGACAGATAAATGTGTAAAAAAATACACAAACATACACTATATACAGTATACTAAAAAGGTTAAAAACTTAAATGTAAGTAGGGAAACCATTAAATTCCTAGAAGAAAGCATAGCCAGCAAAATCTCAGACATCTCTCATAACCATGTGTTTATAGATACATCCCCAAAACAAAGGAAACTAAGGAGAAAACAAACAAATGAGGCTACATAAGAATAAAAAGTATCTGCACAGCCAAAGAAACCATCAACAAAATGAAAAGGGAGTACACAGAATGGGAGAACATATTTGGCAAGTATACATATGATAAAGGGTTAATAAGCAAAATATATATGAAACCCAAACAACTTAACCAAAGGATGACAAACAATACAATTAAGGATGGGCAAAGAACCTAAGTACACACTTCTCCAAGGGGAACATACAGAAGGCCAAGAGACATAGGAAAAATCGTAAGAGTTACTGACCCTCAGAGAGATACAAATTAAAAGGACAGGAGGTATCAGCTCACACCTGTCAGAATGGCTACCATCAACAAATCAACAAATGACAAGTGCAGGCGAGGGTGTGGAGCAAAGGGACCCCTTCTACTCTGCTGGTGAGAATACAGGCTGGTGCAGCCACTATGGAACACAGAATGGAGTTTCCTCAAAAAATTTAAGATGGGACTGCCATTTGACCCAGTGATCCCACTTTTAGAACATATGCTAAGGGAACCCACAAACCAATCATTAACAATGTATGAACCCCTATGATCATAGCAGCACAAACTGCAATAGCTAAGATCTGGAAACAGAAAAGTTCCCTTCAGTAGCTGAGTGGATAAAAAGCTGTGATACGTTTATGCCACAGAATACTAAGCAGCAGTAAAAGAGAATGATCTCTTACACTTTGGTACAGCATGGAGGGAACCAGAGAGTGTCATGCTAAGTGAAATGAGCCAGTCAGAGAAAGACAAGTATCACATGGTCTCACTCATATGTGGAACCTAATTAACAAAATAAACTGATGAAGAGAATGGATCCAGAAACCTTGAAGCATGGAGCAGCCTGGGGAATCTCAGAGAGAAGTCGTGGTAGGGTGGGTGGGTGGGAAGAGGACAAAAAACAAACTCGTATGCACAGAGGCTTAATCCAGGGACACAGACAACAGCATGGGGAAGGCCTGGGGCATCCGGGGCGGGCTAGAAGGTGTCAATGAGGGACACAAGGGGACATGAGTAATACCTTCAACAATAATGCACAATTTAAAGAAAAAAGAATTAGGACTTGGACCCTCAGACTCGCACTGATCCTGGTCCCTGTGTCACCATCTTCTCTCAGGTGGGCTCAAGACCTCACCTATGAAATACTCTGCTTGATGAATATGGAAAAGACAGAAGCCCTGTCCTAGGTCTAGTTTGAAGGAATGTGTTACCCAGGTTAAATACCAGTAAGTCTCTGCCCTGAGGGTATCACTCACAGCCACACCCTTCCCTATCTTAGTGCTCCCAGCACAGCCCTCACCATGGACTGCAGCTGGAGAACCCTCCTCCTGGTGGCCATGGCGACAGGTAAGGGGCTCCCATCCTGGTTAAAGAGGGTCCAGGGAGAGTCCAGGAGGATTCCACTGACTCCTGTCTCCTCCCACAGGTGTCCACTCCCAGGTGCAGCTGGTGCAGCCTGGGGCTGAGGTGAGGCAGCCTGGGGCCTCCGTGAAGGTCTCCTGCAAGGCTTCTGGATACACCTTCACTGACTACTACATGCACTGGGTGTGACATGTCCCAGGACAGGGGCTTGAGTGGGTAGGGAGGGTTTGGCCTGGAAGTGGAAGCACAAACTACGCACAAAAGTTCCAAGGCAGAGTCTCCATGACCGCAGACAGGTCTACCACCACAGCCTACATGGAGCTCCTCAGCCTGAAAACCGAGGACACAGCCGTGTATTACTTTGCAAGAGACACAACGAGGGGAAGTCAGTGTGAGCCCAAACACAAACCACCCTAAGGAGACAGCAGTGCTGAGCTGCAGGGAGTGTCCAGGACACCAAGAGGCACACAGCATTAACAAAGGCCTTAGATTAGGAGCAGGTGGAAAGTTGAGGAAGGACACCATTTCCTGCTCCATCTTAAATTAGTTTTGCTTACAGGTTCAGCCACAGAGCTCACAGGAAGCCCTGTCCTAGGTCTAGTTTTAGGGATTGTGTTTGCGAACAAAAAGGGGGCTCTCTCCTAAATCTGACAAAACTCAGTGACTGACAGGACTCTCACAGGAGGCTCTGATCACACATTCCCACCTGGGCAGTCCTGGGGTGGGCACGCCCCAGGCCTATGACTTCTTTACTAAAAGGCTCCTCTTTCCGGAAGCACCCCGTCCTTGGTTCTTGTGCATCTGGGTTCACACACCTGTGACATCAGCATGACCACCCTCAGGGAGCACCTCCTGTTCACTGTCTTGGCATCCAGTCCCACCTTCCTCTCTCCCACCTCCATGTCACCCCTTACCTTCCTTCCTTTACTTTAAATGTGCAAAAGCAGCTGCAAATGGTTATTCTCCTGAGCATTTGAGGTTTTGCTTCCCAATAGTTCTCGTCCATTTGGCTCCAATAAAATCTTATAAAACATTCCATATATGTTTGGACATTTCTTACATTAACATGTTGTCTTGTCTTCATTTATAACATGTATTCATTCATGTTTCTTTCTAGTGTGCAGTGGGAAGTGCACACAGTTATAAAAACCTGCTACCTGGAAGGCATGAGTTCAAATGAGTTCACAGGTGTTGGAGATGAGACCAGTTTTCTGTTGGTTGTCATGGACTTAAATATCAGGTCTTTTTCCAGCCTATCAGGTGTGATAAGGTGGTTCAGCAAAGACCTATGAGCCACGAGGTCATGGATTGATTCCTTAGTCAACACACATGCCTGGGTTTTAGTCTCAATGCCCAAGGCGGGGGGAGGGGGGAGGGTAGCAGGGGAGTGGGCATGGGGGAGATGGTAGGAGGCAGCCAATCAGTGATTCTCATCATTGATGTTTCCATGGCTCCACTGGCCTCTTCTCTTTAGTCTAGGAAAGTGTATAAAGAAGGAGAAGGAAAGAAAGGCGGCTTCCCCAGCTGTGCCTTCTTCCCTGTGACACTCTGGCAGGCTCTCCTGCTGGTTAAATGGGCATAAAATCCACAACATAAATGGGCCACTTTGAAGTCATTGCATGAGCACCTCTAAGCATGTAGAGAATGGTTTTAAGAGTTTATTTGAGCAAAACTTGATCACCAGAAGAGCAAGCCCAGCTTCTTCTGTCCCCGGGATTGTGGGTCACTAAGTCCAACATGAAATCAGGGACGAGAAGGTTTAAGCAAAAGCATGGACACTTATTACACGCAGATTCAGGCTCCCTGTATGAGGAGGGCCCCCTGATAGGCTGACCTGAAGCCTGTGATCTCGGTGTATATGGACCACCAGCCTGCTCTGTGTCCACCCATGTTCCCACCTGATTTGCCCTCATTGTTCCTGCCCAGCAAGGGGCCTGCACGTCCCCTGTTCCCTTCTGTGAGTTCACCTTCCTAACTTAGGCCCTTCCCTCATTTCCCAGGCCTCCTGATCCAGAAACATTCTGCTATTGCTGCCTGGTTGTTGCCTGTGCTTAGGCTGCTCAGACTGTGAAGTCTGCCCCTACCTCCCATCCACCTGCTTTGGTTTCCCATGGACCCTGCCCTGTCCACCTGCCTATCAAGATAACTCCCCTCAAAGCCACGCCTTCTGGATGTGTGTCTGGGGTCCTCCAGGAACAGGAAGCTCATCTTCCTAAAACACAGGCTCTCCTTACAAACACCAGACTCACTGCTCAGCCTGGGCCCCTCCTCCCACCTCTGCTGACCTGGGATAGGCTCTGCCCCCTCTGTTCTCTCTGTTGTTGGTAGATGCCCATAGTGGTTGCTCTTCTCTCTTCTCATTCTCTGTTTGTTTAAAAGGAGTCACTGAGCAGAAGGGCAGAAGCAAACTGGTGGCGTAGGCAGCTCCAAACTCTTGTTCCTCCACAAAAGCATAAAAAACAAACAGAAACTCTCAGAACTGGCATCTGTGGGGCTCTGGAACACAGTCAGACCTGCAGCAACTGAGCGAACCCTGAGTCAAGTACATGCTACTCGGAGAGGGAAGGAGCTGGTGGTGTGGCTCAGGGGCTGAGTGTCCATCCAGGAACCACCAGGTTATGGGTTTGATTCCCATTCAGGGCCCAGACTCTGGGTTGAAGGATCAATCCCCAATATGAGACAGCTGATCAATGATTCTATCTCATCATTGATGTTTCCATCTCACTCTCCCTCTCCCTTCCTCTCTGACATCAATAACCACATTTTCTAAAGATTAATAAAAAGATCAAATATCACACACAAAAAAAAAAAACGAAAAAAAAAACAGAGGATAAAGGAACGACAACTTTAAAGTGCTGAAGAGAAAATGAAAAGCCATCAACTTAGAATTCTAAACTAACTGAAAATACATTTCAACATAGAATGAAGCCTGATTGATGTCATTCAGTGGTTGAACTTTGACCAATGAATCCATTCCTGGTGAGGGCACATGCCCGCATTGTGGGTTCCATATCCCATTGTGTCCATGTAGGACACAATAGATCAATGATTCTCATTATTGATGTTTCTACCTCTCTCTCTCTCTCCCTTCCTCTCTGAAATCTATGAACTATATATTAAAATAAGTAAATTGAAAGGCTGTGGGTTTGTTTCCCAGTTGCGGAAGTTAAGGGAGATAACTGATAAATATTTCACTCTCCAGTCAATGTTTTCCTTTCTCTCCCCATCTTTCACCGATCAATGTTTCACTCTCATATCAAAGTTTCCTCTCTCCTTTCCTCTTTCTCCTTTCCCTCTAAAAATCAATGAGCACATCCTCAGATGAGGACAAAGAAAAGTAGATCCAGCCTGGCTCATGTGGCTCAGTGGTTTATCTTTGACTCAGGACCCAAGAAGTCAGTGGTTTGAATCCTTGTGAGGACACATGATAGGATTTTCGTCTCTATCCCCAGTGGCTGGTGCCATGCAGGAGGCAGACAATCCATGATTCACTCTAATGGGTATTTCTCTCTATCCCTCTCCCTCCCTCTCTCTCTAAATATCATTAAACTTATGTTTTTAAAAAGATCAGTATCTATATTTAACCATACATATATCAATATCTATATCACCTATATCCATATCTATATCTATATGTCTATACCTATATATCTTATTATATATATTATATATTTATTATATATATATATGGAAGTAGAGTTATACTGATTTTATCCCTATGGAGTCACTGAATGTGCCCACATTCTACTTCCTGACCACCTCCTGGAGTACACCTCCTGGTGTAGAAGGAGAGGCCCTTGGGCTCGGTGACCAGGACCCCAAGGAGGACCTGGTGCTCTGAGGGCACAGTTAGCACCTCCTTCCAGGAGAAGCCCCAGTGACCAGGACCTCCCTCAACTCTTCCCTTTTTATGTGCAGACACCTCCCCTATGCAAATGCCCACACAGCCACCAGACACACACACAGTTGGCATCCACTTAAATGCAGGGCCTCCACACCCTGGAGAATGCTTTCTCGGGGACGAGGACCTCACCTGCAAGACATGACTCCCCTGTGTCTCTTCCTCTTCCTGCTGTCAGCTCCCAGATGTGAGTGACTTGGGGCTTAGACATGAGGAGATGGGGACCCTGCATCTGAGCTTAGGACTCACTGTGTTCTCTCTGTCCCAGGTGTCCTGTCCGAGGTACAGCTGCAGGAGTCGGGCCCAGGACTGGTGAAGCCCTCACAGACCCTCTCCCTCACCTGCACTGTCTCTGGATTGTCCATCACAGCCAGTAGTTACCACTGGAACTGGATCCGCCAGCCTCCAGGGAAGGGGCTGGAGTGGATAGGGCGAATATGGTATGATGGAGATACCAACTACAGCCCCTCCCTCAAGAGCCGAACCACCATCTCCAGAGACACTTCCAAGAACCAGTTCTCCCTGCAACTGAGCTCTGTGACCACCGATGACACAGCTGTGTATTACTGTGCAAGACACACAGTGAGGGGAAGTCAGTGTGAGCCCAGACACAAACCTCCCTGAGGAGACAGCAGGGCTGGGTTTCAGGGGGCATCCAGGACACCAGAGGGCTCTCAGGACCAGCCAACCCAGGGTATGAGCTCAGATGCTGTCCCTGGAGGGGTAGTGCAGCCTTCCTATTGGGGTCAATGCTTCCTTTCCTCCCAGTGTCCCAGGAGCATATCCTGCTTTCTTCTCTGTGTCTTTAATTAGAATCTCTTCAGGAAAAAGCAGGAAGTGGCTGGGTTTCAGATCTTAGCTGCTATAAATTTCATTGCAATGAGCATCAGGGTGCATACATTCTTTCTAATGAGTGTTTTGGGTTTCTTAGGATATATTCCTAGAAGTGGGACCACTGGGTCAAACAGAAGTTCAATATTTAATATTTTGAGGAAATGACATACTATTTTCCATAATGGCTGCACCAGTCTGCATTGCTAATGGACCAAATAAACTGATGAACAACTATAAACCCAGAGGCTAGAATCATGAACAGACTGTAGAACCTCGGAGGGAAGGCAGAGGTGGGAGGGATGGAAGAGAAAACCAATGGAATTATCTGCATATATGCCTCACTGAGCCACAGACAATAGGGTGGTGAGGGCCTGGGAAGGGAATGGGATCGAGAGGGAAGAAGATATGGGAAGAAAAGGGGGATCTATGTAATACTTCAACAATAATGATTAGGGGAGAGAGAGAGAGAGAGAGAGAGAGAGAGAGAGAGAGCGAACCTCTTATACACTATCCAGGCATTCAGTCCCCCCTTGCTCTCTCCCACCTCCATGTCACTCCTCACCTTCCCTCTTTAACTTCAAATGCACAATCACAGTTGCAAACAGTTATTCTCTGGAGCATTGGAGGTCTTGCTCCCCAACAGTTGTCCAAAGTTTGGACCCAATAAAATCTTTTAAAACATTTCCATCATGTTTGTACATTTCTTACATCAGCGCGTTGTCTCTTCTTTATTTACCACACAGTTCACACACATTTCTTCCCATGGTGGTGATGACTCTAAAGAGTTCACACTCTTTGATGTGGGGATGACCTCCAACCACTGAGCCCACCATCCAGACTCCATGTGTAAATGATGGAAACTCTCCACTGTGAGAGGCTGGGAAACAGGACATTTGCACATGCACAGCAGGGAAGTGGAGGGAAATGCTTGCTTTTGGGAGGCAGCTGTGTGCTCATGAGAGTGGACGCAGGTTAGAGACAGAAGTTGCAGTCACAGCGTCCAGCCCAGCCTCTCCTGCCTCCTCACATGCATATGCTAGAGTTTTGTGGAGAATCTGATTGAGGAAAATAACACGGAGAATCTTTCAGTCTCAAAATAAAACTCTGATTTAAAGGGAATTTTTATTCCCAAACCCCAGAAAGGCAGCATGGCCCATGGTGGGTAAATGAGAGCAAGAGGAAGCGTCATGCACATGCCTCTGGGACAGCACCCCTTGGTCCTCATCAAAACCACAGGAAGGAGGACTCTCAATCCTGAAAGCCGATCCCAAAGGAATGGGGTCAGGGTGACAAGTCTCAGGAAAGGAGGGATGGAGGGTGGGTCAGGATGGGAACCCTTGTAGCCAGCATCTTTGAGTCCTTTCCCATCTAGGGTCACCCCTAGGATTATAAGGTCAGGCATGCAGCCCAGGTCACAGCTGCCCCTTATATGCAGGCTCCATGCAAATAGGGCTTTCCTCCTGCTCATAAAAGGGGGCCCTTGCCCAGCATGTTGGGGAGACACCCAGAAACCAAGCATCTGAGACAGGACCCAGCGGCTCCACCATGGACTTGGTGCCAAGCTGCGTTTTCCTCCTGATCATTTCTCAAGGTCATTGTCAGAAGTGGGAAGCTCTGAGCTCTGTGCCTGTGCCTATTTGTGCTTCCATATGATTCTAAGTCCCCCTGTGTCTCTGTGTTTGCAGGTGTCCAGTGTGAGGAGCAGCTGGTGGAGTCTGGAGGAAGCCTGGTGCGGCCTGGGGGGTCTCTGAGACTGTCCTGCACAGCCTCTGGATTCACCTTCAGTAGCTATGAAATGAACTGGGTCCGCCAGGCTCCAGGGAAGGGGCTGGAGTGGGTCGCATACATTAATTCTGGTGGTGGTAGCACATACTACGCTGACTTTGTGAAGGGCCGCTTCACCATCTCCAGAGACAATGCCAAGAACACGCTGTACCTGCAAATGAGCAGCCTGAGAACCGAGGACACAGCCGTGTATTACTGTGCAAGAGACACAGTGAGGGGAATTCAGTGTAAGCCCAGACAAAAACCTCACAGAGGAGCAGCAGGCATGGACTGCAGGGAGCGTCCAGGACACAAGGGGGCGCTCAGGATCCATATCACACAGAGAAGCCCCAGGAGCAGGGTCAGAGGGATAGGGGAGGGAAGGGCCTTCCTGTTGGGCTCAGGGATTTCCTCTCAAGCTCTCAGCTGCCTCCAATGAGGGCTCTTCCTTCTCATATTCTCACTGCAGACAGTAGTGAAATAGAGCTCTGTGTTTGCAGGTTACATGGCAGCAGTGACAGGGACTCTCCCTCACCAAGTCTTTTATTTTCTGTGTCTTTTTCTCTATAAAGAGACCATCCTCAGTGCTCTCCTTGTCCTGGTTTTGGGAAACTTTCCCACCAAGAGAGACCCCAGCGCAGCCTAGGCCCCTGTGTGCTGACCTCAGGACCCTGCCTCCACCTTTCCCTTTCACAGGCCCACCTGCCCCCACTTTTCCCCCTCACAAGCCCACCTTCCACCACCTTTCCCTTTCACAGGCCCACCTGGTGCCAAGGCAAAAGGAATATCCCCCAGGACCTCCCACTACAGTGCCCATTCTCCGTACCACATGCTTCCCTCCTGGCCCTCATTCACTCAGGTGGATGTGCAAATCCACCCCAACCTCTGGCTTCAATCATCACAAAACCTTAGGTCTGATTTGCATTGTTTCTGATGAAGAGGATCTTGTGGTTATAGGTATGTCCCAGCAGATGGCTCAGGGTGACCCCCACGTCAGCACACTTAGCTCCCTAGTCCCCACCTTAACCATCTGCAAAGTGCTATTATGCAAGGACACCAACATTCTCCCTGATGAGAACCTGGATATTCCTGATGTCAAGGTCCACCCATCACAATCCCCTGAGAGTCAGGGCCTTCAGGGCCCCTCAGGAACCTGGGAGCTAGAAGTTGTGTGTATGAGTGTGAGTGTGCTTGTGTGTGTATGTGTGTTTGCACGTGGTAATCTGTTTGGAATTGAGCCATAACCCCCATCTGACTGGGATGCAGGCACAGTAGTTTGAACCTCACATGGAACCTGGAACGTGGGTTATTCTTCAAGCCAATGCTTTCTCTCCTGAAGGACTCCAGATGTGATGTGTGGCTATTTCAGGGCAGAGAGAGGCAGATGGAACTGGTTGGACAATGAGGAAATCACAGCACAATGAAGGAACTGTCCTGGAGATGTGCCTGCTCAGACATGATGAATTCCCATCTACGGTAATTCTCCTCCAGGCTCAGGGTGGCTTTTCCCGTGTTGCACATGGTCCATCTAGTGCATGGGCTTCAGGGACTGTGGTCTCCCATCATGTAGGAACACGGTGAGGGCACTGCCCAGGGCCACACGCAGACCCGAGAAGGCACTGGAGAGGGAGGACATGGTATCTCTGAAATGAGCTGTTGACGAAGCAGGAAAACCCCACATGCCTTCCCTCTCCATGTCACGTGTTCACATGGACACGGACCCTGATGGTGACAACAAGGCGGACCATCAAGGCTGACCAGATTTCTAAGACCTTAGATCCACCAGATCCAGTAACCAGCAGATTTCTCCATGATTTATTCATTCTGTAATAACGGACAGAGAGAAAAAATTCTCTTCATATAAAATTATTTTTATATGTTCCTTCATATCATTGATTTACCTCAAAACTTTTTATAATTACCGATGGCCTAGAGACATAGGAAAAATGCTGAAAGTCAGTGATCATCAGAGAGATGCCAATTAAAAGGATAGCAGGTATCAACTCATACCTGTCAGACTGGTTACGATCAACAAATCAACAAATGACAAGTGATGGCCAGGATGTGGACCAAAGGAAACCTTCTTACATTGCTGATGGGAAAGCAGGCTGGTGCAGCCACTATGGAACAGAGAATGGAGTTTCCTCAAAAAAATGAAAAATGGAACTACCATTTCACCCAGTGACTTCTCTTTTAGGAGTATATGCTAAGGGACCTCAAATACCAATCAGAAACAATGCATGCACCCCTATGCTCATAGCAGCACAATTTGCAATAGGTAAGATATGGAAACAACTGAAGAGCCCATGAGTAGCTGAGTGGATAAAAAGCTGTGGTACATTAATGCCAAAGAAAAGTATGCAGCAGTAAAAGAGAAGGATCTCTTACACTTTGGGACAGCATGGAGGAACCTGGAGAGTGTCATGCTAAGTGAAATAAGCCAGTCAGAGAAAGACAATTATCACATGGTCTCACTCATATGTGGAACCTAATTAACAAAATAAACTGATAAACAGAACGAGTCCAGATACCTGTAAGCATGGAGCAGATCGGGGAATCTCAGAGGGAAATTGTGGTAGGGTGGGTGGGTGAGAAGTGGTCAACCAACAAACTTATGCACAGAGGCTTAATCGAGGGACACAGACAACAGGATGGTGAAGGCCTGGGACACCCGGGGTGGGCTAGAAGGTGTCAATGGGGGACACAAGGGGACATGAGTAATGTGTCTTCAACAATGAAGGTACAATTTAAAGAAAAAAGAATTAGAACTTGGACCCTCAGACTCCCCCTTAATATGGTCCCTGTGTCACCATCTTCTCTCAGGTGGGGTCAAGACTTCAGCTATGAAATACTCTGCCTCATGAATATGCAAAAGAAAGGAGGCAGACCAGGTTAAATATGGGTAAGTCTGTGCCATGAGGGCATCACCCACAGCCACGCCCTCCCCTACAGAAGTGCTCCCAGCGCAGCCCTCACCATAGACTGCAGCTGGAGAACCCTTCTTCTGGTGGCCATGGCGACAGATAAGGGGCTCCTGTCCTGGTTAAGGACGATCCAGGTAGAATCCAGGGGGATTCCACTTACTCCTGTCTCCTCCCACAGGTGTCCACTCCCAGGTGCAGCTGGTACAGCCTGGAGCTGAGGTGAGGCAGCCTGGGGCCTCCGTGAAAGTCTCCTGCAAGGCTTCTGGATGCACCTTCACCGACTACTGGGTGTACTTTGTGCGACAGGCCCCAAAACAGGGGCTTGAGTGAGTCGGGAGGGTTGACCCTGGCGATGGAGACACAAGCTACGCACAGAAATTCCAAGGTAGAGTCTCCATGACTGCAGATGAGTCCAGGAGCACTGCCTACATGGAGCTCAGCAGCCTCAAAACTGAGGACACAGCCGTGTATTACTGTGCAACAGAGACAATGATGGAAAGTCAGTGTGAGCCCAGACAAACCTCCCTGAGGAGACAGCAGGGCTGGGCTGCAGTGGCACTCAGGACACCAGGAGGCACTCAGGACCAACACTGGGCCCTGACCAGGAGCAGATGGAGACTTAAAGAAAGATACCATTTCTTGTTTAGTCTTAAAATAGTTTTGCTCACAGGCTCAGCCACAGAGCTCACAGGAAGCCCTGTCCTAGGTCTGGTTTTAGGAATTGTGTTTGTAAACAAAAAGGGGGCTCTGTTCTAGGGATGACAGGGACCATATGCTAAGCTGAAAAGCTCACGGGAGGTCTGCATGGCATTTGTACAAACTCACCAAGACCTAAATAACCACAAAAGATGGTCTGAAAATTAAATATTTAATTACAAACAAGTTGTGGTGAATAGTAATATCCGAGACCAGTATTTTCCTTACAAAAATGAACTTAGATCTTTACGAAGCCCATTTGTCTTTTGGCCTCTTAGATAACATTCCTGTGAAATTACTAAGTAACTAGTAACTTCCCTTTATTTTCCAAACCCCTCAGGGCACAACAAATATCACCAGTATGTTCTCTCTTTGTTATTGTCAGCAAGTTAATCATCAACGATTAATTATCTTAAACTCTCCTGTATCCATCATTATAAAAGATGCACCTGTCCATCATTTCACTTTTTTTTAAAAAATATATTTTATTGATTTTGTACAGAGAGGAAGGGAGAGAGATAGAAAGCTAGAAACATCGATGAGAGAGAGTCATTGATCAGCTGCCTCATGCAACCCCCCACTGGGGATATGCCCGCAACCAAGGTACATGCCCTTGACCGAATCGAACCCGGGTCCCTTCAGTCCCCAAGCCGACGCTTTATCCATTGAGCCAAACCGGTCTCGGCATCATTTCACTTTGTACCCTATCCCAGAAGTCTCCCCGTTTTGCTTCCTCCCAACTCCTTAATCTATCACCAATGAATTTCATGTAACTCATCCCACACCCCTTCCTTTGATTGCAATGTATAAACATAGATGTAAACCCCTATCTCTGGAGCATTATCTTAATTCATTGAGGTTCTACTACCAGGCATATGTCCACAGTTTGACTCAAATAAACTCACAAAATTCTTTACAGGTCTATTTTTTTTTTTTTTTTTTTACTTTAACTGTATTTTTTTACAGATGCATAGTGTTCCATGGTGTAGATGTACCACAGTTATCCAATCATCTGCTAAGAGGCACTTAGGCTATCTCTAAAGCTTAGCTGTTGTAAATTGCACTGCTATGAACATAGGGATGCATGCATTCTTTCTGATGCATGCTTTGGGTTTCCTAGGATGTATTCCTAGGAAGTGGGATGATTGGGTCAACTGAAAGTTCCTTTTTAATTTTTAGATGGAACTTTATATTGTTAATATTATGGCTGCCAGAGTCTGCATTGCTAATGGATCAAATAAACTGATGAACAAAAGTAGACCCAGGGACATGGATGCATGAACAGACCATGGAACGTCAGAGGGAAGGCAGAGGAGGATGGTTGGGAAGAGATCAACCGATAGACTTGTCGTCATATATGCCTCACCTGTACACAGACAATAGGGTGCTGAGGACCTGGGGAGGGAATGGGAGTGAGCAGGGAGATGATAATGGGTGTTGAGTGGGGACCTATGTAATACTTCAACAATAAAAATTAGGAGAGGAGAGGAGAGGAGAGAGAGAGAGAGAGAGAGAGAGAGAGAGAGAGAGAGAGAGAGAGAGAGAGAGAGAGAGAATCTCCTGTTCATTATCCTGTCACTCTGTGCCCACCTTGCTCTCTCCCACCTCCATATCACTTCTCTCCTTCCCTCCTTAACTTCAAATGCACAAACACAACTGCAAACAGTGATTCTCTGGAGCATTGGAGGTCTTGCTCCCTAACAATTGACGACAGTTTGGCTCCAGTAAAATCTTATCAACATGCTCTCCATGCTTTGGCATTTTATACATCAGCATGTCATCTCTTCTTCATTTACCACACACGTTCACACACGTTTCTTCCCGTCTGGAGAGGGAGGTGCACACAATTATAAACACCTGCTGCCTCCACAGGATGATGGTGGTGACTCTAAAGAGTTCACACTCTTTAGTGTGGGCTTGACCTCCAACCACTGAGCCCACCAGCCAGGCTCCATGTGTAAATGATGGAACTCTCCCACTGTGAAAGGCTGGGAAACAGGGCTTTTTCACAGGAACAGCAGGGAAGTTTAGGGAAATATGTGCTTTTGGGAGGCAGTCGTGTGCTTGTTAGCGTGGCAGCAGGTTAGAGATGGAGGCTGCAGCCACAGCATCCAGCCCAGCCTCTCCTGTCCCCTCACTTGCATATGTTAGATTTTGTGTAGGATCTGATTGAGGAAAGTAACAAGGAGAATCTTTCAGTCTCAAAACCTTCATTCAATGCACATTCTTATTTCCAAATCCCAGAAAGGCCACATTGCCCCGGGCAGGTGAAGGACAGCGAGAGGAAGCGCCATCCATGTGCCTCTGGGGGAGCACCCCTAGGTCCTCATCAAAACCCCATGAAGGAGGACTCAATCCTGAAAGCTGCACCCAAAGGAATGGGGTCAGTGTGACCTGTCTCAAGAAATGAGGGAGGGAATGTGGGTGAGGACAGGATCCCTTGTGGCCAGCATCCTTGAGTACTTTCCCACCTGGGGTCGCCACTAGGATCACAAGGTCAGGCATGCAGCCCAGGGTCACAACTGCACCTTATATGCAGACTCCATGCAAATGGGACTCTCCTCCTGCTCATAAAAAGGGGCCCTTGCCTGGCATGTTGGGGAGATACAGAACCCAAGCACCTGAGACAGGACCCAGTGGCTCCACCATGGACTTGATGCCAAGCTGCGTTTTCCTCCTGATCATTTTCCAAGGTCATTGTCAGGAGTGGGCAGTGCTGAGCCCTGTGCCTGTGCCTGTTTGTGCTTCCATGTGATTCTAAGTCACGCTGTGTTTCTGTGTTTGAAGGTGTCCAGTGTGAGGAGCAGCTGGTGGAGTCTGGGGGAGGCTTGGTGCCGCCTGGGGGGTCTCTGAGATTCTCTTGTGCAGCCCCTGGATTCACATTCAGTAGCTATGGGATGCACTGGGTCTGCCAGGCTCCAGGAAAGGGGCTGGAGTGGGTCTCATGCATTAGTACTGGTGGTGGTAGCACATATCATGCCGATTTTTTGAAGGGCCGCTTCACCATCTCCAGAGACAACGCCAAGAACATGCTGTATCTGCAAATGAACAGCCTGAAAGCCGAGGACACAGCCATGTATTACTGTGCTAGACCCACAGTGAGGTGAAATCATTGTGAGCCCAGACACAAACCTCCCAGAGGAGACAGCTGGTCTGGGCGGCAGGAGGTACCCAGGACACCAGAAGACATTTGGGACCCACAGCACAGAAAGCAGCCCCAGGAGCAGGGGCAGGAGGAAGGAGAGGGAGGGGCCTTCCTTTTGGGCTCAGGGATTTCCTCTCAAACTCTCAGCTGCCTCCATGGAGGGCTCTTCCTTCTCATGTTCTCACTGTAGACAACAATGAAGAAGGACATTTTGTTTGCAGGTGACATGGCAACAGTGATGGGGACTCTCCTTCACTAAGTCTTTTATTTTCTGTTTCTCTTTCTCTACTAGGTGACCATCCTAAGTGCTGGCCTTGTCCTGGATTTGTGATACCTTTCCACCAAGGACAACCCCAGGGCAGCCCTGCCCATGTGTGCTTACCTCAGGCCCCTCCCCCCATTTTTCCCTCTCACAAGCCCACCTGACCCTACCTGTCTCTCTCACAGGCCCACCTATTCCACCACAATCTGGATTACTCCCCAGAACCTCCCACCACAGCTCTCAGTCCTCCCTACAGGCTGAGTTAAACACACGAGGGCTTTAATATAATATAAAGGAGTGGGTAGAACTCATCTATATTTTTAATTTCTAGAGGTTAAGAAAGTAAGAGCATCTGCAATGAATAATACATGAAGTGTATAACACTGCAGATTAAACATAGGTGAACTTCTAGAAGTGAAAAGAAACTCTCCAAAGTGGAACACGGAATAAATTTTCCACAAAATAGCCAAGTGCCAGGAGTGTAAGAGACAATGAAGCAGTCAAATATCTATAATAATAAAGTGTAATATGCAAATAGACTGAATGACCAAACAGCAGATCGACCATCCAGATGCCCTTCCAGAGGACCATGCTGTAACACACACTGGTACCAGGCCAACCAATGGGGATGCAATGAGATTGGATAGGAGGCCCCTCAAATGCCCATGATCACCCTGCAGAGGGAAGCCCAGGCAAGCCTCTGTGGGGTGATTGATGGCGAGGAAGGGTCTGCCATAAATCGCCCCACAGAAGGTAGGCTGAGGGACCTCACCAGTGAATGAAACCGTGCTCTGGGCCACTAGAATATACATGTATTAGGAATCCCAGGAAGATGAGAGAGGGGGCCCCTAGAAAAATGGTTGAAGAAATCATTGCAAATAGTTTTTCAGAATTTGATGAGTCCGAAGCCTGAGCCAGTGCTCCAAGAAGAAATGAAAATAAACAACATTTAGTCATGGCACAGTGAAGTCAACCTGGTGAAAAAGATAAAATGCTCAAAGGAAGCAAAGAAAAACCACACTTGAATCAAGAAACAAGGTTAATAAAAACATAAACGGTCACATGCGCTAAAACTGGTTTGGCTCAGTAAATAGAGTGGTGGCCTGTGGACTGAAAGGTCCTGAGTTTGATTCTGGTCAAGGGCTTGTTCCTTGGTTGCAGGCACATCCCCAGAAGGGGGTGTACAGGAGGCAGATGATTTATGTTTCTCTCTCATCAATGTATCTGACTCTCTATCTCTCTCTCTTCCTCTCTGTAAAAAAAAAATCAATAAAATATATATATTTTAAAAAGGTCACATGAAAATCTATTTCTAAACAGGATGGAAGTAAAATTACAATATATCAATGTTGTGAGATGCAGCTAAGAGCAGTGCTTGGTGGGAAATGTACAGCATTAAATGCTTGTTAGAATAAAAAAAAATTAAATATACTTTATTGATTTTTTTACAGAGAGGAAGGGAGAGAGATAGAGAGCCAGAAACGTCGATGAGAGAAAACATCGACCACCCTCCTCCTGCACATCCCCCACTGGGGTTGTGCCCACAGCCAATGTACATGCCCTTGACCGGAATTGAACCCAGGACCCTTCAGTCCGCAGACAGACGCTCTACCACTGAACCAAACTGGCTTTGGCAAGAATAAAGATTTTTAAATCAATAATCTCAGGCTCCACTTTAAAAAATTGGAAAAGGATGAGAACCAATTTGGAGGCAGAGGTAAATGCATGTTCTCGCTGCCTCCCACAACCACATGAAATAACTAAAATAGAGAATAACCATCATCCAGACTGGGGAGGTAAAGAAGAAAGCACACCTAGATGTGTAGGAAGGGTGGAGGTAGGGAGCAGGCTGGTCCAACACCCACAGGTGGCATGTTTTTAATTGGCAGGGATATCTCAGCTCTGGAGGCCTCTTGTGAGAAGCAAAGGGTCCCAGCCCCACACCACACCCCCAACCCATGGGTCCAGAGCTGGGAAGGGAAGTCCTCAGAGCTTCAGGATGCAAAAATTAGCAATGATTGTCGCTGAGTAACATAGAGGCAGCTGGAGACCCAGGCTTTTCCACCTAAAGGGCCAGCACGGGAACTGACATGGTCCCCTCCTCCTCTGAGCTCCAAGAAGCAGATGGTGGAATTGGAGGATCCAGGGACATAAGGGGAAGAACTGGGTTGTCTGGCATTAGGGCAAGAACATGGGATGGCTTTCTCCCAGACTGTGCTGCTTCTAGAGTTCAATGATTCTGTGCTGGGACCTCCCCCATCACATAGCTGCCTCGAAGCCATATCTGAGGTTCCATCAGTGTGACTCACACAGTTTTCTCTGCCCTGCTGATTCCATGAGAACCAACCCCATCCAAACTGCAGCCCCACCCAAGCTGTTTGTAGCAGCCTTTCTGTAGGAATGACTCGTCCTGACTCAGGCTTCAGACTTTCCTAAAATCTCTCAAACAAGCAGCAATTGGCATCAGCATGCCCCAAACCTATCAATAAGAGACCCACGACCTGGCACTAGCACCATCCTGCCTTGCTTCACAACTTGTCCTCACATGGGCACTTCCATGCCCAATACAAGTCACAGCCATCTGCAGATCCCCCTGGAGATCTTGCTTGGTGGCCCCAGGCAGTGGCTGACTTTGCACCTTCCAGGAGACCCTACAGGAAGTGCACCCAATGGACAGTTTCAGACCATACCAGATTACAACTCCATACATTAAGGAAAAGGAGGGTGAGCAGGAGGAACAGGAAAAGGAAGAAGGAAGAAGGAAGAAGAAGAAGAAGAAGAAGAAGAAGAAGAAGAAGAAGAAGAAGAAAATATGAACAAAGGATTAGCCAGTTTGGGTCATTGAATTGAGCATTGGCCTGCTGACTATAGGGTTCTAAGTTTGAATCTGATCAGGGGCACATGCTAGGGTTTTGAGCATGCAGAAGGTGGCTGATCAGTGATTCTATGTCATCATTGGTGTTTTTTTTTTTCTCTCTCTCTTTCTCCTTCTCTCTCCCTTTCCACTTCCTCTCTGAAATCAATAAAAATATAAAATAAATACAAATAAAATATATGAACAAAATAATGTCAATTATCATATATCTATAAACATTAAAGCTAGGAACCAAAATAAATAAATAAAGTAATTAATTTATTAATAAAATGGAACCTGGTGCAAAGAAACATGGAGCAGAGTAACGAAACTCAGAGGGAAAAGGGAGGAGAGAATGGAAAGAGATGAACCATAGATTTCATATGCATATTTGTATGACCTATGGACATAGATATGTAGGTGGTGAAGGTGAGGGTGGGGCAGGAATGGCATGGAAGGTTGATAGGGGGGTAAAAAAGGGGACACTAATACTCTCAACAGCAAAGATTTTTTAAAGAAAAAAATTAGAAAAGGGAGATCAAAATCACCTAAAATCAAGCAGAAGAAAGAAAAAATAAAGGTGAAAAGAGATTAATGAAATAAACAGAGAAAAATGATAGAAAATAACCAATGATGCCAACAGCTTAATCTTTGAAAAGATCTATAAAACTAACAGGCAAAGAGATAAATGATCAATATCAGAAATTAATAAGGATGCCGAAACCGGTTTGGCTCAGTGGATAGAGCATCAGCCTGTGACTGAAAGGTCTCAGGTTCGATTTCGGTCAAGGGCATGTACCTTGGTTGCAGGTACATCCCCAATAAGGGGTGTGCAAGAGGCAACTGATCAATGATTCTCTCTCATTGATGTTTCTAACTCTCTATTCCCCTCTCTTCCTCTCTATAAAACAATCAATAAAAATATATTTTTTAAAAAATTAATAAGGATTTATGAACATGTTCCCCAGTGCATTCTTATCAGAGAAACATTCTTTGAGCAGTCAGTACAGAGAAATAGTAATGACCAAAATCTCTTGTTATCATATTTACCAAAATACTCAATAGAAGATGAGCCAATCCTACCATCAATATAAGGAAATCATACTACACCATGACTAAGAAGGAAGTATCACAACAATTCAAAGCTGACTCAACATTTTTAAATCATCCAATGTAATCCACCAGGTCAACTGTGTAGGGGAGAGAAGTCACATGGTCATTAAAATCAGCACAGAAAAGTGTGTGACAGAGCACAGCACTCATTCATGATCACACGCTTAGGGCACTTGGGACAAAGGTCCTTTCCTAACTTTGGTCCTGGGACTCCTGTAGCTACGATCACACTCGATTGTGGGGAGTTCAATGATCCCCTCAGATGGGGACAAAGACAGGAATGTCCACTATGGCCACTTCTACTCACATTGTACTGGACGCTTTAACAAGAGCAAGAAGAGGAGAAAAGTGCATGGAGGCATTCCAATGTGAACCACCATACAAGGCTTCCCTCCTTGCAGGGGACATGTCCATCTGTGAAGAGCAACCAGAAGGCTCCACATCAGCATCACGGGTGAGTGTACAGAATGGGGCTATTGGAGACTGATCCTCACTGCAGTGGTGCTGCCATGTGGGGCTGGCAAAGCAGCAGAAAAGGGGACGGAACTGAGTTCCTGTGGGAAGCCATCCCCAGACACACAGCCTTTCCCAGAGGTGCAGCCTCCAGGAGGAACTGGGCAGCACGCTGGTCTCCAGAGTTCACCCTAAATCCCCTGCTCACTGCAGGGGCCACGTGTGTTTGCTCACTGAGCTGAGCCCAGAGAAAATGACCTCTCCCACCTCTTTGGGACAGGAAGTAGGTTTGCCCTGGGAGCCAGGAGCCCCCTGAAGCCAGGCTGCCTCCTGCCTCCCACAGAAGAGGGGAGAGGGGTGCCCCTAGTGGTCACACTTCAGAGTGGGTTCCCAGGTCCCCAGAAAGCACCTTGGTGTGAAGGGAGGAGGCGCTCAGTGAGCTTCTAAACTGACATTGAACCCCACATACTTGTGGAAGGGAAGAGGGGGAGGAAGTCCCTGTGTCCCCTGGAACCTGGAACAATGGAATTTTCTTCATTTAGGTTTGTGTTTCCTCAGCCTCACGGAGCCGTAACCAGCTGGCTCGGGTGGGTTCCCCACAGCGAGGCCCCGCATCCGCCTGCAGGAGAGGGGGTCTGGGTGATTCTTTGTCTTTAAGTTTCTGGAGAGAGATTCTGGCCCAGCTGCCCATGCACCCCTGTACCCTGGCCCCTGGGTCTGCCCTTCTGGGGGCCTTTCCATCCTGGGGTTCCTCTCATCCCAGCAACACAGACAACCCCCAGGTCTGCTGGTCCACCCAGCAGTATCCGGGCTGCCTGTATGCGGTGTGGGTCTCCATAGAGTTAATTAGACATTGGGGAGGGCCCTACCTGTGTGGCTCAGTGGATAGAGCTTCAGCGTGCAGACTAAGGGTTCTCGGGTTTGATTCCTGTCAAGGGCACGGACCTCCATTGCAAGCTCCAGCCCTGCTGGCAAGAGGCACCTACTCACTGTGTCTCTATGGGCCTCCTCTCTCCCTTCCCTTCTACTTCCTCTAAAAATAAGAGGGAAACATCCTCAGGGGAGGATGAACACAACTAACTGAATAAAGGAATCTTATTTTTTTAATAGCAAAAGGAAAGAAATAGTAACAAGTCACACCTGCTCCATGTTGCTCATTGGTTGAACTTCGACCTATGAACCAAGAGGTAAGGGTTGGAATCCTGATCAGAGCACTTGCCTGGGCTGCTGCCTGGGCTCCCGGTGGGGGATATGCAGGTGACAACAGATCAATGATTCTCTTTTATCACTGATGTTTCCATCTCTCTCCCTTCCTTTCTTCTATGAAATCAATAAAACTATATTTTAAAATAACAATAAAAATGAAAAGGAAGAGAAAGAATACTTTATGGTGCTTGACCTGCCCATGCCTCCCCTCCCCAGTGTGATTGCACTTTCCAAGTGGTGGTGGCCAACTTCCCAGAGGAACAAGGGACCACAGTCTCAGATCCCTGTGTCCGTCTGTCCTCACTTGGGACTGTGGGAGGATGGACACAGGTGGCCGCTCTCCTCTGAGAAGGGAGGTGATCACCTGCCCCCAAGGAGGATGTGGTACCTCAACTCTCCATTCAGGGTTTTTTTCCAAGAGCCAACATATTTCTTTTTTATCTTTTCTCATCCTCATCCCAGGATATTTTCCATTGCTTTTCAGAGAGAGCGTGGAAGGAGGCAGGGGAAGAGAAAAATATAGATGTGGGAGAAACACATCAATTGGGTGCCTCCTGCATAAGGACCATGGTCGGGCCTGATACCAAGGTACATGACTTGACCAGAATTGAACCTGAGACCCTTTGGTTCCCAAGTGTATGCTCTATCAACTGGTTAGTGCTAGGAATCCATTTTATTCATTTACTACAAGCCACATGCAGAACATTTATGCACAGGACAGTGGGTTATCTCTCAGCCAACGCTGCCCCCTCTCCAATCTGGGATGCCTGGAGGGATGTTCAACTGCCCATTTAGGCCCGATCCCTGTGGGCAATAGAACATCTCTCTCAAAATCCAGGACTTCTGCCTCCCAACTGCTCACCTGCCTGCCTACCTGATCACCTCCTAACCACTCCTCTACTAGACTGATCAACACCTAAGTGCTACCCTGCTGGTACAATTTCCCCCAATTTCCCTCCCCTGATGACCTGGTCACCCATAACTGCCCTCACCTGCAGGCCTGGTCCTTCCCAACTTCCCTCCCTTGAAGGTCTAATAACCCCCAACTGCCCTCCCCTGAAGGTCTGGTCCCTGCCAACTGCCCTTCCCTGTTGGCCTGAATGTCTATCAAACTGCCCTCTCCTGCAGGCCATCTTGTGGTGGTCATCTTGTGTGTTGGAGCGATAGTAAATTTGCATATTGACCCTTCATTATATGGGATTTATTTATATTTAATAAGTTATTATACTTGAATGGATCACAAATGCCCCCCTTTTCCCCCATTGACCCCAGCCTACTAGCCCCCACCACCTCCCATGGCTTCATATGTAAAGGATAAAAACTCAGCTGTGAGAGGCTGGAAACAGAGCTTTTGCACACGAATGGCAGGGAAGTTGAGGGAAATGTGTGCTTTTGGGAGGGAGTTGTGTGCTTGTGGGAGTGGCAGCAGGTTAGAGACAGAGGCTACAGCCACAGAGTTTAGCCCAGCCTCTCCTGCCTCCTCACATGCATATGTTAGTTTTGTGGAGGATCTGATTGTGGAAAATAACAAGGATAATCTTTCAGTCTCAAAATAAATCCTTTATTCAATGCAAAGTCTTATTCCCAAACCCCAGAAAGCAACAAGGCACACGGCAGTGAAGAGGAGCAAGAGGAGGCCCTATCCACATGCCTCTCAGGAGCACCCCTGGGTCCTCATCAAACACTGAGGAAGAATGACTCTCAATCCTGGAAGCTGCCCTCAAAGGAATAGGGTCAGTGTAATAGGACTCAGAAAAGGAGGGAGGGAGGGAGGGTTCTGAGAGGAACCTCTTGAGTCTTTTCAATCTGGGGTCGCCCACAGGATGACCAGGTCAGTCATGCAACCCAGGTCACAGCTGCACCTTATATGCAGACTCCATGCCAATGGGGCTCTCCTCCTGCTCATAAAAGGGGGCTCTTGCCCGGCATGTTGGGGAGACACCCAGAACCCAAGCACCTGAGACAGGACTCAGCGGCTCCACCATGGACTTGGTGCCAAGCTGCTTTTTCCTCCTGATCATTTCTCAAGGTCATTGTCAGGTGTGGGGAGCACTGAGCTCTGTGCCTGTGCCTGTTTGTGCTTCCATGTGATTCTAAGTCCCGCTGTGTCTCTGTGTTTGCAGGTGTCCAGTGTGAGGTGCAGCTGGTGAAGTCTGGGGGAGGCCTGGTGCGGCCTGTGGGTCTCTGAGACTCTCCTGTGCACCCTCTGGATTCTCCATAGCTGGCTACCACATGAGTTGGGTTCGCCAGGCTCCAGGGAAGGGGCTGGAGTGGGTCTCACTCATTAGTAGTAGTGGTAGTGGTAATACCATATACTTCGCAGGCTCTGTGAAGGGCCGCTTCACCATCTCCAGAGACAACCCCAAGAACACGCTGTGTCTGCAAATAAGTAGCATGAAAGCCGAGGACACGGCCGTGTATTACGGAGCAAGAGACACAGTGAGAGGAAGAAAGTGTGAGCCCAGACAAAAACTCCCTGAAGAGGCAGCAGGCTGGGCTGCAGGGGCGCCCAGACCATAGGGGCAACCTGGGCCCACAACACAGATTGCAGTCCCAGGAGCTGGGGCAAAGGGAGGTGGGAGGGAAGGGCCTTCCTGTGGGCTCAGGGATTTCCTCTCAAGCTCTCAGCTGCCTCCAGGGAGGGCTCTTGCTTCTCATGTCCTCACTGCAGACAACAGTGAAGAAGGGCATTGTGTTTGCAGGTGACATTGCGGCAGTGACAGGGACTCTCCTTCACCAAGTCTTTGTATTTTCTATTTCTCTTTCTCTACAAGGAGACCATCCTAAGGGCTCTCATCAGCCCAATTTTTGGAATTGTTCCACCAAGAAAGACTCCATGGCAGCCCAGGCCCCTGTGTGCTGACTTCAGGCCCCTGTCCCCACCTTTCCTTCTTATAGGCCCCTGGTACCACCTTTCCCTCTCACAGGCCCACCTGTCCCCACTTTTCCCTCTCACAGGCTCAGCTGTCCTACCTTTCCCTCTCACAGGCCCATCTGGGCCACCATGACGAGGGTCCTATCCTAGGACCTCCCACCACAGCGCTCTGTCCTCTCTACCACATGCTTCCGTCCTGGTCCTCATTCACTTGGGAGAATATGCAAACACAGCCCAACGTCTTGCTCAATCATCACAAAACCTTGGGTCTGATATATGTTGTTTCCCGATGAAGGGGATCCTGTGGTTACAGGAATGTCCCAGCAGATGGCTCAGGGTGACCCCCACATCAGCACCCTTAATTATCTCTTCTCCACCTTAACCATCTGCAAAATCCTGTCATATAAGGTTACCTACATGCCCCTGAGATGAGAACCTGGATGTTCCTCTGGTAGAAGTCCAGCCATTACAGTCAGGACCTTCAGGGCTCCTCAGGAACCTGTGGACAGGTTTCTTTTCCTGGAGCTGGGAGTTGTGTGTGTGTGAGTGTGTGTGTGTGTGTGTGTGTGGTAATCTGTTTGGAATTGAGCCATGACAGCCATCTGTCTGGGATGCAGATGCAGGCACCGTAGTTTGAACCTCACATGGAACCTGGGACTTGGGTTAGTCTTCAAGCCAATCTTTATCTCCTGAAGGACTCAAGATGTGGTGTGTGGCTATTTTGGGGCAGAGAGAGGCAAATGGAACTGGTTGGACAATGAGGAAATGACAGCACAATGAAGGAATGGTTCTGGAGGTGTGCCTGCTCAGACGTGGTGAATTTCTGTCCTTGATAATTTCCCCCCAGGCTCAGGGTGGCTTTTCCCGTGTTGCACATGGTCCATCCAGTGAATGGGCTTAAGGGCCTGTGGTCAGCCATCATGGAGGGACACGGTGCCGGCACTGCCCATGGCCACACATAGACCCGAGGAGGCACTGGAGAGGGAGGACATGGTGGCTCTCAAATGAGCTGCTGATGAAGCAGGAAATCCTCATATGCCCTCCGTCTCCCGGTAGGAACCATGTCACGTGTCCACATGGACTCAGACCCTGATGGTGAGAACAGGGCAGAGCCACCAAGGCTGACCAGGTTTCTAAGAAATTAGATCCAACAGCTCCAGTAACAGGCAGTTTTCTGGATGATCTATTTATTCTGTAATAATTGTCAGAGAAAAATAATTCTATTCATATAAAAATGAGTTTTATGTGTTCCTTCATATCATTTTTTACATTAAGACTTTTATAATTATTGATGTCCAGGAGACATGGGAAAAATGATCAAAGTTCCTGACCATCAGAGAGATGAAAAATGAAAAAGAACAATGTGTCAGTTCACACCTGTCAGAATGGCTACCATCAACAAATCAACAAATGAAAAGTGCTGGCAAGGGTGTGGAGCAAATGGAACCTTCCTACATTACTGGTGTGAATGCAGGTTGGTGCAGCCACTATGGAACACAGAATAGAGTTTCCTCAAAAAAATTAAAGATGGGACATGACATTTCACCCAGTGATCTAATAGTTAGAAATAGATGCTGAGACACCCCAAACACCAATCAGAAACAAGCGTGCAGCACTATGTTCATAGTAGCACAATTTGCAACACCTAAGATCTGGAAACAGCTCAAGTGCCCATGAATAGCTGAGTGGATAAAAAGCCGTGGCACATTTATGCCACGGAATACTATGCAGCAGTAAAAAAGATGGATCACTTCTTTTTTGGAACAGCACGGAGGGACCTGGAGAGTTATCATGCTAAGTGAAATAATCCAATCAGACAAAGACAAGTATCACATGATCTCACTCATATGTGGAACCTAATGAACAAAATAAACTGATGAACAGAATAGATCCAGAGACCTGGAAGCACGGAGCAGACAAGGGAATTTCAGAGGGAAGTTGTGGTATGGTGGGTTGGTGGGAAGAGGTTAATCAACAAACCTGTATGCACAGAGGCTTAATCGAGGGACACCGACAATAGGATGGTGAAGGCCTGGGACACCCGGGGCGGGCTAGAAGGTGTCAATGGGGGACACAAGGGGACATGAGTAATACCTTCAACAATGAAGGTACAATTTAAAGAAAAAAAATTAGGAATTGGACACTCAGACACCCACTGAACATGGTCCCTGTGTCACCATCTTCTCTCAGATGGGGTCAAGACCTCAACTATTAAATACTCTGCCTCATGAATATGCAAAATGGAGGAGGCAGAAAGGTTATATATGGGTAAGTTTATGCCCTGAGGGCATCACCCACAGCCACACCTTTCCCTATAGAAGTGCTCCCAGCAATGCAGCTGGAGAACCTTCCTCCTGGTGTCCATGGCAACAGGTAAGGGGCTCCTGACCTGGTTAAGGAGGGTCCAGGAAGAGTCCAGGGGGATTCCACTCACTCCTGTCTCCTCCCACAGGTGCCCACTCCCAGGTGCAGCTGGTGCAGCCTGGGGCTGAGATGAGGCAGCCTGGGGCCTCCATGAAGGTCTCCTGCAAGGCTTCTGGATACACCTTCACCAGCTACTGGATGCACTGGGTGCGACAGGCCTCAGGACAGAGCCTGAGTGGATGGGGTGGGTTAACACGAACAATGGAAATACAAACTACGCACAGAAATTCCAAGGCAGAGTCTCCATGACCGCAGACAAGTCCACAAGCTCAGCCTACATGGAGCCCAGCAGCCTGAGAGTTGAGGACACGGCCCTGTATTACTGTGCAAGAGACAGTGAGGGGAATTCATTGTGAGCCCAGACACAAACCTTCCTGAGGAGGCAGCTGGGCTGAACTGCAGTGGGCACTCAGGACACCAGGGTGCGATCAAGACCAGCACAGGACCCTCACCAAGAGCAGGTGGAGTGTTAAAGAAAGACTATTTCCTGCTCCTTCTTAAATTAGTTTTGCTCAAAGGCTCAGCCACAGAACTTACAGGAAACCCTATCCTAGGTCTAGTTTTAGGGATTGTGTTTGTGAACAAAAAGTGAGCTCTGTCCCAAATCTGACAAAACTCAGTGACTGACAGTACCCTCACAGGAGGCTCTGATCACACATTCCCACCTGAGCAGTCCTGTGGGTGAGCACACCCCAGGCCTATGACTTCTTTACTAAAAGGCTCTTCTTGGCCTGAAGCAACCCATCCATGGTTCCTGTGCATCGTGGTTCACACACCTGTGACATCAGCATGACCACCCTCAGGAAAGTACCTCCTATTCACTGTTCTACTATCCAGTCACCTCCTTGCTCTCTCCCACCTCCATGTCACCACTCACCTTCCCTCCTTAACTTCAAATGCACAAACGCAGCTGCAAATTGTTATTCTCCTGAGCATTTGAGGTTTTGCTTCCCAATAGTTCTTGTCCATTTGGTTCCAATAAAATCTTATAAAACATTTTGTACGTGTTTGGAGATTTCTTACATCAACATGTTGTCTTTTCTTCTTTTACAACGTAAGTTCACATGTGGTTTTTCCCGTGTGGAGAGGGAAGTGCAGAAATTTATAAAAACCTGATACCTGAACAGGTTGAGTGCAAATGAGTTCACAGGTGTTGGAGATGAAAAAATTTTGCTGTTGGTTGTCATGGACGTAAGTGTCAAATCTTTTTCCAGCCTTGCAGGCATGATAAAGTAGTTGAGCATTTACACATGAACCAGAAGGTTTTTTCCCAATCCTTGGTTAGTACACATGCCTGTGTTTCAGTCTCAATCCCCGGTGGGGGGAGGAAAAGAGGGAGTGGGCACGGGGGAGAGTATAAGCGGCAGCCATTCTGTGATTCTCATCATTGATGTTTCCATGGCTCCGCTGGCCTCCTCTCTGGAGAGAAGGAAAGTGTATAAAGAAGGAGAAGGAAAGAAAGGCGGCTTCCCCAGCTGTGCCTTTTCCCCTGTGACACTCTGGCAGGTCCCCTACTGGTCGAATGGGCATAAAATCCACAACATAAATGAGCCACTTTGAAGTCCTTGACCTGAGAACCTCTAAGCCTGTGGAGAAGATTTTAAGAGTTTATTAGAGCCAAACTTGATCACTGGAACAGTGAGCTCAGCTTCTTCTGTCCCTGGGATCGGGGGTCTCCAAGTCCAACATGAAATCGAGGACCAGAAGGTTTAAGCAAAAGCAGGAACACTTATTACAAGCAGATTCAGAATACCTGCATGAGGAGGGCCCGTGATGGGCTGCCCCTGAAGCCTGTGGTCTCAGTGTATATGGGTCAACAACCTGTTCCATGTCAACCCGTGTGCCCACCTGATCGGCCCTCATTGTTCATGCACAGCAAGGGGACTGAAGCTCCCTGTTTCCTTGTGTGCCTTCACCTTTCTGTCCCAGGCCCTCCCTTGTTTCCCAGGCCTCCTGCTCTGAGTCCAGAAACATTCTGCTATTGCTGGCTGGTTGGTGCCTGTGTTTAGGCTGCTCAGATTGCGGAGTCTGCTCCTGCCAACCATCCACCTGCCTTGGTTTCCCATGGACCCTGCCCTATCTGCCTGCCAGTCAACCTAATTTCTCTCAAAGCCACCCCTTCTGGACACCTGTCTAGGGTCCTCCAAGAACAGGAAGCTCATCTTCCTAAAACACAGGCTCTCCTTACAAACACCAGTGTCACTGCTCAGCCCAGGCCCCTCCTCCTGCCTCTGCTGGACTGGGATGGGCGCTGCTCCCTCTATTCTCTCTGTTGTTGGTAAATTTCCATGGTGATTGCTCCTCTCCTTCTGATTCTATTTGTTCAAAAGGAGTCACTGCACAGAAGCAAAATGGTTGCGTAGGCAGCTTCAAATTCCTGTTCCTCCACAAAAGCATCAAAAAACAAACAGAAAATCTTAAAACTGACATCTATCGGGCTCTGGAACACAGTCAGACCTGCATCAACTGAGTGTACCCAAGTCCAGTACATGCCACTCATAGAGGGAAGGAGATGGGGGTGTGGTCTGGGGCTGAGCTTTGGTCCAGTTATGGGTTTGATTCAGGGCATAAGCTCTGGGCACAAGCTCTGGGTTGTAGGATCAATCCCCAATAGGAGGCATGCATAAGGCAGCTGATTATTGATTCTCTCTCATCAATGACGTTTCCCTTCTTTCTTCTCTCTCCCTTCTTTCTTCTCTGAAATTAATGAAAACATATTTTAAAATAAGAATAAAATATGAAAAGGAAGAAAATGAAGGCTTCATGATGTTTGACCTGCCCATGCCCTCCCCTCCCCAGCGTGATCACACTTTCCAAGTGGTGGTGGCAGCCTTCCAGAGGAACGAGGGACCACAGTCCCAAATCCCTGTGTCCGTCAGTCCTCACCTGGGCTGTGGGAGGATGGACACAGGTGGCCGCTCTTCCCAGAGAATGAAGGTGCTCACCTGTCCCAAAGGAGGATGAAGTGCCTCAACTCTCTCCCCAGGGTTTTGTTGTAAGAGCTAGCATATTGCTTTTTTATCTTTTTTCATCCTCACCCAAGGATATTTTTCCATTGCTTTTCAGAAAGAGAGTGGAAAGTAGATTGGGGAAGAGAGAAACATTGATGTGAGAGAAACACATCAACTGGGTGCCTCCTGCACCTGCCCTAACCAGGGCAACGACCAGGGAGGGGCCTGCAACCGAGGTACATGTCCTTGACCAGAATCAAAACCTGAAACCCTTTGATTCAAAGGCCAACACTCTATCCACCAAGTGAAACAAGCCAGGGCCAGGACTCAATTTTAAATTTTAATTAATCAATTAATTAATTATTTCTATTTAATAATTTTTTATTGTTGAAAATAAAACATATTTACAATTTCCCTCCATTGATCTGAGCCAGCCAACCAACCACCACCAACACCAGCCAGGCTCCATGTATAAATGATAGAAATTCTCCACTGTTAGAGGCTGGGAAACAGGGCTTTGCACACAGGGCAGCAGGTTAGAGACAGAGGCTGCGGCCTCAGCATCCAGCCAGCCTCTCCTGCCCCCTCACATGCATATGTTAGAGTTTTGTGGAGGATCTGATTGAGGAAAATGACAAGGAGAACCTTTCAGTCTCAAAGTAAAATCTTCATCCAACACAAATTCTTATTCCCAAACCCCAGAAAACAACATGGCCCCCGGGGCGTGAAGGAGAGCAAGAGGAAGCCCCATCCACACCTCTAGGGGAGCATCACTAGGTCCTCATCAAAACCGTGAGTAAGGAGGACTCTCAATCCTGGAAGATGCCCCCAACAGAATGGGGTCAGGGTGATGAGTCTCAGGAAAGGACGGATGAAGGAGAGGATCAGGAAAGGACCCCCTCTGGCCAGCATCCTTAAGTCCTTTCTAATCTGGGGTCGCCACTAGGATGACAAGGTCAGGTATGCAGCCCAAGGTCACAACTGCACCTTATATGCAGACTCCATGCAAATGGGGCTCTCCTCCTGCTCATAAAAGGGGGCCTTTGCCTGGCTTTTGGGGAGACACCCAGAACCCAAGCACCTGAGACAGGACCCAGAGGCTCCACCATGGACTTGGTGCCAAGCTGCATTTTCCTCCTGATCATTTCTCAAGGTCATTGTCAGGAGTGGGGAGTGCTGAGCCGTGTGCCTGTGCCTGTTTGTGTTTCCATGTGATTCTAAGTCCCTCTGTGTCTCTGTGTTTGCAGGTGTCCAGTGTGAGGTACAGATGGTGGAGTCTGGAGGAGGCCTGGTGCGACCTGGGGGGTCTTTGAGACTCTCCTGTGCAGCCTCTGGATTCACCATCAAAGACTATGGCATGCACTGGGTCTGCCAGGCTCCAGAGAAGGGGCTGGAGTGGGTCACATACTTGTACATTAGTAGTAGTGGTAAATATTACATACACTACACCGACTCTGTGAAGGGCCGCTTCACCATCTCCAGAAAATGACAAGAACTCACTGTACCTGCAAATGAGCAGCCTGAAAGCTGAGGACATGGCCCTGTATTACTGTGCAAGAGACACAGTGAGGGGAAGTCAGTGTTAGTCCAATCACAAACCTCCCTGCACGAAGGTCTCTGACCACCAGGGGTCGCTCAAGGTCCCTGAACACAAGGAACATACAGCAAGTGCAATTGGAGGTATGGGCTGGTTCCTGTGTGGTTTCCTCCTCATGTCACAGTTTCCTCAGGGAACCTGTGGGTCCTGACTGTATGCTGACGTCTGAGTCTCTGAGTGAGAAAGTCTGTTGTGAAGAGAGACAACTTTCTCATGTCGCCAAATCACAGAGACTTTCTTTAAGAAAGTCTTGTGTCCAAATAATAACCATCTAATCTTCTGACTCACATCACCTAAATCCAACCAAAGGCTCTATATACTCAACAGTTCAGCTCAGCCCCACAGAGCTCAGGGTCGCAGCCAAGCAGCAGGACATGAGCGTGTTAAACAGTGGGCACCAGAGTCATGTGACCCCAAAGCTAGAGAAGAAAGACCTTGGGGTGAAGGTCATTGGCCTGTCATGGTGCTAATAGCATCAAGAGTAGGTGACACCAGACAGAGGCTTAGGGACCACCCCAGCTTGGTACAGATGTCCAGGGTGAGGACAAACACACAACCAGGCATAGAAAAATGCTAATTCCATGCTTAAGTAACCTCTGGGAAGCACAGGAAAGGCCCTCCATGGAGTCAGACCTGCTCTGATGAGCCAGGAAAGGAGACTGATTCGGGTTTTTATTTTGTTGAGGTGCTGGGGGAGGGGAAGATTCTGCTTACAGGGACTCATGTGGTTTCTACCTCTTAGTGACAAATGGAGAGGAGACCAGTGTTTCTGGTCAGATTTCCATGTGGGGCAGATGGAGAGGAGGCTAGGAATGAGCCATGTATTGTCAGAGTTAAAATATAAAGTAATATAATATAATGTCTGGCCAGGTATTTTCCTTGAAATTTTTAATATATGACCAAAATGTTGATGACAACAAGTGAGTCTGCAGAAATGAGTGCAAGAACAATTGTAAGTGAGGCAGTAGTATTGATGATGATGAGGATGATGATGAGGGTGATGAGGGTGATTGTGATGGTGATGGTGGTGATAAGGATGATGATGGTTCTGATGACAAGGATGGACTGAGACAGAGGTCCTGGTCCAATGAAATGAAGGATCCTCATACAGACACACCATCACCATGGCTCCTGTGGTGAGGGGTGTCCACCCTTTCCTGTCAGTGTTGAGAGAGTTCATAGAAGGGACACAAATGAATTGTGCAGCTTCAGGAATCCATGCTCAGACCAGATCAGTAATGACCCCAAAGGTGTCCAGTGGGAATACATTGCACCTTGGAAGGAGTCACCTTTTAGAACAGAGACCCTGTGAATGTGTGCCTGTAGGAAACAGGATCCCCTTCCCCCCACCTTGCAATGACAGGTTCCTTATTTCCCTTGATCCCTGCCTGCATGACCTTTAATGCTTCTACGTCAATCCACTCCTGCTCGTCATTATTCAGGTGTTTTCTAGGATGATGGCAGCTGGGTTTAGGATGCCCTTCACTTTCTTATGGGCCTTCACTGGAGGAGGCTGTAAACCCACACGTCCAGTAGCTCTCTGTCCATGAACATCAGGCACGTTTCTGTCATGTGACTCAAATCAAGTCCAGCTTCCTCCCCTCCCCCAGTCCCACAGTCACATACAGATTTATGGGTGGTTTCCCAGCAGCGCTCCCCTCTGGTACCAGAACCTGCTCCAGTCCATGTGGTTGCTATAGCCAATCCAAATGGAGAGTGGACGCTCAGCAATTTCTGGGAAGTTATTTGTAAAGTCACCCAATATAAGACCCATTACAGACAATATTGTTTAATTAACCTTGTTTAAATCAAAGACTTTTGTCCCATCAAAGGTTTCAGTGCACAAAGTAAAACATAAATGTGAAGAATGTATTTCCAAATAACATGTCTGATGGCAGAATATACACTTAATACTTTAAGGACTTTATATACTTTTGGGAGAACCCAGTACCCGCTGACCACAGTGACCTTTCAGGGGAAGGAGAGGGGGGCATAGGAGGGAAGGATTCCTCTCTGGGTTGTAGTTCCCTTTCTAATGAGACATTCTATAGTAGGGATTCTCTTCTCTTACCTCCCACTGAACCCCAACATCACTGATAACACTAGACTGAGAAAACAGTTCAAGCTCCATCCATCATCATTTCCACATGTGATTGATTCTGATTGTGCACATACATGATCACTGATTTTATTTCATGTATTCTCTCCACTTAAAGCCATGACTATTTCTGATGAAACTATTTGGGGGGAATCTGCCATAGGCCATGAGCTTGCATATCAAATGATTTGCACAGGAATCTGCAATCACAAAATTTTCAGCCACAAGGATCACAGGGGTCTTACCTTTCTGTGCTTGGGAGTCATTTCTCAGGTCAAAATAACATCATAAATTAAGATACTGAGAATGGGTGTCCTTTATTTTTATTATTTGTACAATTATGGGAATTATTTCAAAAAATAGATTTTAAAAGTCTGGAAATGTGGACATAATAAGGTTTTGAGATTCAGAAATCATCAGAACAAATGCTAATTAATCTCTTTGACACATGGTGAAATGATTCATGAGAAATGAAAGTGTAACCTACTCATGGAGACCACAATTTCTTCTTATTCTCAGAGAATGTAGGCCATTTAGGCCATTCACTGACCTAATTGCAATGTGTTCATGACCCTTGTATTCCCTGGTCCCTGACTTACATGGTGAGTGTGAGAGGGACTCTCAAAAGACCAGGACAGCCTGACCTCAGGCCCCACACTTATAGGAAAGGCTGCCCCACATGCAAATTTCCCTTCAAGCTCCAGGGTACATCCACCCCTGGGCTGTGCAGGCTCACAGCTACCTCCTCAAACAGGGTTAAGATCTCTGGGAAGGCAGAGCTGTGGTCCAGAATATGAGACTGCTGGGTCTTCTCCTGTGCCTGATGACAGCCCTCCAAGGTGAGGATCTCAGGGATCAGGGTGGGGTTATGGGATGGCTGTGACTGCAGGTGACTGACAAGACTGATGCTCCTTGTCCCCAGGTGGTCTGTCCCAGGTGCAGCTGCAGGAGTCGGGCCCAGGACTGGTGAAGCCCTCGCAGACCCTCTCCCTCACCTTCACTGTGTCTGGATTCTCTCTGACCAGCTATGGTGTACACTGGATCCGCCAGGCTCCAGGAAAGGGACTGGAGTGGGTCGGAGTTATATGGTCTGGTGGAGGTACAGACTATAACCCAACACTGAAATCCCGCCTCAGCATCTCTAGGGACACTTCCAAGAGTCAAGTTCATTTAACACTGAATGGCCTGAAAACCGAGGACACGGCTGTGTATTACTGTGCCAGAAACACAGTGAGGGGAAGTCAGTCTTAGGAGGCAGCAGGGCTGGGCTGCAGGGTGCATTCTGGGCAATAGGGGCACCTAGGACCCACAGCATAGAGAGCAACCCCAGGAACAGGGGCAGAGGGAGGGGGAGGGAAGGGCCTTCCTGTTGGGCTCAGGATTTCCTCTCAAGCTCTCAGCTGCCTCCAGAGAGGGTTCTTGTTCTTTCTTTGAGGCTCTAATTTCCTGCTTTCTCACTGCAGACCCCAGAGGAGGAAGTAACACTGCTGCTGGCAGATGTCACGTGGGCAATGATGGGGACTCTCCTCACCATGTTCCTGTATTTCCTGCTTTTCTTTCTCAACAGATACTATCCTCTGTGCTCTCATTGGCCTGTGTTTGGAAACGTTCCACCAAGAGAGACACCCTCTCAGCTCAGGGCCTTGTATGCTGAGCTCAGGATCTGACCCACATGCCCACCTGTCCCACAGGGGCCTTTGTGCTGACAGGCCCACAGTAAATAAAACATGTGCTCGTCCCAAGAACAGTGAAGCTGGATGAAGCCCACCTGAATGGTGCAAAGGGCCCTTGAGGACTGCTCCCTGGTCACCTCACCTGTACAGGTGCCAGGATTGGTGGTTTCTGGTCCCACAGGAGCAATAAATGACCTCAGCTCTCTTCCTATAGGTGTTACAACAGCACTGATGTGAGGGGATAGCAGTGTGCATGTCCCATGTAGTGTAGTTTAATAGGATGTTTAACAAGGGTCATTGGAAATCATCTTGTGTTAACAAGCAGCTGACCAGGGGAATCTCTTGGTGAAGGAGACAGCTTTACAGTTTTTGAATCTTTTTTTACTTAAAACCATGGTCTAAATCTTCACATTTCATAATGAAAGTGTTGAATCCTCTGAAGATCACTCCTCTGAGGGCTCAGACGGGATAATAACCCAGGTAAAGGCTGCTTGTGGGTTGTTGCTCTATCTCAGCATTTTCCCAGCCTCCATGTTATAGGTGCTGTAGTGGCCCCACCTTCACCTCACTCACGTCTGCAGGATGGAGGAAACTTCCCAAGCTACCCTCCTTGCTCCTTTGGTGGGTCTCCAGGAGTCATGAGACCCCACTGTGTCTGCAAAGCTTCCCCAAGTCATGCACTGCTCCCCACACCTCTGTGTATCTCCTCTGGTCCCCTCCTGATTGACAGCTCTGCTGAATACAGAACCTTTCACCACTCAGGAATGGGACTTGGTAAAACCACAAGCTGGTTCTTTGAAAAGATTTAAAAAAAAATGGATGAACCATTATCCAGACTCATCAGGAAACAAAGAGAGAAAACCAAAATAAATAAATCAGGGATGAAGGCAAAGAAGTAGCAAACGACACTTCAGAAATAAAAATGTTTTCAATAAAGTACTATAAACAACTGTTTGCCAGCAAACTGGACAATGTGGATGAAATAAAAGAATTTCTAGAAAAACACAGTACCCCAAACTGAAACCGGAAGAATCAAATAACCTGAATAAGCCAATGACAACTGAGAAAATAGAAGTAGGAATCCAAAAGCTCCCTGCAAATAAAAGTCCTAGTCTGGATGCCTTCACATGGGAGTTTTGTCAAACATCCAAATAACTAACACCTATACTCCCCAAACTCTTCAAAAAATCATAAGAGGAAGGAACTTCCAATTTTTTTTTTATGAGGCCAACATTACCTAATTTTAAAACCAGATGACACTCATAAGAGAGAAAATTACAGGCCAATATCCCTGATGAACACAGATTCTAAAATTCTCCACTAAATATTAGCAAATTGGATCCAGCAATATTTTAAAAAGATCAGAGTCCATCAACAAATGGGATTCATCCAAGGATGCAAGGCTCATATGATATGCACAAATCAACATACCTGATAGATCACATAAACAAATTGAAAGAAGAATATAACATGACCATATCTATAGATTCAGAAAAAGCATTCAACAAAACCCAACACTGACTTTTGATAAATACTCTCAGCAAAGTGAGACAAGAGGGCTCATATCTCAATATACTAAAGGACAAGTATGACAAATCCACAGCCAGAATCATACAAAATAAACAAACACAAAAACCATTTCCCCTAAGAAATTGAACAAAACAGAAAGATCTACTTTCACCACTCTTATTCAACATAGTACTGTAGGTTCTAGCCACAGCAATAAGACAATAAGAAAAAATAAAAGGTATCCAAATTGGAAAGGAGTACATAAAACACTTATAATTCATAGATGACATGACATTCTACATAGAAAACCTTAAAGAGCCCACACAAAACACACACCTAGATTTAATAAATGAATCCATCCATGTAGCAGAACACAAAATTAACACCCAGAAATTGATGGTACTTTTATACACCAATAATGAATTCTCAGAAAGGGAAACCAAACGCACAATCCCATTTACCTTTGCATCAAAAAATATTATGAAAAGAAAGAATAAACTCTGCCAAGCAGATAAAAGACTTGTACTCAGAAAAATACAGGATGTTTAATAAAGAGATAGAGGAAGATACATCAAGTGGAAACTACAATGTGATCATGAATTAGTAGAATTAACATCATTAAAACGTCCATATTAACCAGTGTACTCTACAGATTCAGTGTAATCACTTTTGAAATAGCAACATCACATTTCACAGATCTACAGCAAATACTCCAAAAATTTATATGGAACCAAAAAAGACTCCAATTAGCCACAGCAATTTTGAGAATGAAGAAGAAAGGTGGAGAAAACACAATACCAGATATCAAATTATACTGCAAAGCCATAGAAATCAAAACAGCCAGGTACTGGCACAAGAGCAGGCACATACATCCATGGAACAGAACAGAGAACCCAGAAATCTACCCAAGCCATCACACTCAATTAATATTTGACAAAGGAGGCAAGAGCATACAATGGAGTCAAAATAGTCTCTTTAATATATATATTTTCAGGAAAATTGGACAGATGACCATGCAAATAAATGAAACCATACACAAACATATACCATAGACATGAATAAACTAAAAATGGTTAAAAGACTTAAATGTAACTAGGGAGACCATAAAAATCCTAGAAGAAATCTTAGGTGGAAAAATCTCAGACATTACTCATAGTCATGTGTTTACAGATACATCTCCCAGGAAAAACGAAAATAAGGAGAAAATAAACAAATGGGAATACATTAAAAGAAAGTGTCTGCATGGTCAAAAGAAACCATCAACAAAATGAAAAGGAAGTCCACAGTATGGGAGAACCTGTTCAGCAAGGACCCATGTGATACAAAGTGTTAATAACCAAAAATATATGAAAAACCCATACAACTTACCCAAAGCAAGTCAAATTATTGAATTAAAAGAAATCAGCAAAGGACCTAATTACACACTTCCCTAAAGGGAATATAGAATTGGCCAAGATACATAGGAAAAATGCTCAGTCACGGACCCTCTGGGAGATGCAAATTAAAAAGACAATTTGGTATCAGCTCACACCTGTCAGAATGGCTACCATCAACAAATCAACAAATGACAATTGCTGGTGAGGGTGTGGAGCAAAGGAAACCCTTATACCCTGCTGGTGGGAATGCAGGCTGGTACAGCCACTATAGAACACAAACTGGAATTTCCTCAAAAAATTCAACATGGAACTGCTATTTGACCAATGATCCCACTTTTAGAAATTTATCCAAAGTAACCCAAAAAACCAGTCATAAACAATGTATGCACCCCTATGTTCATAGCAGCAGCATGTTCAATAGCTAAGATCTGGAAATAGCCCTAATGCACATCAGTAGCTGAGTGGATAAAAAGCTGTGGTATATTTATGCCATGGAATACTATGCAGCAGTAAAAGAGAAGGACCTCTTACCGTTTGGGAAACCATGGAGGGACCTGGAGAGTGTTGTGCTAAGTGAAATAAGCCAGTCAGAGAAAGACAGTATCACATGGCCTCACTATATGTGGAACATAATTAACAAAGTAAACTGATGAAGAGAATGGATCCAGAAACCTGTAAACATGGAGCAGCCCGGGAATCTCAGAGGGAAATCATGGTAGGGTGGGTGAGTGGGAACTGGTCAACCAACAAACACCTATGCATAGATGCTTAATCCAGGGACACAGACAACTGGGTGGTGAAGGCCAGGGCCACCCGGGGCAGGCTAGAAGGTGTCAATGGGGGACACAAGGGGACATGAGTAATACCTTCAACAATAAAGGTACAATTTAAAGAAAAAAGAATTAGGACTTGGACCCTCAGACACCCACTGCACATGATCCCTGCATCACCATCTTCTCTCAGGTGGAGTCAAGACCTCAGCTATGAAATACTCTGCTTCATGAATATGCAAATGAGAGGAGGCACACCAGGTTAAATATGGGTAAGTCTGTGCCCTGAGGGCATCACCCCCAGCCACACCCTCCCCTACAGAAGTGCTTCTAGCACAGCCCTCACCATGGACTGCAGCTGGATAACCCTCCTCCTGGTGGCCATGGCGACAGGTAAGGGGCTCCCATCCTGGAAAAGGAGGGTTCAGGGAGAGTGTAGGGGGATTGCACTCACTCCTGTCTCCTCCCACAGGTGTCCACTCCCAGGTGCAGCTGGTGCAGCCTGGGGCTGAGATGAGGCAGCCTGGGGCCTCTGTGAAGGTCTCCTGCAAGGCTTCTGGATACACCTTCATCGACTACTGGATGCACTGGGTATGACAGGCCCCAGGACAGGGGCTTGAGTGGTTGGGGGAAGTTTACCCTGAATATAGAGACACAATATACGCACAGAAGTTCCAAGGCAGAGTCTCCATCACTGCAGACAAGTCCACAAGCACAGTCTCCATGGAGTTCCGCAGCCTGAAAACCAAGGACATGGCTGTGTATTACTGTGCAAGAGACACAGTGAAGTTAAGTCAGTGTGAGCCCAGACACAAACTTCCCTGAGGAGGCAGCAGGCCTGGGTTGCAGTGGGCGCTCAGGACACCAGGGGGCGCTCAGGACTAGCACAGTGCCCTAACCAAGATCAGCTGGAGAGGTAAAGACACCACTTGCTGCTCAGTCTTAAATTAGTTTTGCTCAGAGGCTCAGCCAGGAGCTCACAGGAAGCCCTGTCCTAGGTCTAGTTTTAGGGATTGTGTTTGTGAACAAAAAGAGGGTTCTGTTCTAAGGACAAAGGGGACCTCGTGCTGACCTGACAACCTCAGGGGAGGCCTGCATGGCTGTTGTACAAACTCAGAGTCCTCCCATAATCACAAAAGATGGTCTGAAAATTAAATATTTAACTTTCCACAGGTTATGGTGGGTAGTCGTGTCCTCGCCAGTATTTTCCCTATCAAAGATCAACTTAGATCTTTACTGAGCCCACTTTCCTTTTTGGCTCTAAGATAATATTTTGGTAAAATATGAGAAAGAAAAGAGCCCTGTGCTAACCTGACAAGCTCAGAGAAGGCCTGCATGGCAGTCTTGCAAATTCACAGCCCTAAAATAACCACAAAAGAAGGTTTGAAAATTAAATATCTAACTACAAACAGCTTATAGTGGGTAGTCAGTTCCCGGATATTTCACCTGACAAAGATCAATTTAGATATCCTTTACTGGGCCAATCTGCCTTTTCTGCCTCTAAGATAACATATCTGTGAGATGTCTGAGTAACTTGTAACTTCCTGTTCCAACTCACCCTCAGGTGGGAACGAATGCACAGGTGACCGGGGCCCCTCAGCCAGAGAACTGGACTTATACGGGTTGCCCACAGTATTTAACTAAAATTTACCGAGCATAAACTAAACACAGAAACAAGAGTTAAAATGCATGAATCCCAAGGTTTATTTTCCAGAGTCCTGGTTGTTTCCGGAAGCCTAGGCAGGTCACCTGGAGATCTGTGCCAACAGACACACACACTGGACAGGAACACGTCGCTGCAGCGTCTAAGTCAGGAACGAGGCCTCAGAAGTTTGGCTCACAGGTAGAGTGACAGCTTCACTCAGGCAGAGTCTCATGCAGTATTTTGAACAGGGAGAAGGGAGTGGAGAGCATATCGGGTGGAGGCCCCTTCGTGGTCTCTGACCAATGCCTCTAGGTCCATTCTTTTATGGCCATTTCTGGGTGTTTCTTTGTTCCTTCTGGGTGCAACCAATAGATCTTCAGTGTGCCTAATTGGGCACTCTCCAGGTATCTTTTGCCTTGGTTTCCAACTTCCCAGATAAACACTTGTTAGGGCGTCCACACAGTTACAACTTTCCAGATAAGCACATGTTAGGGTGTTCACACAGTTAGGGGATCAAAGTCAGTTTTAAAACTCAAGTTTTACAAAATTTCAAGCCACATTATATGGAGTTACTTATACTAAGCCTAAAACAATAATAATTTCTTTTACTTAAAATAAAATCAGAATAAGATCAGAAATACAATTCACACTTAAACTATAAATCACTCATAAAAGTAAATGCTTTCATTCCTATTTAAAAATTTTAAAAAAAATATATATATTTTATTGATTTTTTACAGAGAGGAGGAGAGAGGGATAGAGAGCTAGAAACGTCGATGAGAGAGAAACATCAGTCAGCTGCCTTCTGCACACCCCCTACTGGGGATGTGCCCGCAACCAATGTACATGCCCTTGACCAGAATTGAACCCGGGACCTTTCAGTCTGCAGACTGATGCTCTACCACTGAGCCAAACTGGTTTCGGCTCATTCCTATTTTAAATCACACAAATAATTATTCTTACACTGTTTTAAATCCTTAAAACATCACACTAATATAACTATAACACTTCCTTTTTACCCTGGACCCCTCAGGGCACAACAAATGGCCTCTAGATATTCCTTCATTGTTATTGTTATCAAGTTAATTGTCAACTGTTAATTACGTTAAAGTATCCTGTATCCATCTCTGTAAAAGAAGCTCATGTCCATTATTTAACATTTTACCCCATCCCAGAGGTTCCCCCCTTCCCTCTGTCCCACCTCCCTAATCTATCACCAATGAATTTCATAGAACTCACCTACATCTCTTTCCTTTGATTGCAATGTATAACTATAGAAAAGTAAACCGCCATTCTTTGGAGCATTATCTCAATCCTTTGAGGTTCTGCTTCTCGGCATATGTCAACAGTTTGGCTCAAATAAACTCACAAAAAATTCTTTACAGGTTTCAATATTTTTTTTTTCCATTAACAAAAGACTGAGTAACTTGTAACTTCCTTTTTATCTCAAACCCTTTAGGGCACAACAGATGGCACCAGGACACTCCCTCATTGTCATTGTTATCAAGTTAATCATCAACTGTTAATTATCTTAAACTCTCCTGTATCCATCCTTTAAAAGATGCAGCTGTCCATCATTTCACTTTGTACCCTATCCCAGAGATCTCTTCGCTTCGCTTTCTCCCACCTCCTTAATCTGTCACCAATTAATTTCATGTAGCCAATCTGCATCCCTTCCTTTGATTGCAAGGTATAAACACAGATTTACCCCACCATTCTCTGGAGTATTATATCAATTCATTGAGGTTCTACTAACAAATATATGTCCACATTTGGCTCAAATAAACTCACAAAAATTCTTTACAGCTATAAATGATTTTTCATTAACAGATCTTTGTTTTTCACGACTGCATAGTGTTCCATGGTGTAGAGGTACTATGGTTATCCAATCATCTGCTAATGAGCACTTGTGCTGTTTACAAACCTTAGCTGTTGTAAATTGCACTGCTATGATCATAGGGGTGCATTCATTCTTTCTGATGAGTGTTTTGGGTTTCTTAGGATATATTCCTAGAAGTGGGACCACTGGGTCAAATGGGAATTCCATTTTCAATTTTTAGATGGAACTCCATACTGTTTTCCATAATGGTTGTCCCAGGCTACATTGCTAATGGACCAACTAAACTGATGAACAAAAGTAGATCCAGAGACATGGAAGCATAAACAGACTATGGACCCTCAGAGGGAAGCCAGGGGAGGTGGGTGGGAAGAGATTAACCAATGAACTTGTCTGCATATATGGCTCACCCGGGACACAGACAATGGGGTGGTGAGGGCCTGGGGAGGGAATGAGAGCAAGCAGGAAGAGGATAACGGATAGAATAGGGGGACATATGTAACACTTCAACAATACAAAGAGAGAGAGAGAGAGAGAGAGAGAGAGAGAGAGAGAGAGAGAGAGAGAATCTTTTGTTTAGTATCCTGTCATGCAGTCCCGCCTTGCTCTCTCCCACCTCAATGTCTCCTCCCTTTCCCTCCTTAGCTTTGAATGCACAAAGGCAGTTGCAAATGATTATTCTCTGGAGCATTGGAGGTCTTGTTCCCCAACCTTTGTTCAAGGTTTGGTCCCAATAAAATCTGATTAAAAAAAAATTCCCATCATGTTTGTACATTTCTGACATCAACGTGTTGCCTTCTCTTTGTTTACCACACTCGTTCACACACGTTTCTTCCCATGTGGAGAGGGAGGTGCACACAGTTATAAAACCTGCTGCCTGCACAGGATGGTGGTGGTGACTCAAAAGAGTTCACACCCTTTGGTGTGGGATGACCTCCAATCACTGAGCCCACCAGCCAGGCTCCATGTGCAAATGATGGAAACTCTCCACTGTGAGAAGCTGGAAACAGGGCTTTGCACACGCACAGGGAAGTTGAGGGAAATGTGTGCTTTCAGGAGGCAGCTATGTGCTTGTGAGAATGGCAGCAGGTTAGAGACAGAGGTTGCGGCCACAGAGTCCCACCCAGCTTCTTCTGCCTCCTCACATGCGTATGTTAAAGTATTGTGGAGGATCTGATTGAGGAAAATAACAAGAAGAATCTTTCAGATTCAAAATAAAAGCTTCATTCAATGCAAATTCTTATTCCCAAATCCCAGAAAGCTACATGGCCCATGGTGGGTGAAGTGGAGCGAGAGGAAGCCACATTTACATGCCTCTACACTCTGGGTTTTTATCAAAACCTCGAGGAAGGAGGTCTCTCCTCTCAATTTTGGAAGCTGCCCCCAAAGAAATGGGGTCCGGGTGACGGGTCTCAGGAAAGGAGGAGGGAGGACAGGTCAGGACGGGATCCCCTGTGGCCAGCATCCTTGAGCCCTTACCTTTCTGGGGTCACCCATAGAATGACAAGGTCAGGCATGCAGTCGAGGGTCACAGCAGCACCTTATATGCAGACTCCATGCAAATGGGGCTCTCCTCCTCCTCATAAGAGGGGGCCCTTGCCTAGCATGTTGGAGAGACACACAGACCCAAGAGCCTGAGACAGGACCCAGTGGCTCCACCATGGACTTGGTTCCAAGATGTGTTTTCCTCCTGATCATTTCTCAAGGTCATTGTGAGGAGTGGGCAGCACTGATCCCTGTGCCTGTGCCTGTTCGTGCTTCCATGTGATTCTAAGTCCCGCTGTGTCTCTGTGTTTGCAGGCGTCCAGTGTGAGGAGCAGCTGGTGGAGTCTGGGAGAGGCCTGGTGCAGCCTGGGAGATCTCTGAGACTCTCCTGTGCAGCCTCCAGATTCACCTTCAGTAGCTACTTCATGTACTGGGTCTGCCAGGCTCCAGGGAAGGACCTGGAGTGGGTCTCACACATTAGTGGTGATGGTAGTACTCACATATACTATGCCACCTCTGTGAAGGGCCGCTTCACCATCTCCAGAGACAATGCCAAGAACACGCTGTACCTGCAAATGAGCAGCCTGAGAACCGAGGACACAGCCCTGTATTACTGTGCAAGAGACATAGTGAAGGGAAGTCAGTGTGAGCCCAGACACAAACCTCCCTGAAGAGGCTGCAGAGCTGGGCTGCAGGGGGTGATCCAGACACTAGGGGATGCACAGGGCCTACAGCACAGAGATCAGCCCCAGGAGCAGGGGCAGAGAAAGAGGGGAGGGAAGGGCCTTCCTGTTGGGCTGAGAGATTTCCTCTCAAGCTCTCAGCTGCCTCCAGAAAGGGCTCTTCCTTCTCATGTTCTCACTTCAGACAACAGTGAAGAAGGACATTGTGTTTGCAGGTGACATGGCCGCAGTGATGAGGACTCTCCTTCACCAAGTCTCCTTCACAAATTCTAAAAGCGGCTTCCACCCCCCCCCCCCTCTTTTTAGTGTTTCTCTGATGAGTATGAGCTCCACAGCTGGGTGGCTGGGATTGGGTTGTGTGCACAGCTCTGCATCCCTCCCTCGGGGGCCCAGCTCCCAAGTGTCTGACTATCCCTTTGCCCTCCCCTCCTGGTTTAAGGGAGAGCACAGGCCCTCCCTCTGCTGAAAGGCCTGAGCACACTCAGGGCTGTGACCTCACGCATCCTCTTTGGGTCCACATTGACCCCCAGAAGAGCTGTCAGCTCATTGCTCCAAAGACAGGGAGCCCCACATCCACCCACACGAGGGCCCTGCTGCCCATCTATGAAGAAGCAATGCTGACCCCACAGCGGGGACAAGTGACCCTGAGGGCTGGGATGTGCATCATTAAACTCCTCCTCCACCTTCCCTCCTGGAGCCAAGGTTTTCTAGCCTCACTGTAGTGAGATGTGCATCGGAGCATGTTGGAAGCCAAGGAGCATCCATGGGACCCCTGTGTCCATACCGTGCTCTTACTACTTATCCAGGAGACACAGAGTCACACAGACACACAGAGTCACACACATATACAAACTCAGACAGACAGAGTCACACACTCATTTTTAGAAAAGGCATGCATTCACACCCACACAGTGATACTATACTGATCATGCCATTACACATTGTACATTACAAATTCTGTATTATAAAATGTGGTTATATTTAATTCTCTTGGATGACATGTAAAATCAATATGCGGTGTGCAAGCAACTATCATTTCAACACTGACCACAACCTGTGAAGATCAACAGCTGTATTTCTCAGTCCACTAAGTAGGAGCTCAAATGAGAAATTTAATTCAAACTTTGCTAGATTGCCACAAAATTTAAAAATATAATTAAAGTAGTAGTGAAAACCTTCCACCAAATAAAAAGTAAAGACCAAATAAATTCAAGGGTGAATTCTATCTGAATTTCAAATAAGAATTGATAACTGTCTATCAACTCTTCTTGAACTCTTCAAAAAATTAAGGAGACAACACTTCCAAACAGATTTATTGAGATCACCAATACATTCATATCAAAGCCAAGCAAAAACATACAAAAATGACAGGTCAATATCACTGATGAAATTACATGTGAAACGCTCTAAAATATGCTAGGAAACTAAGCTGCACACTGAAAGGGTCATTTGCCACGATCAACTGGGATACCATCCTAGCATGCAAGGATGGCACAACGTATATAAATCAGTAACTGCTACATCTCATCCACAGAATGAAGGATAAAGTACACAGTGTTATAAATAGATACAGAATAAAGCCTTTAAAATTGAGAATTGCTTCAGAATTAAAATCCTTAGAAGACTAGGTGTAGAAGTAATGGACCTCAATATACTAAAGGCCACATTTGAAAGGCCAACAAGTGACATCATGCCACACAGAGAAAATTTCAAAGTTTTTCTTCTTACATCAGGACCAAGACAAGGGCTCCCCTGTGACTACTTCTATTTGTCTAAACCAGAAGTCCTTGTCAGAATAATTAGGCAAAAAAGAAAATTTCAAATGTCTAAATCAGAAAGAAACACGTTAAAATTAATGTTTCTCCTTATCTGTAACCAGATGACAAGATCTTGTACATAGAAAACCCTAAAAACTGTATGAGAAGCTAATAGAACTAAAATCCAGGAAAGATGTAAGATGCGAAACCAGCACACACATGGTTGATGCCCCCGCCCCTTTCAACAGAGTGTCTTCATGGCTCCAGGAAACATGTGGCTGTATAAGAGGAAAGTGAGGGGAGGAAACGTGAACTGGCTACACAACACGGAGAGGACAACCTAATGAGACAAGAATGCGGGATGTATGTGTCCTCGGTCTTGGTTAATCCCCCCTCATGTTCCCAGGGAGCTCTTCCCAATGTGGCACTGGGTCAGGTGTGGGTTCCAGTTGACCCCCATCCTGTGGGAACAGTGGTCACAAGGGTCACATGCAGACACGAGCTCTCCAATAACAAGGTATTCATCACCTAAACTTAATTATTCCTAAACCATTTCCGACAACTTCCCTTCAACACCCATGGTCATGATGGAGTTCTTCTATGTCCCAATGAATGAAACTGGGTCTACAATAGAGAGTAGAGAATAAACATCACAAAGTGGGCAGCACCAAACTGCCCTGAAGGAATAGGACCCCGGAGCTCTATCTGTGTCTCTCTAGTTCATGCTTCTGGTTCCCAGGGACCCAAACAGAGGCTCTTCTCTCCCCAACACTTGGTCCATGGACTCTACAGTCACAATTGGGTCGTAGTTTGTCCTGTGAACACTCTGTAGGCAAAGAGTGTCAGAGGGAACTTCCTGTCTTCTGAATGTGAACCTCCTTCTCTTTTATATCTTTCTTAGGTGGTGAGAGTTGATTTCTCTTGGTTGTCATTACTGGTGACTGTCAAAGGCATCTGGTATTTTAAACCTTTTCTTTTTCTTTATAAAACATATTTCTATCTGGTCTCTGTTTAGCTCTCCTATAGCAGGTGAGTCCAGTGAGAGGACACAGGCCAGATGCATGGTTCACTATTTCCACAGGTGGACACTTGAACACGCTTCAAACCTACTTAGAATTTTATATTTATTTATTGAAATGTTATCATGAACACAATCCTCCCACAGGACACTCTCACCAGCATGGAGGCACTGCCATCCCTATAGGTCTCTCACCCAGAGCTCCCTATATAGCAGAAGAACATGCAAATAGAGCCCCTTCTCCTCATAAAAACCAGCCCCAACCCTGCAGCTCTGGGACCGGAGCCCAGCCCTGGGATCATAGGTGTTCCCATTCCCTGATCAGGACTCAACACAGACCTCTCCCCATGGGTCCTGCACTAAGCTGGGTGTTCCTTGTGGCTCTTTTAAGAGGTAATTTATGGAGAACAAAAGACACTGAGTATGTGTGTGGACATGAGTGGGAGAAACAGTGGATGTGTGAGCATTTCCTGACTAGGACGTCTCTGTGTTTGCAGGTGTCCAGTGTGAGGTGCAGCTGGTGGAGTCTGGGGGAGGCAAAGTGAAGCCAGGAGGGTCTTTGAAGCTCTCCTGTGCAGCCTCTGGATTCGCCCTCAGTAGCTACTGGATGAGTTGGGTCCGCCAGGCTCCAGGGAAGGGGCTGGAATGGGTATCTACTGATACTGGTGGTAGTAGCAAATACTATGCCAACTCTGTGAAAGGCCGCTTCACTGTCTCCAGAGACAATGCCAAGAGCACGCTGTACCTGCAAATGAACAGCCTGAAAGTCGAGGACACGGCCCTGTATTACTGTGCAAGAGACACACAGTGAGAGGAAGTCAGTGTGAGCACAGACCCAAACCTCCCTGAGGAGGTAGCAGGGCTGGGCTACACAGCGTCCTGGACACCAGGGGGCGCTCAGGAACCACAGCCCAAAGAGCAGCCCCAAGAGTAGAGGCAGAGGATGGTGGAAGGGAAGGGCCTTCCTGTTGGGCTCAGGGATTTCCTCTCAAGCTCTCAGCTGCCTCCAGGGAGGGCTCTTCCTTCTCATGTTCTCACTGCAGACAACAGTGAAGAAGGGCATTGTGTTTGCAGGTGACATGGCGGCAGTGACAGGGACTCTCCATCACCAAGTCTTTTATTTTATGTTTCTCTTTCTTTGTAAGAAGACCATCCTCAGGGCTCTCATTGTCCTGGTTTTGGGAAATGTTCCCACCAAGAGAGACCCCAGCACAGCTCAGGCCCCTGTGTGCTGACCTCAGGCCCCTGTCCCCACCTTTCCCTCTCACAGGCCCACCTGCCCCCACCTTTCCCTCTCACAGCCCTACCTGCTCCCACCTTTCCCTATCACAGACCCATCTGTCCCCACCTTTCCCTCTTACAGGCCCACCTTTCTATTTCACAGGCCCATCTGGTGCCACCAAGATGAGGATCGTCCCCAGAACCTCCCACCACAGGGCTCTGTCCTCTCTACCACTCCCTTCTCTCTGGGCCCTCATTCCCTCAGGTGCATGTGCAAACCCATCCCAAGGTCTGGCTTCAATCATCACAAAATCTTGTGTCTCATTTGCTTTGTTTCCCTATGAAGGGGTCCCTGTTGTGACAGGTATGTCGCAGATGGCTCAAGGTGACCCCCACGTCAAGACCCTTAGCTACCTCGTCCCCATCTTAACCATCTGCAAAGTCCTGTCATGTAAGGACACCCACAGACTCCCTCCATGAGGTCAAGGTCCAGCCATCCGAGTCCCCTGAGAGTCAGGGCCTCCACAGCCCCTCAGGAACCTGGGGACAGGTTTCCTTCCTGGGAGCTGGGAGTTGTGTGGGCGTGTGTGTGTGCATGCGTGTGTGTGTGTGTGTGTGTGTGTGTGTGTGAGTGTGTGTGTACAGGTGGTAATCTGTTTGGAATTGAGCCATGATCCACTTCTGTCTGAATGCAGGCATAGTAATTTGGATCTCACCTGGAACTTGGGTTAGTCTTCAAACCAATGCTTTCTCTCCTGAAGGACTCCAGATGTGGTGTGTGGCTATTTCAGGGCAGAGAGAGGCAGATGGAACTGGTTGGACAATGAGGAAATCATAGCACAATGAAGGAACGGTCCTGGAGGTGTGCCTGCTCAGACATGATGAATTCCCATCCATGGTAATTCCCTCCCAGGCTCAGGGTGGCTTTTTTCGTGTTGCACATGGTCCATCCAGTGAATGGGCTTCAGGTCGCCCGTCATATAGGGGCATGGTGACAGCACTGCCCAGGACCACACACAGACCCGAGGAGGCACTGGAGAGAGAGGACATGATGCCTCTGAAATGAGCTGCTGATGAAGCAGAAAATCCCCCCATGCCCTCCCTCTCCCGGTTAGAACCATGTCACGTTTCCACATGGACTCAGACCTTGATGGTGAGAACAAGACAGAACTGCCAAGGCTGACCAGGTTTCTATGACATTAAATCCATCATCTCCAGTAACGTGCGGTTTTCTGGATGATCTATTTATTCTGTAATAATTGACAGAGAAAAATAATTCTCCTCATACAAAATTGATTTTTATATGATCCTTCATATCATTGTTTTACATCAGGAATTTTTATAATTATAGATGTCAGGGGACATGGGAAAAATGATCAAAGTTCCTGATCATCAGAGAGATGAAATATTAAAGGGACAAGAGGTATCAGCTCACACCTGTCAGAATGGCTACCATCAACAAATCAACAAATGACAAGTGCTGTGAGGGTGTGGAGCAAAGGTACTCTGCTGGTGGGAATGCAAGCTGGTGCAGCCACTATGGAACACAGAATGGAGTTTCCTCAAAAAATTAAAGATGGTACTGCCATTTGACCCATGATCCCACTTTTAGAACATATGCTAAGGGACCCCACATACCAATCATTAACAACGTATGAACCCCTATGTTCACAGCAGCACAATTTGCAATACCTAAGATCTGGAAACAGTCCAAGTGCCCATCAGTAGCTGAGTGGATAAAAAGCTGTGTTACAGTTATGCCATAGAATACTATGCAACAACAAAGAAGAAGGTTCTCTTACCCTTTGGGACACCATGGAGGGACCTGGAGAGTGTCATGCTAAGTGAAATAAGCAAGTCAGAGCAGACAAGTATCACATGATCTGACTCATATGTGGAACCTAATGAACAAAATAAGCTGATGAAGAGAATGAATCCAGAGACCTGGAAGCACGGAGCAGACTGGGGGATCTCAGAGGGAAATTATGTTAGGGTGGGTGGGTGGGAAGAAGTCAAACAACAAACTCATATGCATAGAGGCTTAATCCAGGGACACAAACAACAGGATGGTAAAGGCTTCGGGAACCCGGGGCTGGCTAGAAGGTGTCAATGGGGGATACAAGGGGACATGAGTAATACCTTCAACAATAAAGGTACAATTTAAAGAAATAAGAATTAGGACCTTGACCCTCAGACACCCACTGAACATGGTCCCTGTGTCACCATCTTCTCTCAGGTGGGGACAAGACCTCAGCTATGAAATACTCTGCCTCATGAATATGCAAAATTGGGGAGGCACACCAGGTTAAATATGGATAACTCTGTGCCCTGAGGGCATTGCCACAGCCACATCCTCCCCTACAGAAGTGCTCCCAGCACAGCCCTCACCATGGACTGCAGCTGGAGAACCCTCCTCCTGGTGGCCATGGCGACAGGTAAGGGGCTCCCATCCTGGTTAAGAAGGGTGCAGGGAGAGTGCAGGGGGATTCCACTCACTCCTGTCTCCTCCCACAGGTGTCCACTCCCAGGTGCAGCTGGTGCAGCCTGGGGCTGAGGTGAGGCAGCCTGGGGCCTCCATAAAGATTTCCTGAAAGGCTTCTGGATACACCTTCACCGGCTACTACATGCACTGGGTGTGACAGGACCCAGGACAAGGCTTGAGTGGGTGGGGGAAATTAACCCTAGCAATGGAAACACAATCTATGCACTGAAGTTCCAAGGCAGAGAGTCTCCATCACCACAGACAAGTCGATGAGCACAGCCTACATGGAGCTCCTCAGCCTGAAAGCTGAGGACACAGCCGTGTATTACTGTGCAAGAGACACAGTAGAGGAAGTCAGTGTGAGCCCAAACACAAACCTCCCTGAGGAGGCAGCAGGGATGTGCTAAAGGGGGCATCCAGGACACCAGGGGCCGCTCAGGACCCAAAAACCCAGGGCCCCAGCTTGGATGCTGTCCCTGGAGGGGTTGTGAGGACTTCCTATTGGGGTCAATGCTTCCTTCCCTCTTAGTGTCAATAAGGCAGATCTTCTTCCTGTGTCTTTAATTAAATTCTCTGCAGGAAAAATCAGGAAGTGGCTGTGTTTCAGATCTGGTTGATTTCTCCAAGCTCTTCCTGTCATCAGGTCCCTAATGGTCCCCCTCTGGATTGACAAGGAAAACATTGTAGGGCTTCCTGTCCCCTCATTGAGAGCAAAGTCCTTCACCCTCCACGCAGTGCTGAGTGAGACACACGGAGTCCAGACCACAAACCTCACCTGAGGGTGGTCAGGCCCTCGCTCTGCCTCAGGAGAAGCCCTTTGGGGGCAGTTAGCTGCTTGCCTCTCACTGGCATGGCTGCACATGGAGGTGGAGGTCGAACCCTGCAGCCGCTGCCTCTCTGGGAGCCTGGAAGCGCCCACCTCTCCATGTGCCCCAGATGGAGGCAGGAAACCCTGCTGGGCCCTGTTCCCCGTGGGTCTCGGAACCTGTTCCCAGGGGACGTGTCCCAACACCTGTTCCGCTTCCCCTGGAGAACCACCTGCATCCTGAGAACCTGCTAGAGGGAGACCTGGTCCCACCCCTCTCTGCTGTGCCTCCAACTCAACAGACTCCACCCATCCTCACCCTCTGTCCTCTGCCGCCCACACTCTCACCCCATGGGGCCTGCACAGGACATCCCTTGTGGGTATCTCTGCACTCTGCTTCCTGTCCTGGTAGGTTTTGCCTTAAATGCTTCTCCTTGTCACCACCTCATGCCCATCTCCTGTGCCAGGGCCCTTCCTGAGCTGCCAGTACCAGGGCCACTCAGCAGCCCTGCTGAGCCCAAGGGCAGTGCCCACGTGTGATGTCAGGCCTTCCCCCCCCCCCCCCCCGTATCAGGTGGAGACACAGCTGAGCACAGAGCTTAGAGCACCTCCCACAGCTCACACATGATCTGAGGGACCCTCCAGGGGCCCATGATCTGCAGAGCACCATGGTGGACAAGTTCATGGCCACAGGGGTCAGAGGGCAGTCAGGAAAGGGCTGTGGTCTGGTCACCTCTGAGGTTACCAATGTCCTGCTGACAACAGCCAGGTACACATGGAGCTTTGTGAATTACAAAAGTCCAGGGACAGCCCAGGCAGCATGGCTCACTGGGTGACCATCAGCCTATGTACTAGGAGGTCATGGTTCAATTCCACGTCAGGGCACATGCCCAGGTTGACAATAACAACTCCAGTGTGGGACATGCAGGAAGCAGCCAAACAATTATTCTCTCTCATCATTGATGTTTCTATGTCTCTATCCCTCACTGATATCAATTTAGAAATATTTAAACAAATCCTACATAATAAATAGTTAATATGCAAATGGTCATCATGCCCTCACACCATTACACAGTAATGGCTCAGGCACTCAGTGCTGGGGAGAGCAGAATGGGGACCAGACAGGCTGTGGTCCGGGAGAGGGACAAGCCATATGCAGCATGTTCTCATCACCTGCAGCTGAGGCTTGCCCCAGCAAAGCTGGCCGGGGTCCTGGTGCCTGTGCTGGCCAGAGCGAGTGAAGCCGAGGTCACAGGTGCCTGCAAACAGCCAGAGAAGGGAACAATGGGTCCCAAACCAGGGCAAGGCAGAGGTGGTTAGGAGCAATCAGGCCGATAGGGGAGCAGATGACAATCAGGCAGGCAGTCAGAGGCAGTTAAGGGTGATCAGGCAGGCAGGCAGGTGAGCAGTTAGGCACCAGCAATTCCAGATTGGGAGAAACATTCAGACATCCCTGAGGGGTCTCAGATTGGAGAGGGAGAAGGCCAGGCTGAAGGACCCCCTTGCCCTCAAACCCATTACACAAATGTCATGCAGTAAATACATAAATGAAAATGTTGCCGGTTTCATTCACAGTATGTGTATATATGGAAAGCAACTGATCACTATGTCTCTCTCACATGAATGTTTCCCTCTGTCCTTCTCTCTCTCCTTTTCTTACCCTCTAAAAATCAATGAACACATCCTCAGGTGAGAATAAAGAAAACAGTATCTATATCTATACATATGTGAACATCCAGAAACACACCTACATATACATCTTTATATCTATATCTGTCTCTACATCTATATCTATATCTAGACCTATATGTACATCTCTATATCTAGAGCAATATCTATGACTCTCTCTCTATCATCTCTATCTCTATATCTATCTCTATATCTATATCTATATCTATATCTATATCTACATCTATATAACTGGGGAGCAGAGGCACATTGATGTAATCCCTAAGGAGTCAAAGGTTGTGCTCACATCCTATTTCCTCACCACCTTCTGCAGTATAGCCCCTGGTGTGGAAGGAGAGGTCCCTGGGCACAGTGACCAGGACCCCAATGAGGGCCTGGTTCTCTGAGGGCACAGTCAGCACCTCCTTCCAGGAGAAGCCCCAGAGACTGGGACCTCCCTCACCTCTTCCCTTTGTATGTGCAGACACCTCCCATATGCAAATGCCCACACAGCCACCAGACACACTCACAGTTGGCGTCCACTTAAGTGCAGGGCCTCCTCACCCTGGAGAATGCTTTCTGGGGGACTAGGACCTGACCTACAAGACATGGCTCCTCTGTGGCTCTTCCTCTTCCTGCTGTCAGCTCCCAGATGTGAGTGACTTAGGGCTTAGAAGTGAGGAAATGGGGACCCTGAATCTAAGCCCAGGACTCACTGTGTTCTCTCTGTCCCAGGTGTCCTGTCCCAGGTGCAGCTGCAGGAGTAGGGCCCAGGACTGGTGAAGCCCTCGCAGACCCTCTTCCTCACCTACACTGTCTCTGGTTACTCCATCGCCAGTGGTCACTACTGGGGCTGGATCCGGCAGCCCCCAGGGAAGGCACTGGAGTGGATAGGGTATAAACATAGTAGTGGTTCACTTACTACAGCCCCTCCCTCAAGAGCCGAACCTCCATCTCCATAGACATGTCCAAGAACCAGTTCTCCCTGCAGCTGAGCTCTGTGACCACCGAGGACATGGCCATGTATTACTGTGCAAGACACACAGTGAGGGGAAGTCAGTGTGAGCCCACAGACCTCCCTGAGGAGGCAGCTGGCCTGGGCTGCAGGAAGCATCCAGGACACCAGGGGACTCTCAGGGCACATAGCACAGAGCAGCCCCAGGAACAGAGACAGAGGGAGGGGGAAGGAAGGGCCTTCCTGTTGGGCTCAGGGATTTCCTCTCAAGCTCTCAGCTGCCTCCAGGGAGGGCTTTTCCTTCTCATCTTCTCACTGCAGACAACAGTGAAGAAGGGCATTGTGTTTGCAGGTGACATGGTGGCAGTGATGGGGACTCTCCTTCCCCAAGTTTTTGTATTTTTTTATTTCTCTTTCTCTGAAAGGAGACCACCCTCAAGGCTCTCCTTGTCCTGGGTTTAGGAAATGTTCCCACCAAGAGAGACCCCAGCGCAGTCTAGGCCCCTGTGTGCTGACCTCAGACCCCTGTCCCCACCTTTCCCTTTGACAAGTCCACCTGCCCCCTCCTTTTCCTCTCACAGGCCCACCTGCCCCCTCCTTTTCCTCTCACAGGCCCACCTGCTCCCTCCTTACCCTCTCACAGGCCCACATGATCCTACCTTTCCCTCTCACAGGATCACCTGCCCCCACCTTTCCCTCTCACAGGCTCACCTACCCCCACCTTTCCCTCTCACAGGCTCACCTACCCCCACCTTTCCCTCTCACAGGCTCACCTGTCCCCACTTTTCTCTCTCACCGGCCCATCTGTTTCCATGGTGATGATAATCATCCCCCAGGATCTCCCACCACAGTGCCCCTACTCTCTACCACAAGCTTCCCTCCTGGTTCTCATTCAATCAAGTGCATGGGAAAACCCACCCCAACATCTGACTTCAATGATGACAAAACATTGGGTCTGATTTGCTTTATTTCCCAATAAAGGGGACCCTGTGGTTCCAGGTAGGTCCCAGCAGATGGCTCAGGGTGACGCCCACATCAGCACCTTTAGGTCACTTGTCCCCACCTTAACTATCTGTAAAGTCCTGTCATATAAGGTCACTGACCAGCCCCTGAAATGAGAACCTGCATGTTGTTAAGGTCAAGGTCCAGCCATCACAGTCCCTTGAGAGTCAGGGCCTTCAGGGCCCCTCAGAAACCTGGGGACAGGTTTCCTTCCCAGGAGCTGGGAGTTGTGTGTGTGTGCATCTGTGTGTGTGTGTGTGTGTGTGGTAGTCTGTTTGGAATTGAGCTATGACTCCCGTCTGTCTGGATGCAGGTATAGTAGTTTGGACCTCACATGGAACCTGGAACTTGGGTTAGTCTTCAAGCCAATTCTTTCTCTCCTAAAGGACTCCAGATGTGGTGTGTGGCTATTTCAGGGCAGAGAGAGGCAGATGGAACTGGTTGGACACCGAGGAAATCACACACAATGAAGGACGGTCCTGGAGGTGTACCTGCTCAGACGTGGTGAATTCCCATCTACGGTAATTCCCACCCAGGCTCAGGGTGGCTTTTCCCGTGTTGCTCATGGTCCATCCAGTGAATGGGCTTCAGGCTGCCCATCATGTAGGGACATGATGACAGCACTGCCTGGGGCCACACGCAGACCCATGTAGGCACTGGAGAGGTAGGACATGGTGCCTCTGAAATGAGCTGCTGATGAAGTGGGAAAGCCCCACATGCCCTCCCACTACCTGATTAGAACCACGTCAAGTGTCCACATGGACACAGACCCTGATGGTGAGAACAAAGTGGAGCCACCAAAGTTGACCAGGTTTCTAAGACATTAGATCCATCATCTCCAGTTAATCCTAGAAGTGGGATCACTGGGTCAAATTATTTTGTTTAGGAAACTCCATACTGTTTTTCCATAATGGCTGCCCCAGTCTGCATTGCTAATTGACTAGCTAAACTGATAATCAAAAGTAGAGCCAGAGACATGACAGCATGGATAGACCATGGAACTTCAGAGAGAAGGCAGGGGAGGGTGGGTAGGAAGAGATCTACCAAGGAACTTGTCTGCCTATATGCCTCACCCAGGGTACAGACAATGGGGTGGTGAGGGACTGTGGAGGGAATGGGAGTAAGCAGGGAGAGGATAATGGGGAGAAGAGGGGACCTATGTAATACTGAAACAATAAAGATTAGAAATGAGAGAGGAAAGAGAAAGGAGAGAGAGAAAGAGGGAGAGAGAGAGAACTGAACCTCCTATTCATTGTCCTGTCACGCAGTTCCCGCCTTGCTCTCTCCCACCTCCATGTCACTCCTCACCTTCCCTCCTTAACTTCAAATGCACAAACGCAGCTGCAAACGGTTATTCTCCAGAGCATTGGAGGTCTTGATCCCCAATAGTTGCGTACAGTTTGGCTCCAATAAAATCTTATAAACATGCTCTCCATATTTGGACATCTCTTACATCAGCATGTTTCTTCTCTTCATTTAGCATACACGTTCACACACGTTTCTTCCCGTGTGGAGAGGGAGGGGCACACAATTATAAAACCTGCTGCCTCCACTGGATGGTGGTGGTGACTCTACAGAATTCACACCCTTTGGTGTAGGGATGACCTCCAATCACTGAGCCCACCAACCTGGTTCCATGTGTAAATGATGGAAACACCCCCACTGTGAGAGGCTGGGAAACAGGGCTTTTACACAGGAACAGCAGGGAAACTGAAACTGTGTTTTCAAAAGGCAGTTGTGTGCTTGTGAGAGTGACAGCAGGTTAGATACACAGGCTGCAGCCATAGTGTACAGCCCAGCCTGTCCCGCCTCCTAACAGGCATATATTAGAGTTTTTTGGACAATCAGATGGAGGAAAATAACAAGGAGAATCTTTAAGTCTCAAAATAAAAGCATTATTCAATGCAAATTTTTGTTCCCAAACCACAGAAAGGCAACATGGCCCAAGGCGGGTGAAGGGGAGAGAGAGGAAGCCCCCTCCACGGGCCTCTTGGGGAGCACCCCTGGGTCCTCATCAAAACCCTGAGGAAGGAGGACTCTCAATCCTGGAAGCTGCCCCCAAAGGAATGGGGTCAGGGTGATGGGTCTCAGAAAAGGAGGGAGGGAGGGATGGTCAGGATGTGATCCCTGGTGGCCAGCATCCTTAAGTCCTTTTCCATCTGGGGTCACCCCTAGGATGACAAGGTCAGGCATGCAGCCCAGGTCACAGCTGCACCTTATGTGCAGACTCCATGCAAATGGGGCTATCCTCCTGCTCATAAAAGGGGCCCTTGCCCAGCATGTTGGGGAGACACCCAGAACTCAAGCGCCTGAGACAGCACCCCTGTGAATACACCATGGACTTGGTGCCAAGCTGCGTTTTCCTCCTGATCATTCTTCAAGGTCATCAGGAGTGGGGAGCGCTGAGCCCTGTGCCTGTGCCTATTTGTGCTTCCATGTGATTCTAAGTCCCCCTGTGTCTCTGTGTTTGCAGGTGTCCAGTGTGAGGTGCAGCTGGTCGAGTCTGGAGGAGACTTGGTGCAGCCTGAGGGGTCTCTGAGACTGTCCTGTGCAGCCTCTGAATTCACCTTCAGTAGCTACCACATGCACTGGGTCCACCAGGCTCCAGGGAAGGGGCTGGAGTGGGTTTCTGGTATTACTAGTAATGGTGGTAGCACATACTACGTTGAATCTGTGAAGGGCCACTTCACCATCTCCAGAGACAACGCCAAGAACATGCTGTACCTGCAAATGAGCAGCCTGAGAGCCCAGGACATGGGCATGTATTACTGTGCAAGAGACACAGTGAGGGGAAGTCAGTGTGAGCCTAGACACAAGCCTCCCTGCACAAAGATCTCTGACCACCCAGGGTCGCTCATGGTCCCTGAACACCAGGACCATCACTGCAGCAGGTGCAGTTGGAGGTTTGGGCTGGTTCCTGAGTAGTTTCCTAATCATGTCACAGTTTCCTTCAAGGAACCTCTGGGTCCTGACTATATGCTGAAGTCTGAGTCTCTGAGTGAGAAAGTCTGTTGTGAAGAGAGACAACCTTCTCATGTAGCCAAACCACAGAGACTTTCTTTAAGAAAGTCCTGTGTCCAAATAATAATCATCTAATCTTCTGACCCACATCACCTAAATTCAACCAGAGGCTCTGTGTACTCAACAGTTCAGCTCAGCCCCAAAGGCTCAGAGTCCCAGCCAGCCAGCAGGACATGAGCATGTTAAACAGTGGGCACAGAGACATGTGACCCCAAAGCTAGAGAAGAAAATCCTTGGGATGAAGGTCATTGGCCTGTCATGGTGCTCATAGCCACAAGAGTAGGTGACAACAGGCACAGGCTTATGGACCCACCCCAGCTTGATACAGATGTGCAGGGTCAGGACAACCATACACCAAATGCTAATTCCATGCTTAACTAACCTCTGGGAAGCACAGGAAAGGCCCTCCAGGGAGTCAGGCCTGCGCTGAGGAGCAGGAAAAGAGACTGGCTAGGGCTTTTATTTTGTTGAGGTGGGGGGGGGGGTGATTCTACTTCCAGGGGTTCACATGGTTTCTACCTCTTAGTGACAAATGGAGAGGAGGCTAGGAATGAGCCATAAGTTGTCAGCATTCAAATGTAAAGTAATATAATGCCTGGCCAGGTATTTTCCTTAACATTTTTAATATATAACCAAAATGTTGTTGACAACAAGTGTGTCTGCAGAAATGAGTGCAAGAACAATTGTAAGTGAGCCAGTGGTGTTGATGATGATGAGGGTGATGATGGTGAGGTTGATGGTGGTGATAAGGATGATGATGGTTATGATGACAAGGATGGACTGAGACAGGGGTCCTGGTCCAATGAAATGAAAGCTCCTCATACAGCCACACCATCACCATGGCTCTTGCGGTGAGGGGTGTCCACCCTTCCCTGTCAGTGTTGAGACAGTTCCTAGGAGGGACACGAATTGTGCAGATTCAGGAATCCATGCTCAGACCAGATCAGTAATGACCCCAAAGGTGTCCAGTGGGAACACATTGCACCTTGGAAGGGGTCATCTTCAAGAACAGAGACCCTGTGAGAATGTGCCTGTAGGAAACAGAGGTCCCCTTCCCCCCACCTTGCAGTGACAGGTTCCTTATTTCTCTTGATCCCTGCCTGCATGACCTTTAATGTTTCTACTTTAATGGACACATTCGTCATTATTCAGGTGCTCCCTAGGATGATGTGATCTGTGTCTATGATGCCCTGAACTTCCTTCTGGGCCTTCACTGGAGGAGGCTGTAAATCCACACGTCCAGTAACTCTCTGTCCATGAACATCAGACATATTTCTGTCATGTGACTCAAATCAAGTCCAGCTTCCTCCCTTCCTCCAGTCCCATAGTCACATCCACATTAATGGGTAGTTTCCCAGAAGTGCTCCCTTCTGGTAGCAGGACCTGCTCCAGTCCCTGTGGCTGCTGTAGTCAACCCACATGGACAGAGGAGGCCCAGCAATTTCTGCGGAGTTCTTCGTAAAGTCACCCAAAATAAGACCCATTACAGACAATATTGTTTAATTAACCTTGTTTAAATCAAAGGTTTCAGTGCACAAAGTAAAACATAAATGTGAAGAATGTATTTCCAAATAACATGTCTGATGGCAGAATGTACACATAATATTTTAAGGACTTTATATACTTTTGGGAGAACCCAATACCCACTGACAACAGTGTCCTCCAAGGGGAAGGAGAGAAGGGGCATAGGAGGCAGGGATTCCTCTCTGGGTTGTAGTTCCCTTTCAGATGGGACATTCTATTTTAGGAATTCTCTTCTCTCACCTCTCACTGAACCCCAATATCACTGGGGGTGATACTAGAAACTAGTATGAGAAAACTAGATGAAACTAGACTGAGAAAACAGTTCCAACTGCATCCATCATCATTTCCGCATGTGAATGATTCTATCCTATGCACATACATGATCACTGCTTTTATTTCATGTATTCTCTCCACTTAAAGCCATGACTATTTCTGATGGAACTATTGGGGGGGAATCTGCCATAGGCCATGTGCTTGCATATCAAATGATTTGCACAGGAAGCTGCAGACAATCACAAAATTTTGAACCACAAGGATCACAGGGGTCTTACCTTTCTGTGCTTGGGAGTTGTTTCTCAGATCAAAATAACATCATAAATTAAGATACTGAGAATGGGTGTCCTTTATTTTTATCATTTGTACAATGATAGGAATTATTTTAAAAAATAGATTTTAAAAGTATGGAAATGTAGACATAATAAGGTTTTGAGATTCAGAAATGGTCAGAACATATGCTAATCCCTTTGACACATGGTGAAATGATTCATGAGAAATGGAAAACACAATCTACTCATGGAGACCACAATTGCCTCTGATTCTCAGAGAATGTAGGCCATTTAGGCCATTCATTGACCTAGTTGCAATGTACTAATGACCCTTGTGATCCCTTGTCCCTGACTTAAATGATGAGTGTAAGAGGGACTCCCAAAAGACCAGGGCAGCCTGACCTCGGGCCCCAAACTTATAGGGAAGGCTGCCCCACATGCAAATTTCCCTTCAAGCTCCAGGGTACATCCACCCCTGGGCTGTGCAGGCTCACAGCTCTCTCCTCACACAGGGCTGAGGTCTCAGGGAAGGCAGAACTGTGGTCCAGAAGATGAAACTGCTGGGTCTTCTCCTGTGCCTGATGACAGCCCTCCAAGGTGAGGATCTCAGGGATCAGGGTGGGGTCATAGGATGGCTGTGACTGCAGGTGACTGACAGGACTGATGCTCCTTGTCCCCAGGTGGCCTGTCCCAGGTGCAGCTGCAGGAGTCGGGCCCAGGACTGGTGAAGCCCTCGCAGACCCTCTCCCTCACCTTCACTGTGTCTGGATTCTCTCTGACCAGCTATGGTGTACACTGGATCCGCCAGGCTCCAGGAAAGGGGCTGGACTGGGTTAGGGTTATATGTAAAGGTGGAGGTACAGACCAACACTGAAATCTTGCCTCAGCATCTCTAGGGACACATCCAAGAGTCAAGTTTATTTAACACTGAATGGCCTGAAAACCGAGAACACGGCCTTGTATTACTGTGCCAGAGACACAATGATGGGAAGTCAGTGTGGGGCAGACACAAAGCTCCCTGAGGAGGCAGCAGGGCTTGGCTGCAGGGTGTATTCTGGGCAATAGGGGACATCTAGGACCCACAGCATAGAGAACAACCACAGGAGCAGTGGCGGGGGTGGGAGGGGAGGGAAGGGCCTTCCTGTTGGGCTCAGGGATTTCCTCTCAAGCTCTCAGCTATCCCAGGGAAGGCTCTTGCTCTTTCTCTGAGACTCATGTCCTGCTTTCTCACTGCAGACCCCAGAAGAGGAGGTAATACTGCTGCTGGCAGATGACATGTGGGCAGTGATGGGGACTCTCCTCACCATGTTCCTGTATTTCCTTCTTTTCTTTCTCAACAGAAACCATTCTCAGAGTTAACAAGTGTCATCACGCCACAAAGAGAAAAGGTCAAAGCTTTTCTTACACCAGGACCAAGACAAGGGCTCCCTTAAGGTTATTTCTATTCCTCAAAACCAGAAGTCCTTGTCAGAATAAGTAGGCAAAATAAAGGACATTTCAAATGTTTAAAAGAGAGAAAAAGGAGTTAAAATGTTTCTCCTTATCTGTAAGCAGATGACAGGATCTTGTACATAGAAAACCCTAAAAACTGTATGAGAAGCTAGTAGAACTAGAATCCAGGAAATATGTAAGATATGAAACCAACACACACATGGCTGGTGCCACTGCTCCCTCTCAACAGAATGTCTTCATGGCTCCAGGAAACATGTGGCTATTTCAGAAGAAAGTGAGGGAAGGAAACATGAACTGGCTACACAACACGGAGAGGACAACCTAATGAGACAAGAACCTGGGACGTGTGTGTCCTCGGTCTTGGTTAAGCCCCCCTCATGTTCCCAGGAAGCTCTCCCCAAATGTGGCACTGAGTCAGGTGTGGGTTCCAGTTGCCCCCTATCATATGGAACAGTGGTCACAAGGGTCACATGCAGACTTGAACTATCCAATAACAAGATTTTCATCACCTAAACTTAGTTATTTGTAAACCATTTCCTACAACTTCCCCTCAACTCACCTGGTCATGACAGAGGTTCTTTTTTGTCCCAATGCATGGAACTGGGTCTACAACAGAGAGTAGAGCATTAATACCACAAAGGAGGCCGTGCAGCTGCTACAAGTCCAACACCAAACTGCCCTGAAGGAATAAGACCCAGGAGCTCTGTTTGTGTCTCTCTAGTTCATGCTACTGGTTTCTAGGGACCCAAACAGACACTCATCTCTCCCCAACACTGGGTCCACTGGATCTAGGCTCACAGCCTGGTCTTAGTTTGTCCTCTCATCACTTTGTAAGGGAAACAGTGTCAGATGGGACTTCTGATCTCCTACATATGAATCTCCTGCAACAAATGGGGATGTGAATTGCTGAAGAAAAATTGAGTAGCATTCAAGGTTGAATTCTAAACTAACTGAACATGTATTTCAAAACTGAATGAAGACATGCTGGTGTGGTACAGTGGTTTGGTTTCAACCTGTGATTCCATTCCTGGTCAGGGCAACTGCCTGAGTTGTGGGCTTGATTCCCAGTAGTGACCATACAGAAGATGGATGATCAATGATTCTTTTCATCATTGATGTTTCTATCTGTCTCTCACTCTCACTCCATCTCTGAAATCAACAAAATACATATATTAAAACAAATATATGCCATGGTTATGGGTGTCCAGGCTTGCCAGATATGAGAGGCAAATGATAAATATGTTCTTCACCATCGTATCTCTCTTTCTCACTGATCTTTCTGTCCAATATTTATATTCCACATAAATGTTTCTCTCTCTCTCTCTCTCTCTCTCTCTCTCTCTCTCTCTCTCTCTCATTTCTCTTTCTACCTCAATGTTATAGCACTCTACTTTTTATATATCTGAAAATCAATGAAAATATTCTCAAATAAGGATAAAGAAAATAATTTCTATATCTATATTGTATCTATATATACAAATACATTTATAGTTAAGCTATACATGTATAAATCAATATCTATGTCTTTTCGATATCTATATCTATGGGAACAGAAGCACATTGATCTTATCCTTAAGGAATCACTGATTGTGCCCACATGCCACTTCCTGACCACCTTCTGCAGCATAGCCCCTGGTGTGGAAGGGGAGGTCCCTGGGCACGGTGACCAGGACCCCAAGGAGGGCCTGGGTCTCTGAGGGCACAGTCAGCACCTCCTTCCAGGAGAAGCCCCAGAGACTGGGACCTCCCTCACCTCTTGCCCTTTGTATGTGCAGATACCTCCCCTATGCAAATGCCCACACGCCACCTGACACACACACAGCTGGTGTCACTTAAATGCAGGGTCTCCTCACCCTAGAGAATGATTTCTGAGGACGAGGACCTGACCTGCAAGACATGACACCCATGTGGCTCTTCCAATTCCTGCTGTCAGCTCCCAGATGTGAGTGACTCAGGGCTTAGACCTGAGTAGATGAGGACCCTGCATCTGAGCCCAGGACTCACTGTGTTCTCTCTGTCCCAGGTGTCCTGTCCCAGGTGCAGCTGCAGGAGTCGGGCCCCAGACTGGTGAAGCCCTCACAGACCCTCTCCCTCATCTGCATTGTCTCTGTTTACTCCATCACCATTGATTCCTGCTGGAGCTGGACCCGCCAGCCCCCCGGAAAGGGGCTGGAGTGGATGGGGCACATATGTAGTAGTGGGAACACTTACTACAGCCCCTCCCTCAAGAGCCGAACCTCCATCTCCAGAGACATGTCCAAGAACTAGTTCTCCCTGCATCTGAGCTCCGTGACCACAGAGGACAGGGCTATGTATTACTGTGCAAGAAAGACATAGTGAGGGGAAGTCAGTGTGAGCCCAGACACAAACCTCCCTGAGGAGACAGCTGGGCTGGGCTGCAGGGATTCCATGACCACCAGGGGGCGCTGAGAACCACAGCCATGAGGACCAGCTCAGGAGCTGGGTTCAGGGAGATACAGTCTCTGATGACCTAGTGGGAGGTTTATTCTCCAGAAGTTACATCCTCTTCCAAGACTCAGTGCCCCTCCTCTTTATGACTTACATTTCCTTCCACACAACCCCTGAGAGGAAGTTATTTACCTCCTCTGCTCAATTAGGAAGTCACACTCTAACCTCCCTGAGGAGGCAGCAGGGCTGGGCAGCAGGGAGCGTCCAGGACACCAGGGGGCGCTCAGGACCAGCACAGGGCCCTGACCAGGAGCAGGGGGAGAGTTAAAGAAAGATGCCACTTCCTGCTCAGTCTTAGATTAGGTTTGCTCTGAAGCTCAGCCACAGAGCTCACAGGAAGCCCTGTCCTAGGTCTAGTTTTAGGGATTTTGTTTGTGAACAAAAAGGGAGCTCTGTCCTAAATCTGACAAAACTCAGTGACTGACAGGACCCTCACAGGAGGCTCAGATCACATATTCCCACCTGGGCAGTCTTGGGGATGGGCACACCCCAGGCCTATGACATCTTTACTAAAAGGCTCCTCTTTCCTGAAGCACCCCGTCCATGGTTCCTGTGCATTTGGGTTTACACACCTGTGACATCAGAATGACCACCCTCAGGGAGCACCTCCTCTTCACTGTCCTGGCACCCAGCCCCCGGTGTGCTCTCTCCCACCTCCGTGTCACCCCTCACCTTCCCTCCTTAACTTCAAATGCACAAATGCAGCTGCAAATGCTTATTCTCCTGAGCATTTGAGGTTTTGCTTTCCAACAGTTCTTGTCCATTTGGCTCCAATAAAATCTTATAAAACATTCCCTACATGTTTGGACATTTCTTTCATCAACAGGTAGTCTTTTCTTCATTTACAACACACGTTCACACATGTTTCTCCCCGTGTGGAGAGGGAGGTTCACACATTATTAAAAACCTGCTACCTGGATGGGATGAGTTCACTGAGTTCACATGTGTTGGAGATGAGGCAAGTTTGCTGTTAGTTGTCATGGACGTAAGTGTCCCATCTTTTTTCAGGCCAGCTGACATGACTGGGAGATTGAGCATCAACCTATGACCCAGGAGGTCATGGTTCGGTTCTAATCCTTGGTCAGCACACATGCCTCGGTTTCAGTTCAAACCCTGGGGGAGTTGGCGGGGCGGGCACGGGGGAGAGGGTAGGAGGCAGCTGATCAGTGATTCTCATCATTGATGTTTCCATGGCTCCACTGCCCTCCTCTCTGGAGTGAAGGAAAGTGTATAAAGAAGGAGAAGGAAAGAAAGGTGGCTTCCCCAGCTATGCCTTCTCCCCTGTGACACTATGGCAGGCTCCCCTGCTGGTTGAATCAGCATAAAATCCACAACATAAATGGGCCACTTTGAAGTCTTTGTCCTAAGAACCTCTAAGCCTGTGGAGAAAGGTTTTAAGAGTTTATTTGAGCTATAGGAACAGAGAGCCCAGATTCTTCTGTCCCCAGAATCAGAGATTATCAAGTCCAACATGAAATCGGGGATCAGAAGGTTTAAGCAAAAGCGTGGACACTTATTACAAGCAGATTCAGGCTTCCCACACGGGGAGGGACCCCTGATGGGCTGTCCTGAAGCTTGTGGTCTCGGGTGTATATGGGCCACCAGCCTGCTCTGTGTCCACCCCGTGTGCCCACCTGATTGGCCCTAATTGTTCCTGCCCAGCAAGGGGCCTGCATGTCCCCTGTTCTTTGGGTGCCTTCACCTTCCTGTCCCAGGCCCTCCCTCATTTCCCAGGCCTCCCGCTCTGAGTCCAGAAACATTCTGCTATTGCTGCCTGGTTGGTGCCTGTGCTTAGGCTGCCCAGACTGCCATGTCTGCCCTGCCTACCAGCCACCTGCCTTGGTTTCCCATGGACCCTGCCCTGTCTGCCTGCTCATCAAGCTAACTCCTCTCAAAGCCACTTGTTCTGGGAAGTGTGTCTGGGTCCTCCAGGAACAGGACGCTCATCTTCCTAAAATACAGGCTCTTCTCACAAACACCAGACTCACTGCTCAGCCCGGGCCCCTCTTCCCACCTCTGCTGGCCTGGGATGGGCGCTGCCCCCTCTGTTCTCCCTGTTGTTGGTAGATTTCCATGGTGATTGCTCTTCTCCTTCTCATTCTCTCTTTGTTCAAATGGAGTCACTGAGTAGAAGAGACAGAAGCAAAATGGTGGCGTAGGCTGCTCCAAACTCTTGTTCCTCCACAAAAACATTAAAAAAAAAAAAAAAAAAAAAGACACCAAAATAATGAAACTCTCAGAACTGGCATTTGTCGATCTCTGGAACACAGACCAGCAACAACTGAGCAAACCCCAAGCAAGTACATGCTACTCAGTCAGGGAAGGAGACAGGAGTGTGCCTCAGGGGCTGATGATTGGCCCAGGAATCACCAGATTATGGGTTTGATTTTCATTCAGGGCACAGGCCCTGGATTGCAGGATCCATCCCCAATAGGATTCATGCAGGAGGCAGCCAATCAATGATTCTCTCTCATCACTGATGTTTCTCTCTCTTTCCTTCTTTCCTCTCTGATATCAATAACAATATATTTTAAAATAAAAATAAAAAGTGAAAAGGAATAGAAAGAAGGCTTCATGGTGTTTGACCTGTCCATGCCTCCCCTCCCCAGCATGATTGCAATTCACAAGTGGTGGTGGCCGCCTTCCCAGAGGAACAAGGGACCACAGTCCCAGATCCCTGTGTCCGTCTGTCATCACCTGGGCTGTGGGAGGATGGAAACAGGTGACCGCTCTCCTCATAGAAGGCAGCTGCACACCTGCCCCCAAGGAGGACGAGGTGCCTCAACTCTCTAACCAAGGTTTTGTTCCAAGAGCCAACATATTCTCTACTTATCTTTTTTCATCCTCACCCAAGGATATTTTTCCATTGCTTTTCAAAGAGAAAGAGGAAGGAGGGAGGAGAGGAGATAAACATTGATGTTTGAGAACCACATCACCTGGTTGCCTTATGCACATGTCTTAAGAAGGGCTAGGGCCAAGGAGTGGCCTGCAACCCAGGAATATGTACATGACTAGAATCAATCCTGAGACCCATTGGCTGACAGGCCAACACTCTATCCACTGAATCAAACTGGTTATGGCAAGATCTTCATTTAAAAAATTAATAACTTAATTTCTTTGTTTGTAATTAATAATTTTTTGTTAAAAATATTACATATGCCCTACTTTATCCCCCATTAACCCCAGGCAGCCAGACCAGCTCCATGTGTAAATGATGGGATCTCTTCAAATGTGAGAGGCTGGGAAATATGGCTTTTGCACATGAACAGCATTGAAGTTGAGGGAAATGTATGTTTTTGGGAGGCAGCTGTGTGCTTGTGAGAGTGGCAGAAGGTTAGAGACTGAGGCTGCAGCCTCTCCTGCCCCTTCACATGCATATGTTAGAGTTTTGTGGAGGATCTGATTGAGGAAAAGAACAAGGAGAGTCTTACAGTCTCAAAATAAATGCTTCATTCAATGCAAATTCTTTTTTTAAATATGTTTTATTGAATTTTTACAGACAGGAAGGGAGAGAGATAGAGAGCTAGAAACGTCGATAAGAGAGAATCATCGACCAGCTGCCTCTTGCACACCCCCTACCGGGGATGTGCCTGCAACCAATGTACATGCCCCTGACCAGAATCGAACCTGGGACCTTTCAGTCCGCAAACCGACGCTCTACCGCTGAGCCAAACCGGTTTCGGCCAGTGCAAATTCTTATTCCCAAACCCCATAAAACAACATGGCCCACAGCAGGTGAAGGGGAGCGAGGAAGCCCCATCCATGCGGCTCTGGGGGATAACCCCTGGGTCCTCATCAAAACCCCAGGAAAGAGGACTCTCAATCCTGGAAGCTGCTCCCAAAGGAATAGGGTCACGGTGATGGGTCTCAGGAAAGGAGGAGGGAGGGCAGGTCAGTATGGGACGCCTGTGGCCAGCATCCTTTAGTCCTTTCCCATCTGGGGTCGCCCTAGGATGACAAGGTCAGACATACAGCCCAGGTCACAGCTGCACCTTATATTCAGATTCCATGCAAATAGGGCTCTCCTCCTACTCATAAAAGGGGGCCCTTGCCCAGCATGTTGGAGAGACACCAAAACCCAAGTACCTGAGACAGGACCCAGCGGCTCCACCATGGGCTGGTGCCAAGCTGCGTTTTCCTCCTGATCATTTTCCAAGGTCATTGTCAGGAGTAGGGAGTGCTGAGCCCTGTGCCTGTGCCTGTTTGTGCTTCCATGTGATTCTAAGTCCCCCTGTGTCTCTTTGTTTGCAGGTGTCCAGTGTGAGGAGCAGCTGGTGGAGTCTGGGGGAGGCCTGGTGCAGCCTGGGGGGTCTCTGAGACTCTCCTGTGCAGCCTCTGGATTCACCTTCAGTAACTACTACTTGAGTTGGGTCCGCGAGGCTCCAGGGAAGGGGCTGGAGTGGGTCTCACGCATTAGTAGTAGTGGTGGTAGCACATACTATGCGGACTCTGTGAAGGGCCGCTTCACCATCTCCAGAGACAATGCCAAGAACACGCTGTATCTACAAATGAGCAGCCTGAGAGCCGAGGACACGGCCCTGTATTACTGTGCAAGAGACACAGTGAAGGGAAGTCAGTGTGAGCCCAGACACAAACTTCCCTGAGGAGGCAGCAGGGTAGCGTTGCATGGGGCGCCCAGGACACCAGGGGGCGCTCAGGGCCCATAGCACAGAGAGCTGCCCCAGGAACAGGGGCAGAGGAAGGTGGGAGGGAAGGGCCTTCCTGTTGGGCTCAGGGATATCCTCTCAAGCTCTTAGTTGCCTCGAGGGAGGGCTCTTCCTTCTCATGTTCTCACGGCAGACAACAGTGAAGAGGGCATTGTGTTTTCAGGTGACATGGATGCAGTGATGAGAACTCTCCTTCACCAAGTCTCCTTCATAAATTATAAAAGTGGTTTTTTTCCCCACTCTTTTCAGTGTTTTGCTGATGAGTGTGAACTCCGCAGCTTGGTTGCTGAGTTTGGATTGTGTGCACAGCTCTGCATGCCCCTCGGGGGCCCAGCTCCCTCAGTGTCTGACTCTCCCTGTGCCCTCCCCATTTTGATTCCAGGGAGATCACAGGCCCTCCCTCTGCTGAAAGGCTTGAGCACACTCAGGGCTGCGAACTCACTCATCCTCTCTGGGTCCACATTGACCCCCAGAAGAGCTATCAGCTCAGTGCACCAAACACAGGGAGCTCCACATCCACCCACACGAGGGTCCAGCTGTCCATTCATTAAAGCAATGCTGATCCCACGGCAGGAAAGGTGACCCTGAGGGCTGGGATGTGCATCATCAAAGTCTTCCTCTACTTTCCCTCCTGGAGCCAAGGTTTTCTAGCCTAACTGTGGTGACATGTGCATTGGAGCATCCATGGGACACCTCTGTCCGTACCGTCTTCTTACTACTTGTCAGAAGACACAGAGTCTCACAGACACACAGAGTCACACACATATACAGACTCAGACCCACACAGTCACACACTCATTTTTGGAAAAGGCATGCATTCACACATGAACAGTGATATCATACTGTTCATGCAATTACACATTGTACATTACAAATTCTATATTAGAAAATGTGGTTATATTTAGTTCTGTTGGATAACATGTAAAATAAATATGCAATGTGCAAGCAACTACCATTTCAACACTGACCACAACCTGTGAAGATCAACAGCTGTATTTCTCAGTCCACTAAGTAGGAGCTCAAATGAGGAATTTAATCCAAACTTTGCTAGATTGCTACAAAATGTAAAATTATAATTCAAATAATAGTGAAAACCTTCCCCTAAATAAAAGCCAAGGTCCAAATGAACTCAAGGGTGAATTTTATCAGAATTTCAAATAAAAATAAATAACTGTCTACCAATTATTCTTGAACACTTCCAAGAATTAAGGGAAGAGACAACACTTCCAAACAGATTTATTAAGATGACCATTACACTTATATCAAAGTCAAGTAAAAATATACAAAAATTACAGGTCAATTACATGCAAAAACACTTTAAAATATGCCAGGTACCTGAACTGCACACTGTAAAGGTCATTTACCATGATCAAGTGGGATAGCATCCTAGCATGCAAGGATGGTGCAAAGTATGTAAATCAATAACTGTGCTACTTCTCATCCACAGAATGAAGAATAAAGTACACAGTCATATAAATAGATACAGAATAAAGCCTTTAAAATTAAGAATTGCTTCAGAATGAAGTCATTTGCAGACTAGGTGTAGTAGTGATGGACATCGGTGTACTATAAGCCACATTTGAAAAGCCAACAAGTGACATCACACCACATGGAGAAAATTTCAAAGTATTTCTTCTTACATCAGGACCAAGACAAGGGCTCCCCTGTGACTACTTTATTCGTCAAAACAAGAAATCCTTGTCAGAATAAGTAGGCAGGAAAAAAACATTTCAAATATCCAAGTCAGAGAGAAAGGAGTTAAAGTGTTCTCCTTCTCTGTAAGCAGATGGCAGGATCTTGTACATAGAAAACCCTAAAAACTGTATAAGAAGTTAGTAGAACTGGAATCCAGAAAAGATGTAAGATATGAAATCAACACACAAATGGCTGGTACCCCTGCTCCCTCTGAACAGAGTGTCTCCATGGATCCAGTAAACATGTGGCTGTTTCAGAGAAAAGTGAGGAAAGGAAACATGAACTGGATACACAACATAGAGATGACAACCTGATGAGACAAGAACCCGGGAAGTGTGTGTCCTCGGTCTTGGTTAATTCCCCCTCATGCTCCCAGGCAGCTCTCCACCAATTTGGCACTGGGTCAGGTGTGGGATCCAATTGACCCCCATCCTGTGTGGACAGTGGTCACAGGGTCACATGCAGACATGAGCTCTCCAATAACAAGATTTTCATCACCTAGACTTAATTATTCCTAAACCATTTCTGACAACTTCCCCTCAACATACATGACGAAGGTTCTTCTGTGTCCCAGTGTATGAACCTGGGTCTATAACAGAGAGTAGAGCGATAACACCACAAAGGAGGCCGTGCAGCTGCTACACGTCCAGCACCAAACTGCCCTGAAGGAATAGGACCTGGGAGCTCTGTCTGTGTCTCTCTAGTTCATGATTCTGGTTCCCAGGGACCCAAAAAGATGCTTCACTTCCCCCAATACTTGGTCCACTGGCTCTAGAGTCACAATTGGGTCTTAGTTTGTCCTATTAATGCTCTGGAGGACAAAGAGTGTCAGAGGGAACTTCTTGTCTCCTGAAGATGAACATCCTTCTCTTTTACTTCTTTCTTAGGTGGTGAGGGTTGATTTACCTTGGTTTTCATTACTGGTGACTGTCAAAGACATCTGGCATTTTAAGCATTCTCTTTTTCTTTTAAGACAAAGTTCTCTCCTGGGTCTCTGTACAGGTCTCTTGTAGCAGGTGGGTCCAGTGGGAGGGCACACGCCAGATGCAGGGCTCACTATTTCCACATGTGGACACTTGAACAAGCTTCAGACCTACTTAGAATTTTGTATTTAGTTATTGAAATGTTATCATGACCACAATCCTCCCACAGGACACTCTCACCAGCACGGTGGCACTGCCCTCCCTGTAGGTCTCCCTCACAGAGCTCCCTATATAGCAGAAGGACATGCAAATAGGGCTCCCTCTCCCCATAAAACCAGCCCCAATCCTGCAGCTCTGGGACGGGAGCCCAGCCCTGGGGTCACAGGTGTTCCCATTCCCTGATCAGGACTCAACACAGACCTCTCACCATGTGGCCTGGGCTCAGCTGAGTGTTCCTTGTGGCTCTCTTAAGAGGTAATTTATGGAGAACAAGTGACATTGAGTATGTGAGTGGACATGAGTGAGAGAAACAGTGGATGTGTGAGCATTTCCTGATCAAGATGTCTCTGTGTTTGCAGGTGTCCAGTGTGCGGAGCAGCTGGCGGAGTCTGGGGGAGGCCTGGTGCAGCCTGGGGGATCTTTGAAGCTCTCCTGTGCAGCCTCTGGATTCACCTTCAGTAGATACTGGATGAATTGGGTCCGCCAGGCTACAGGGAAGGGGCTGGAGTGGAGCCACAGGAGCCAGGTGGGATCTTCTTTTCTTTGTCCTCACCTGAGGACATGTTTATTGATTTTAAAGGCAAAGGAAAGAGAGAAGGAGAGAGAGGAACATTGATATGAGAGAGAAACATTGATAAATTGATTCGCATATACTCCCATACTGGTAACCACACCTGCAACACTTTCATTTATTCATTCAAATATTTTAAATAAATATCAGAGAAGAAGGGAGAGTGAGAGCTAGACAGAAACATCAATGATAGGAGAGAATATCTGATTGGCTGCCTCCTGCATATCCTAACTGAGGATGTTGGTGGCAACCTGAGTATGTGCCTGACCCTGAATTAAACAGTGACCTACTCTTCACATGTCACCGCTCAACCACTGAGCCACACTGGCAGGGCTGTCCCTGCACTTTTAGGATTCACAGAGCTCCAGTGTACCTGGGGTCTGGTCAGCAGGTCTTTGGCAACCTTATAGGTGACCAGGGTTCAGCCATTCAATGACTGTCCTCTGACCTAGTGGCCACGGGCTTGTCCATCAAGATGCTGTGGAGCTCACAGGCCCCTGGAGTTCCCTCAGCACAGGTGTGAGCTGTTGGAGGTGCTCTGAGGTCAGTGCTCAGATGTGTGTCTAACTGACACAGGAGGGGCCCCCATGACCTGATATCACACCTGAGTTCAGAAGGTTGGCTGAGTGGCTCTAGCATCTCAGGGAGGCCCTTGTACGGGAGATGGGCATGAGGGGGTGACGTGGGGCTCCATTTAAGGCAAAACCTACCAGGGTGGGAAGGACAGGGCAGACACATCCACACGGGATGTCCTGTGCAGGCCCCATGGGGTGAGAGTGTGGGCTGCAGAGGACAGAGGGTGAGGATGGGTGGAGTTTGTGGGGCTGGAGGCACAGCAGAGGGAGGTGGGACCAGGTCTCCCTCCAGCAGGTTCTCAGGATGCAGGTTGTTCTCCAGGGGAAGCGAGACAGGTGTTGGGACAAGTCCCCTAGGACTAGGTTCTGAAACCCACAGGGAACAGGGCCCAGCAGGGCTTCCTGCCTCCATCTGGGGCACATGGAGACGTGGGCACTTCCAGGCTCACAGAGAGGCGGCGACTGTAGGGTCTGACCTACACCTCCATGTGCAGCCATGTCAGTGAGAGGCAAGCAGCTAACTGCCCCAAAGGGCTCCTCCTGGGACAGAGTGAGGGGCTGACCACCCTTAGGTGAGGTTGGGGCCTGGACTATGTGTTCCCTGCTCAGCACTGTGTGGAGGGAGGAGGACTTTACTCTCAGGGAGGGGACGGGGATCCCTACAATGTTTTCCTTGTCAACCCAGAGAGCGACCATCAGGAACCTGGTGACAGGAAGGGCACAGAGGAGAACTCGACCAGATCTGAAACACAGCCACTTCCTGCTTTTTTCCTGCAGAGAATCTAATTAGACACACAGAGAAAGAAGCAGGACATGCCCCAGGGACACTAGTAGAGAAAAAATGCATTGACCCCAATAGGAAGCCCTCACCAGCCCTCCAGGGACAGCCTCTGAGCAGGGACCTAAGGTTTTCAGCGCCCCCTGGTGTCTTGGATTCTCCCTGCAGCTCCACCCTGCTGCCTCCACCCTGACACCTCCCATATGCAAATGCCCACATAGCCACCACACACACACACAGTTGGCGTCCAATTCAATGCAGGGCCTGCCTCCTCACCCTGGAGAATGCTTTCTGGGGGATGAGAACCTCACCTGCAAGACATAACTCCCCTGTGGCTCTTCCTCTTCCTGCTGACAGCTCCCAGATGTGAGTGACTCAGGGCTTAAACGTGAGGAGCTGGGGACCCTGCATCTGAGCCCAGGACTCACTGTGTTCTCTCTGTCCCAGGTGTCCTGTCTGAGGTGCAGCTGCAGGAGTCGGGCCCAGGACTGGTGAAGCCAACGCAGACCCTATCCCTCACCTGCACTGTCTCTGGATTCTCCATCACAACCAGTGGTTACTGCTGGAACTGGATCCACCAGCCCCTGGGGAAGGGGCTGGAGTGGATGGGGAAAATATATTACAATGGGAGCACATACTACAGCCTCTCCTTCAAGAGCCCAACCTCCATCTCCAGAGACATGTCCAAGAACCAGTTCTCTCTGCAGCTGAACTCCATGACCACTGAGGACACGGCCATGTATTACTGTGCAAGACACACAGTGAGAGGAAGTTAATGTGAGCCCAGACACAAACCTCCCTGATGGAGACAGCAGGGCAAGGCTGCAAGGACTTCAGGAGGACTACAGACATGAGAAATAGCTCAGGAGCTGGGACCTGGGGGATATAGTCTCTGATGACCTGGTAGGTGGATTTATTCTCCTGGTGTAACACCCTCCTCAGAGACTCAGTGCCCCTCCCCTTTATGCCTTAAGTTTCTCTTCACACCATCTTAGAGGAGGTCACTTTCCTCCTCTGCCTTAGTGTTTCCTTTGGTCCTTCCTCCAGGAGACATGGGCGTGTGAAGGAGCCATCGGGGACATGGTTGGGCAGTGACCAGAGGAACGTTACTGCAGCCCCAGCAACCAAGAAGCTTGGCTGTGCTAACAAAGGGACAGTCTTCTGTCAGGAGCTGCTGTTGGATGAAACACATGAGGGCTTTAGTCTCCAGACAAGAGTGGGTAGAACTGGTCTATATTTTGAATTTCTACAGGTTAAGAAAGTAAGAGCATCTGCAAAGTATAATATATGGAGTATATTAACACTGAAGATTAAACATAAATGAACTTCAAGAAGTCTAAGAAAACTCTCCAACATGGAACACAGGATACATTTTCCACAAAATAGCCAGTGTCCAAAATGTAAGAAAATAAAGAAGTCAAATAACTCTTATATAAAAAATTGAGTGACCAAAAGACCTAATAACCAAACAACCATTTGAACAGTTGCTATGATGTGCACTGACCACCAGGAGGAAAACACTCAATGCAGGTGCTGTCCCTTGGTGGTCAGTGCACTCCCACAGCATGAGCACAACTCAGGTACTGAAGAGAAGGCTCAATGATGGAGGTAACACCTGGGGCAGCACTTTCCTCTCTCGTTTCCGAAGCAGCATGTTAATGAACGATGGCAGGTGAGCAGGGCCAGGATGAGCTGGAGAGGTATGGTACCCAGACCGGACTCAGGCTTCTGTCTGGACTCCTGTTACTTGGTGCACTGCCACATCCCTCAGGGATGTCAGACTGCCGGTTTCAGTCCCATCCCCACAGGCCCCTAGTCTTTCCGAATTGTGAGAGAGTGCAAACCAGGCTGAGGGACAATATTCATGCATGAATCCATGCACCATGCCTCTGGGATATACATGGAATTGGGATCTCAGAAAGAGGAGAGAGGGGGCACCACGAAAAATGTTTAAAGAAATTATTGCAAATAGTTTTTCAGAATTTGATGTAAACAATAAAGACATCTAAGAACACCAATGTATTCATTAAATGAACAACATTAAATCAAGGCACAAGGAAGTCAACCTGGTGAAAAAGATAAAATGCCCACAGGCAGCAAAGAACAAAGCACCCATGAGTCAAGGAACAAGATTAATATAAATATCAAAGGTCACATGAAAAACTACCAAAACCAGGAGACAATGGAGTAACAACTCAAAGAGCTGAAGGAACATTGAGAAGTCATCAACATAGAATTCAAAACTAACAGAAAATCTATTTCGAAACTTTATGAAAATGAAATTACAAAATATCAATTTTGTGAGCTGCAGCTAGAGCGGTACTTGGAGGGAAATGGATAGCATTAAACACTTAGGAAGGAATAAATATATTTAAATCAATCATCTAAGCCTACACTTTAAAAAATTGGGAAGGAGTGAGAACTAAATTGGAGGCAGAGATAAGTGTATGTTCTCCCTGCCTCATACAACCACGTGAAATGCACAACTAAATTAGAGATCAGCTATCATTCTGGACTGGGTTGGATTCCTGGTCAGGGCACTTGCCTGGACTGCTGCCTGGACCTCAGTGGGGGCTTGCAGCAGGCACATGATCATTGATCCTCTCTCATCACTAATGTTTACATATCCCTCCCCTTCTTCCCCTCTGAAATCAATGAAAATATATTTTAAAACAAGAATAAAAAGTGAAAAGGAAGAGAAGGAAGGCTTCATGGTGTCTGACCTGCCACGCTTCCCCTCCCCAGTGTGATCACACTTTCCAAGTGGTGGTGGCCGCCTTCCCAGAGGAACAAGGGATCACAGTCCCAGATCCCTGTGTCCGTCTGTCCTCACCTGGGGCAGGTAGGAGGATGGACACAGGTGGCCGCTCTCCTCATAGAAGGCAGGTGCTCACCTGCCCCCAAGGAGGAAGAGATGCCTCAACTCTCTACCTAAGGTTTTTATTCCAAGAACCAACATATTCCATTTTTTTAATCTTTTTTCATCCTTGCTCAAGGATATTTTCCCATTGCTTTTCAGAGAGAGAAAGGAGGGAGGGGAAGAGGGAAACATTGATGTTTGAGAAACACATCACCTGGTTGCCTCATGCATGTCCCCTAACCAGGACAAGGGTGAGGGAGAGGTCTGCAACCCAGGTATCTGTCCATGACCAGAATCTATCCTGAGACCCATTGGTTCATAGGCCAACACTCTATCCACTGAGTCAAAATGGTTAGAGACAAGTCTCCATTTAAAAAAATAAATTATTTTATTTATTTCTAATTAATAATTTTTTGTTAAAAATATTACATATGTCTTCCTTTTTTCCCCCATTAACCCCACCCAACCAGCCCCCACCACCAGCCAGGCTCCATGTGTAAATTATAGAAACTCTCCACTGTGAGTGGCAGGAAACAGGATTTTTGCACACAAATAACAGGGAAATTGAGGGAATTGTGTGTTTTCGGGAGGCAGCTGTGTGCTTGTGAGAGTGGCAGCAGGTTAGAGACAGAAGCTGCGGCCACAGCATCCAGCCAGCCTCTCCTGCCTTCTCATATGCATATATTACAATTTTGTGGACGATCTGATTGTGGAAAATAACAGGGAGAGTATTTCAGTCTCAAAATAAAAGCTTCATTCAATGCAAATTCTTATTCCCAATCCCAGAAAGCAACATGGCCCTTAGCAGGTGAAGGGGAGCGAGAGGAAGCCCCATCCACGGGCCTCTGAAGGAGCACCCTGGGTCCTCATCAAAACCCCGAGGAAGGCCGAAATCGGTTTGGCTCAGTGGTAGAGCATCAGTCTGCGGACTGAAGGATCCCAGGTTCGATTCCAGTCAGGGGCATGTACGTTGGTTGCGGGCACATCCGCGGTAGGGGGTGTGCAAGAGGTAGCCGGTCGGTGTTTCTCATCAGTGTTTCTAGCTGTCTATCTCTCTCCCTTCCTCTCTGTAAAAAAATCAATAAAAATATATTTTTAAAAAAAAACAAGGAAGGAGGACTCTCAATCCTGGAAGCTGCCCCCAAGGGAATGGGTTCAGGTGATGGGTCTCAGGAAAGGAAGGAGGGAGGGCGGATCAGGATGGGTCCCCCTGTGACCAGCATCCTTGAGTCCTTTCCCATCTGGGGTCGTTCCTAAGATGACAAGGTCAGGTATGCAGCCCAGGGTCACAGCTGCACCTTCTATGCAGACTCCATGCAAATGGGGCTCTCCTCTGCTCATAAAAGGGGGCCCTTGCCCGGCATGTTGGGGAGACAATCAGAACCCAAGCACCTGAGACAGGACCCCAGCAGCTCCATCATGGACTTGGTGCCAAGCTGCGTTTTCCTCCTGATCATTTCTCAAGGTCATTTGCAGAAGTGGGGAGTGCTGTGCCCTGTTCCTGTGTCTGTTTGTGCTTCCATGTGATTCTAAGTCCCCCTATGTCTCTGTGTTTGCAGGTGTCCAGTGTGATATGCAGCTGGTGTGCCTGGGGGGTCTCTGAGACTGTCCTGTGCAGCCTCTGGATTCTTCTTCAGTAGCTACTACATGAGTTGGGTCTGCCAGGCTCCAGGGAAGGGGCTGGAGTGGGTGTCAAGCATTGATAATGGTGGTGGTAGCACATACTATGCCGACTCAGTGAAGGGCCGCTTTACCATCTCCAGAGACAACGTCAAGAACACGCTGTATCTGCAAATAAACAGCCTGAGAACCGAGGACATGACCCTGTATTACTGTGCAAGAGACACAATGAGAGGAAGTCAGTTTGATCCCAGACACAAACTTCCCTGAGGAGGTAGCAGGGCTGGCTGCAGGAGGCGCTCAGGACACCAAGGGTGCGCTCAGGACCAGCACAGGGCTCAGATTAGGAGCAGGTGGAAAGTTGAGGAAAGACACCATTTCCTGCTCCATCTTAAAATAGTTTTGCTCATAGGCTCAGCCACAGAGCTCACAGGAAGCCCTGTCCTAGGTCTAGTTTAAGGGATTGTGTTTGTGAACAAATAGGGGGCTCTGTCTATAGATGAAAGGGGGGCTCATGCTGACCTGACAAGCTCAGGGGAGGCTTGCATGGCATTTGTATAAACTCAGAGACTTCACATAACCACAAAATATTATCTGAAAATTAAATGTTTAAATACACACAGGTTATGATGGGTGAAATATGGTAACAATCATACTTGGGTAAAAACTGCTGTTTGAATTTTAACCCTACTATTCTGACTTCGACCTTCACTTACTTGCTTTGTTCATCGCGCGATGGGCTTAGGGAGAATGAATTCAAATTCTAAGCAAGATTACAGGCAGATTTTCTTTTCTTTTCCTTTTTTTTAAATTAAAGAGCCAGCCCTATGTTCACTTAGTGGTTATCTCGATGCTGGTCTTGAGAAACAATACAGTTCTATCCAATTGAGAAGGTGCACCTGGCAAGGTATTGAGATTGTGAGCATAACTGGTCTCTGGCCTACAGGTCAGATAGCTAAGTTTATTGTCATCATTCTTCAAACGGGCTAAAGCAAACCAGAAAGCAACAATTTATCTAGGAAGAACAGCAGAAAATTCCAAACAACAGTTTGTTGCAAAATAGGGGTTTTCCTTCTCAGAACCTTTAAAAAGAACTACCTACCCCTGAAGTGGTGCAGCCGTGGGGAGCCCACCTGCATATGGTGCTCTTGCGGCTGTCCTGGCCAGATATATCAATAAATCTTTCCCTGCTTTTTTTTAATAAATCATCAGCCTCCGGTGGTCTTATTTTGAACCCAGGGTTCGACCCCACAATAATGGGTAGTCATGTCCTAGGCCAGTATTTTCCCTGACAAAGACCAACTTAGATTTTTACTGAGCCTATTTGTCTTTTTGGCTGTAAGATAACATATCTGTGAAATGACTGGGTAACTTCTAACTTCCTTTTTATCCCTGACCCCGCAGGGCACAACAAATGGCACCAGGACACTTCCTCAATGTGATTGTTATCAAGTTTTCTTCAACTGTTAATTATCGTAAACTATCCTATATCCACCCTGTAAAAGATGCACCTGTCCATCATTTCATTTTGTACCCTATCCCAAAGGTCTCCTCGCTTTGCTTTCTCCCACCACCTTAATCTATCACCAATTAATTTCATGTAGCCCATCTATATCCCTTCCTTTGGTTGCAATGTATACACAGATGTAACCCGCCATTTTCCGGAGCAGTATCTCAATTCATTTAGATCCTGCTTACCTGTATATGTCCACATTTGGCTCAAAAAAACTCACAAAATTCTTCACAGATGTAAATGTTTTTTACGTTAATGGATCTTTCTTTTTAAAGATTGCATAGTGTTCCATGGTGCAGAGGTACCACGGTTACCCAATCATCTGCTAATGGGCACTTGGGCTGTTTCAAAAGCTTAGATGTTGAAAATTGCACTGCTATGAGCATAGGGGTGCATGCATTCTTTCTAATGAGTGTTTTGGGTCTCTTAGGATATATTCCTAAAAGTGGGACCACTGGCGTCAAATAGGTGTTCCATTTTCAAGTTTTAGATGGAACTCCTTATTCTTACCTAAAAGGCTACCCCAGTCTGCATTGCTAATGAACCAACTAAACTGATGAACAAAAGTACACCCAGAGACATGGAAGCATGAACAGACCATGGAACCTCAGAGGGAAGGCAGGGGAGGAAGTCCTGGTCTGGAAGCCTTCACAGGGGAGTTTTACCAAACATCCAAAGAAGAACTAACATCTATACTCCCCAAACTATTAAAAAAAAATTCAAAAGGCTGAAACCGGTTTGGCTCAGTGGATAGAGCATCGGCCTCCGGACTGAAAGATTCCAGGTTCGATTCCGGTCAAGGGCATGTACCTTGATTATGGGTACATCCCCAGTAGGGGTGTGCAAGAGGCAGCTGATCAATGATTCTCTCTCATCAATGTTTCTAACTCTCTATCCTTCTCTCTTCCTCTCTGTAAAAAAACCAATTATTTATATATATATATATATATATATATATATATATTTAATTCCCAGAGGAAGGAACACTTCCAAACTCTTTTTATGTGGCCAGCATTACCCTAATTCCAAAACCACATGACACTCCTAAGAGAGAAAATTACAGGCCAATATCCCTGATGAACACAGATGCTAAAATTCTCAACAAAATATTAGCAAGTTGGATCCATAAATATTTTTAAAAAGATCATACACCATCACTAACTGGGATTCATCCTGGGATGCAAGGCTGGTATAGTATTCACAAATCAATAAACGTGATACATCATATATACAAATTCAAAGACAAAAATAACATGACCATATGTATAGGCTCAAAAAAAGCATTCCACCATACCCACTTTTGATAAATACTTTCAGCAAAGTGGGAGAAGAGAGCTCATATATCAACATACTAAAGAATATGTATGACAAACCCACAGTCAGAATCATATTCAATGGGCAAAAAGAAAAACCATTTCCCCTCAGAAAGTGAACAAAACAGAAATGTTCACTTTAACCACTCTTATTCAACATAGTATTAGAAGCACTAGCCATAGCAATCAGACAAGAAGAAGAAATAACAGGTACCAAAATTAGAAAGGAGGAAGTAAATCTCTTATTTTTCACAGATGGCATGATTTTGTATATGGCAATCCCTAAAGATTCCACAAACAAAACACACCTAGACTTAATAAATGAGTCCAGCAATGTAGCAGGATACAAAATTAACACCGAGAAATCAATGGCACTTTTTCACACCAATAATGAATTCTCAGAAAGGGAACAAAACCCATAATCCTATTTACCATTGCATCAAAAAATGTTATGATAGTTAAGAATAAACTTAACCAAGCAGGTAAAAGACTTGTACTCAGGACAATTTAGGAGGTTGAATAAAGATATAGAGGAAGAGAGAAACACGTGGAAAATATACACTAATCATGGATTGGTAGGATTACAACATTGAAAATTTTTATCACCCAAAGCACAGTACAGATTTGTGTAATCCCTATTAAAATTGCAACATCATATTTCACAGATCTACAACAAATACTCCAAAAATTAATATAGAACCAAAAAAGACCCCAATTAGCTATAGCAATCTCGAGAAAGAAGAATAAATGTGGAGGCATCACAATACCAGACATCGAATTATACTCCCAAGCCATGGTCATCAAAACAGCCTGGCACTGGCACAAGAACAGGCATATACATCCATGGAACAGAACAAAGAACCCAGATATCTACCCAAGTCATTACGCACAATTAATATTTGACAAAGGAGGCAAGAGCATACAATGGAGTCAAAACAGTCTCTTCAATAAATATTGTTGGCAAATAGGACAGATAAACATGCAAAAAAAAAAAACCCCAAAAAACCAAAAGTATACATGAGCATGCACCATACGCAGGGGTAAACTCAAAATGGTTCAAAGACTTTAATGTGAGTAGGGAAACCATGAGAATCCTAGAAGAACCCATTGGAAGCAAAATCTCAGACATCTCTCATAGCGATGTGTTTACAGAGACATCTCCCAGGACAAAGGAAGCTAAAGAGAAAACAAACAAATGGAAATACATCTAAAAAGGAAGTGTCTGACATTAAAGGAACCATTAACAAAATGAAAAGGGAGCCTCCAATATGGGAGAATATATCTGGCAAGGATACATGTAATAATGGGTTAATATCCGACACATATATGAAACCCATAGAAGTTACCCAAAGGAAGGCAAACCATCTAATTTCAACATGGGCAAATGCCATAAAAACACACTTCTCCAAGGGGAACATACAGATGGCCAAGAAACATAACAGAAATGGACAGAGTCACTGACCCTCAGAGAGGTGCAAATTACAAGGACAAAGATACCTCAGAAAATATAGATCAAAGATAGATCAGCAAATCAACAAATAACAAGTGCTGGTGAGGGTGTGGAGCAAAGGGAACCTTCCTACTCTGCTGGTGGGAATGCAGGCTGGTGCAGCCACTATGGAACACAGAATGGAGTTTCCTCAAAATATTAAAGATGGAGCTTCCATTAGACCCAGTGATCCCACTTTTAGGAATATATCAAAAGCAACCCCAAACAGCAATCAAAAACAATGCATGCACCCCTATGTTCAGAGCAGCATAGTTTGCAATAGCTAAGATCTAGAAACAGCCCAAGTGCCCATGAGTAAGTGAGTGGGTAAAAAAAAAGCTGTGATACATTTATGCCACAGAATACTATGCAGCAGTAAAAGAAAAGGACCTGTTACCTGTTGGGACAGCATGGAGGGACCTGGAGAATGTCATGCTAAGTGAAATAAGCCAGTCAGACAAAGACAAGTATCACATGATCTAACTCATATGTGGAACCTAATGAACAAAATAAACTGATGAACAGAATGAAAGCATGGAGCAGACTGAAAAATCTCAGAGGGAAATCCTGGTAGGGTAGGTGGGTGGGTGGTTGGGTTGGAAGAGGTCAACCAACAAACTCATATGCACATAGGCTTAATACAGGGATACAGACAATAGGATGGTGAAGACCTGGGGCATCCGGGTGGGCTAGAAGGTGTCAATGGGGGACACAAGGGGACATGAATAATATCTTCAACAATAAAGGTACAATTTAAAGAAAAAAGAATTAGAACCTGGACCTACAGAAACCCCCTGAACATGGTGCCAGTGTCACCATCTTCTCTCAGGTGGAGTCAAGACCTCAGCTATGAAATACTCTGCCTCATGAATACGCAAAAGAGAGGAGGCAGAGGAGGTTAAATATGGGTAAGTCTGTGCCCTGAGGGAGCCACACCCTCACCTCCAGAAGTCCTCCCAGCACCACCCTCACCATGAACTGCAGCTGGAGAACCCTCCTCATGGTGGCCATGGTGACAGATAAGGGGCTCCCGTACCCGTTAATGAGGGTCCAGGGAGAGTACAGGGGGATTCCATTCACTCCTGTCTCCTCCCACAGGTGTCCACTCCCAGGTGCAGCTGATGCAGCCTGGAGCTGAGGTGAGGCAGCCTGGGGCCTCCGTGAAGGTCTCTTGCAAGGCTTCTGGATACACCTTCACTGACTACTGGATGAACTGTGTGCGACAGGACCCAGGACAGGGGCTTGAGTGGGTGGGAAGGGTTTGGCCTGGAAATGGAGACACAAACTACGCACAGAAGTTCCAAAGAAGATTCTCCATGACTGCAGATAAGTCCATGAGCACAGCCTACATGGAGCTCAGCAGTCTGAAAACCAAGGACACAGCCGTGTATTACTGTGCAAGACACACACTGAGGGGAAGTCAGTGTGAGCCCAGACACAAACCTCCCTGAGGAGGCAGCAGGCCTGGGTTGCAGTGGGCGCTCAGGACACCAGGGGGCGCTCAGGACCAGCACAGGGCCCTGACCAGGAGCAGGGGGAGAGTTTAGGAAGACACCACTTCCTGCTCCATCTTAAATTAGTTTTGCTTACAGGCTCAGCCACAGAGCTCACAGGAAGCCCTGTCCTAGGTCTACTTTTAGAGATTGTGTTTGTGAACAAAAAGGGGGCTCTGTCCTAAATCTGACAAAACTCAGTGACTGACAGGACCCTCACAGCAGGCTCTGATCACACATTCCCACCTGGGCAGTCCTGGGGTGGGCACACCCTAGGCCTCTGACTTCTTTAATAAAGGCTCCTCTTTGCCTGAAGCACCCTGTCCATGGTTCCTGTGCATCGGGGTTCACACATCTGTGACATCAGCATCACCACCCCCAGGAGAGTACCTTTTGGCCATCTTGTGTCCACTTTGGAGACTTACCTATTGATTATTTTTCAATTGTGTTGTTGTCTTCCTTTTGTGACCTTGTTTGAGTACCAATACATTTTGGAGATTATCACCTTATCAGAGTTATCCACGTTGCTGCAAATTATAAGTGCTCTTTCTTTTTCACAGCTGCATACTGTTCCATGGTGTAGTTGGACCAGAGTTTTTTATCCAATTGTCTGCTGGCAGGCACTTAGGTTGTTTTCAAAGCTTAGTGCTTGTAAATTGCGCTACGACAAACATAAGGGTGCATGCATTCTTTCTGATAAGTGTTTGGGTTTCTTTCTCTTTTTTTAAATATATTTTTTATTGATTTTTTACAGAGAGGAAGAGAGAGGGATAGAGAGTTAGAAAAATGGATGAGAGAGAGTCATGGATCAGCGGCCTCTTGCACACTCCCTATTGGGGATATGCCCACAACCAAGTACATGCCCTTGACCAGAATCAAACCCAGGACCTTTCAGTCAGCAGGCTGATGCTCTATCCATTGAGCCAAACCGGTTTTGGCTCAGTGTTTGGGTTTCTCTGGATGTATTCCTAGCAGTAGAATCACTGGATTAAAGTGGAGTACCATTTTCAATTTTTAGATGGAACTCCATATTGTTTACCATAATGGCTGCCAAAGTCTGCATTGCTAATGAACCAAATAAATTGCTGAACAAAAGTAGACCCAAAAATATAGAAGCATGAACAGACCCTGGAACCTCAGAGGGAAGGAAAAGGAGGGTGGGTGGGAAAAGATCAACCAATAGACTTGTCTGCATATATGCCTCACCTGGCAACACAGACAATGGGGTGTGGAGGGCCTGGGGATAGAATGGGAGCAAGCAGGAAGAAGATAATGGTAGAAAAGGGGGATGTATGTAATACTTCAACAATAAAGATTGGAAAGAGAGAAACAGAGACAGAGGCAGAGAGGCAGAGAAGCAGAGAGTGAGAACCTCCTGTTCACTATCCAGGCACCCAGTCCCTGCCTTGCTCTCTCCACCTCCATGTCACTCCTCACCTTCCCACGTTAATTTCAAATGCACAAATGCAGCTGAAGACGGTTATTCTCCTCAGCATTGGAGGTCTTGCTCCCCAACAGTGGTCAATAGTTTAGCCCCAATAAAATCTTATAAAATATTCCCATCATATTTGAACATTTCTTACATCAGCGTGCTGTCTTTTATTCATTTAACACACACATTCACACACGTTTCTTCCCGTGTGGAGAGGGAGGTGCACACAATTAGAAAACCTGCTGCCTCCACAGGATGGTGGTGGTGACTCTAAAGACTTCACACCCTTTGGTGTGGGGATGACACTCCAACCACTGAGCCCGCCAGCCAGGCTCCATGTGTAAATGATGGAAACTCTCCACTGTGAGAGGCTGGGAAACAGGAATTTTGCCCATGCACAGCAGGGAAGTTGAAGGAAATGTGTGCTTTTGGAAGGCAGCTGTGTGCTTGTGGGAGTGGCAGCAGGTTAGAGACAGAGGCTGCTGCCACAGCTTCCAGCCCAGCCACTCCTGCCTCTTCACATGCATATGTTAGAGTTTTATGGAGGATCTAATTGAGGAAAATAACAAGAAGAATCTTTCAGCTTCAAAATAAAAACTTCATTCAATGCAAATTCTTATTCCCAAGTCCCAAAAGGCTACATGGCCCAAGGTGGGTGAAGTGGAGCGAGAGGAAGCCCCATCCACATGCCTCTGGGGGAGCACCCCTGGGTCCTCACAAAACCCCAGGAGGGAGGACTCTCAGTCCTGGAAGCTGCCCCCAAAGGAATGAGGTCAGGGTGAGTCTCAGGAAAGGAGGGAGGGAGGACAGGTTAGGACGGGACCACTTGTGGCCAGCATCCTTGAGTCCTTTCCCATCTGGGGTCACCCTAGGATGACAAGGTCAGACATACAACCCAGGTCACAGCTGCACCTTATATGCAGACTCCATGCAAATGGGGCTCTCCTCCTGCTCATAAAAGGGGGCCCTTACCCGGCACGTTGGGGAGTCACCCAGAACCCAAGCACCTGAGACAAGAACCCAGGGTCTCCACCATGGACTTGTTGCCAAGCTGCGTTTTCCTCCTGATCATTTCTCAAGGTCATTGTCAGGAGTGGGGAGCACTGAGCCCTGTGCCTGTGCCTGTTTGTGCTTCCATGTGATTATAAGTCCCCCTGTGTCTCTGTGTTTGCAGATGTCCAGTGTGAGGAGCAGCTGGTGGAGTCTGGGGGAAGCCAGGTTCAGCCTGGGAGGTCTCTGAGACTCTCCTGTGCAGCCTCTGGATTCACCTTCAGTAGCTTCTACATGCACTGGGTCCGACAGGCTCCAGGAAAGGGGCTGGAGTGGGTCTCTCGCATTAGTAGTGGTAGTGGTAGTTATATATACTACGCCGATTCTGTGAAGGGCCGCTTCACCATCTCCAGAGGCAATGACAAGAACACGCTGTATCTGCAAATGAACAGCCTGAAAGCCGAGGACACGGCCCTGTATTACTGTGCAAGAGAGAGTCACAGTGAGGGGAAGTCAGTGTGAGCCCAGACACAAACCTCCATGTGGAGGCAGCAGAACTGGGCTTCAGGGAGCATCCAGGACAACAGGGGGCACATAGGACCCACAGCACAGTGAGCTGCCCCAGGAGCAGGGGCAGAGGAAGGTGGGAGGGAAGGGCCTTCCTGTTGGGCTCAGGGGTTTCCTCTCAACTCTCAGCTACCTCCAGGAAGGGCTCTTCCTTCTCAAGTTCTCACTGCAGACAACAGTGAAGAAGGGCATTGTGCTGCAGTGACGGGGTCTCTCCTTCACCAAGTCTTTTATTTTCTGTGTCTCTTTCTCTGCAAGGAGACCACCCTCAGGGCTCAAGTCCTGTTTTGGGAATTGTTTCCACCAAGAGAGACCCCAGCGCAGACCAAGCCTCTATGTATTGACCTCAGACCCCTGTCCCACCTTTCCCTCTCACAAGCCCACCTGGCCCCACCTTTCCCTCTCAAAGGCCCACCAGTGCCACTATGACCAGGATCATCCCCCAGGACCTCCCACCACAGCTCTCAGTCCTCCCTACCTGTTTGATGAAACACACAAGGGATTTAATCTTACAGACAGGAGTGGGTAGAACTGGTCTGTATTTTCAATTTCTGGAGGTTAAGAAAGTAACAATACCTGCACTGAGTAATACATGGAGTAAGACTAATATTGCAGAATAAACATAGGTGACCTTTAAGAAGTCTAAGGAAACTCTCCAAGATGGAGCACAGGATAAATTTCCCACAAAATAGCCATGTGAGGAATGTAAGAGACAATGAAATGATCAAATATCTATAATAATAAAATTATAATATGCAAATAGAGCGATGACCAAACAGCAGAACAATCTTCCAGACAATCTTCCAGAGGACCACGCTATGACACACACTGGAACCAGGCAAACCAATATGGGTGCAATGTGATTGGATGGGGGCCCCACCATTGCTCCATTGTCGCTCTGCAGTGAGAGTGCCATTCTACTGGACAGTGACACTGTGGCAGTTTGGTGGCCAGCCAATGATCACCCCATAGAGGGAGGCCCAGACAGCCAAGCGATCACACCCCACGCCTGTTTCCCAAAGAGGGAGGTGCCCCGTGTTGGGGGAAGGGGGCAGAATCACACAGATGGCAAGCAGTGGCAGCAGCATGGGTGGATCCAGCTGTCACAGCTGGAAGAAAGAAAGCTCCAATCATCCCTGATTGCCAGCCAGGCCTAAGGACCTTACCTGAGGGGTCCTGGATTATGAGAGGGGGCAGGCCGGGCTGAGTAACACCCCCTGTCCTGTCCATGAATTTCATGCACCGGCCTCTAGTCTATATATACAAAAGCCTAAAGGACCCAATGACTGACCCACCATTTGACCAGTCGCTATGAGGCACACTGACCACCAGGGGCAAATGCTGAATGCAGGAGCTCCCTGTGGTGGTCAGTGAGCTCCCACAGCAGGAGCACTGCTCAGCTGAACAACAGAGACCAGGCTTACAGCTAGTGTGTGCAGCTGCAGTGGCACAAGCCTGTCCCACCTCCATGGCAGCATGCTACCGAGCAATGGCTGGCACAGCAGGGACATGATCAGCTGGAGCGGCTTGGGATTTGACCCAGGGTCAGCCTCCTCCCTGGACACCTGTTGTTGGGTGCACTACTACATCCCAGGAAGGATGTCAGACTCCTGTTTTCCAGCCCTATTGCTGCAGGCCCCAGGGGGTCCTAAATTGCAAGAGGGCACAGGCCACCCTGAGGGACCATGCTGGTGCCTGCAACCCAGGTACATCCCCTTGACCAGAATCAAACCTGAGATCCTTTGGTTCGCAGGGGTATGCTCTATCCACAGAGCCAACCCTCCAGGACTAGGACACCATTTTTTTCATTTTAATTAATCATGCCTTTATATTTAACTAGAGGCTCAGTGCATGAAATCTGTGCACAAATAGGGGTCCCTCAGCCTCGCCTACACCCTCTGCATTTCGGTACCCCCTACACCTATTTCTTATCTAGCTAACCTCTTCACATTAAAAAAATAATACTAACTAAACTATTGCCTACTCTGTGAAACCCACTTTGAACAAATGTCTTTACAATCTGTATTAAGTATTTTCATACAGATTAAGTATTTTCATAGTATATCATTCTTTTTATCTAAGAACCACTTAAAATGGATGCAATGTGATTTTCATTCTTGCATCTGAATTTTTTCTTCCTGCTCTTGTAATAGCAAAGCTTATCCAATAAACATTTGCCCTTCAAGGGCTTGTAGTTTGTTCAGTTTCAAGTTGTTAGTTGGTTCCCTGCTTCCCCCCCACCCTCCCAATAAATTTGGGTTGTGATAGTAAGCCTCACTTTTAATAAAGCCTTTGTTCATGATTGGTCTTTATAAGTTACTTCCCTGGCTTTTATTATTAGGATAATATTTTATTGTTGAAAGTATCACATATGTCCCCCATTGTCACCCATTGACACCAGTCTACCAGCCAGCCCTTACCACCAATCAGGATTCCATCTATAAATGATGGAAACTCTCCACTGTGAGAGGCTGGCAACAGGGCTTTGCATAGGAACCCCAGGTAATTGAGGGAAATGTGTGCTTTCGGGAAGCAGCTGTGTTCTCCTGAGAGTGGCGGCAGTTAGATCAGAGGCTGCAGCCACAGTGTCCATCCCAGCCTCTACTGCCTTCGCACATGCATATGTTACAGTTTTGTGGAGAATTTGATTGTGGAAAATAACAAGGAGAATCTTTCAGATTCAAAATAAAAGCTTCAGGGAGGAGATCCAAGATGGTTGCTCGGGTAGACACCTAACCGCAGCAGCACACAACAATTTCAATGGAATACAACTAAAATGTAGAGTGGACATTGCCCAGAGCTACAGGTAGTTGACTGACTGAAAATGCTACAACAAGAAGGAAAGAGAAAACCAGAAGGAAAATCAGAGGAGCTGAAAAAAAGCCTAAGGTACGGATACATGATGCGCGCGGAGAGGTCGCAGCCGGAGAGGAGGAGAAGGCTGGGGGCCTGCCTGGCGTTCCCTAGCAGAAAGGAAATAAAAACCCCGGCCTGGGATGAACCCCCAAACCAGCAGAGCTGAGCCCTAGTTATGGGCCAGACCCTGGGGACCCAGGCTCGGGAAGGGGGAAACGGGACTGTGAGGCGGAATCCCAGGGGAGCAGAGAAAAGCAGGGCCCCCGGTGTCGCGCGCACACTGCGCGCAGAGGACTGAATGTTGACTCTGATGCTGGATTGCCCTAGCGGGAATAAACAAAGCCTTCGGTGGCGCTGAGCCCCAGTCCAGACTTTCACCATTCTAGGCCAATCCTTGGGGACCCAGGCTTAAGCAGAGGGAGATGGTGCTATGAGGTGGAGTCCTGGGGGAGCGGCAAAAAGCAAGGCCCCCCGGAGTCATGCACACTGCGCGCAGAGGACAGTCTGTTGACTCTGATGCTAGACTCCCCTAGCGGGAAGGAGAAAAAAAGCTCCAGACTGGAGGAATGCGATGAGGAGCAGGAGCCCCTGCCGGACACTGGCCACCAGCCAGCCAGGCACCAGCAAGGAGCTGGGTGACGGGGCCCCCCCGGGGGGGGTGGTTGCCCCTGAGCCTTTGACCGCTGAGCGCGGGCAATGGAGCCAAGGCTGGGGGCTGCTTCCTGGGCAGCGCCAACCCCAGCAACAAGCTGAAGCAGCACAGGAGCCCGTGGAGAACAAAGGGGTGCCACAGGTCAACCTGCTGAGCTTCCAGGACAATGAGGAAGAAACCAAAGAAGTTCTCAATGTGAAGAAATCAAGTGAGATCAAAAGATAGTAAAAGTACTTAAGAAAGAATACAAAGAAGATCTTGAAAAATCAAAGACTAAGTCAGAACTCAACTCACCAGCCAACATTGCAACATAAATGCGTGGGTATTTTTTTTTTTTTTTTTAAAGAAGGACAGAATGTTGGAACAGCAGCAGCCAGGCCTAGAGTGGCCAGGCACAAGGCAGTGGCAGCCGGGCCTGGAGCAGCAACAGCCAGACCTGGGGCAGTGGCAGCCAGGCTTGAGGTGGAGGTGGCCAAGCCCAGGGTGGCCAGTCCAGGAACACCAAGACCCGGAGTGGCCGGGCTCAGAGAAGCTGGGCCCAGAGCAGCCGGGTCGGGAGCAGCCAGGCCCAGAACAGCAGTAGCCAAGATCGGAGCATCCACGCCGGGAGCAGCCAGGCTCGGAGCGGCCCGGCCCGGAGCAACCGGGCCCAGAGCAGCCGGGTCGGGTGCAGCCAGGCCCGGAGCAGCGGCTGCCAGGCTGGGAGCGGCCAGGCCTGGAGCAGCCGGGTTGGGTGCGGCCAGGCCTGGAGCAGCGGCTGCCAGGCTGGGAGCGGCCAGGCCTGGAGCAGCTGGGCCCGGAGCAGCGGGGCCCAGAGCAGCCGGGTCTGGTGCGGCCAGGCCCGGAGCAGCAGCTTCCAGGCTGGGAGTGGCCAGGCCCGGAGCAGCGGCTGCCAGGCTAGGAGCGGCCAGGCCTGGAGCAGCTGGGTTGGGTGCGGCCAGGCCCGGAGCAGCGGCTGCCAGGCTGGGAGCGGCCAGGCCCGGAGCAGCCGGGTCGGGTGCTGCCAGGCCCAGAGCAGCAGCAGCCAAGTCCAGAGCAACTAGGTCGGGAGCGGCAGTGGCCAGACCCGGAGCAGCTGGTTGTGGTATGAACGAGAGCAACAGAGGCCAGGCCCCGTGCAGCCAGGCCCGAAACAGCTCGCTTCTCGCCTGCCCCCGCCCCAAGGCTGCCTCTCAGACATGGCTGGAAACTTTTGCGGGAACTCTAGGGTCTGCTGAATCAAGTGATGAAGGCTTAGATCTGGATGTGTTGAGTTAGTATAGCGCTGGGGTGTTGATCTGTAAGCGCCTTGGGTAGGGCCTGGATGAGGTTGGTTGACCTATTTGGAAATGTCTTTTGTCTGAAGTGTATCATTGGGCATGTGGAGGTATTATTGATAAGAGAAAATGCTAAGTAACTGATTTACTATCTGAAAAGGGATTTACTATCGAGGAAAGGGAGGGAGGAAGAGACTGAACATAAACTGTGCACCTATGGATGAGGACAATGGGGGATGGGGAGGGGGTGGAGGGTGGGGTGGGAACCTGTTAGAAGGGAGAAGAAATGAGGAACCTTTGTAATATTATGAACAATAAAGATTGATTAATAAATAAATAAATAAATAAATAAATACAAAACAAATTCCCAGGAAAATAAATAAATAAATTAAAGCTTCATTCAATGCAAATTCTTATTCCCAAACCCCAGAAAGGCAACAGGGCCCACGAAGGATCATGGAGAGAGAAAAGAAGCCCCATCCGCGTGCCTCTGGGGGAGCACCCCTGGGTCATCATCAAAACCCCAGGAAGGAGGACTCTCAATCCTGGAAGCTACCCCCAAAGGAATGGGGTCAGAGTGATGGGTCTGAGGAAAGGAGGGAGGAAGGGAGGGTCAGGTCAGAAACCTCTGTGGCCAGCATCCTTGAGTCCTGTCCCATCTGGGGTCGCCCCTAGGATGACAAGGTCAGGCATGCAGCCCAGGTCACAGTTGCACCTTATATGCAGACTCCATGCAAATGGGGTTCTCCTCATGCTCATAAAAGGGGGCCCTTAACCGGCATGTTGGGGAGACACCCAGAACCCCAGCACCTGAGACAGGACCCAGTGGCTCCACCATGGACTTGGTGCCAAGCTACGTTTTCCTCGCGATCATTTCCCAAGGTCATTGTCAGGAGTGGGGAGTGCTGAGCCCTCTGCCTTTGCCTGTTTTTGCTTCCATGAGATTTACCTATTTCTCTGTGTTTGCAGGTGTCCAGTGTGAGATGCAGCCGGTGGAGTCTGGGGGAGGCCTGGTGCAGCCTGGGGGTCTCTGAGACTCTCCTGTGCAGCCTCTGGGTTCACCTTGAAGGGCCGCTTCACCATCTCCAGAGACAATACTGAGAACACACTGTACCTGCAAATGAGCAACCTGAGAACCGAGGACACAGTCCTGTATTACTGTGCATGACATACAGTGAGGGGAAGTCAGTGTGAGCCCAGACACAAACCTCCTGAGGAGGCAGCAGGGCTGTGCTGCAGGGAGTATTCAGGACACCAGGGGGCGCTCAGGACTTGAAAACCCAGGTCCCTGTACAGAGGCTGTCCCTGGAGAGGCTGTGCAGGCTACCTATTGGGGTCAATGCTTTCTTCCCTCTTAGTGTCCCAGTGGCAGATCCTGCTTCCTTCTCTGTGTCTCTAATTAGATTCTCTGCAGGAAAAAAGCAGGAAATGGCTGTGTTTCAGATCTGGTCGACTTCTCTCCCAGCTCTTCTTGTAATCAGATCCCTGATGGTTGCCCTTGGGTTGACAAAAAACATTGTAGGGATCCCTATTCCCTCACTGAGGGCGAAGTCCCCCACCCTCCAGTGCTGAGCAGGGGACACGGAGTCCAGGCCCCAAACCTCACTGAGGGTAGTCAGCCCCTCACTCTGCCCCAAAAGGAGCCCTTTGGGGGAAGTTAGCTTCTTGCCTCTCACTGACATGGCTGCACATGGAGGTGGAGGTAGGACCCTGCAGGTGCTACCTCTTTGTGAGCCTGGAAGCGCCCACCTCTCCATGTGCCCCAGATGGAGGCAGGAAGCCCTGCTGGGCCCTGTTCCCCATGGGTCTCAGAACCTGGTCCCAGGGGACATGTCCCAACACCTGTCCTGCTTCCCCTGGAGAACCACGTGCATCCTGAGAACCTGCTGAAGGGAGACCTGGTCCTAGCCCCCTCTGCTGTGCCTTCAGCTCCAAGTCTCCACTCCATCCTCACCCTCTGTCCTCTGCCGCCCACACTTTCACCCCATGGGGCCTGCACAGGTTATCCCATGTGGGTGTGTCTGCCCTCTTCTTCCCATTCTGATAGGTTTTACCTGAAATTCAGCCCCAAGTCACCCACTCATGCCCATCTCCTGTGCCATGCCCTCCCTGAGACGCTAGCCCTGGGGACACTGATGCGGCCTGAAGACAATCTCAGCCTCCCTGCTGAACCCACATGCAGAGCCCACGTGTGTTGTCAGGCCATGGGGGACCCACCTGTGTCAGGTGGAGACACAGCTGAGCACTGAGCTCTGAGCACCTCCAACAGCTCACACCGGTGCTGAGGGATTTCCAGAGGCCCATGAGCTCCAGAGCATCCTGGTGGACAAAAAGCATCCATCTTATATAAAAACTGCTCTTTGAAATTTTAACCCTGCTATTTGGCTTCTGTACATTCTTGCTTGCTAAGACTACTCCCACTTCAGCTGGGCTATTAAACTTTCCCTAGACAAGGTTTTCTTTTTCTTTTTTTTAAATATATTTTATTGATATTGTACAGAGAGGAAAGAAGAGAGAGAGTTAGAAACATTGATGAGAGAGAGTCATCGATCAGCTGCCTCCTGCACACCTCCTACCTGGGATATGCCCGTAATCAAGGCACATGCCCCCGACTGGAATCGAACCTGGGACCCTTCAGTCCCCAAGCCAACGCTCTATCATTGAGCCAAACCAGTTTCGGTTAGACAAGGTTTCCAGTGTTTGTGCCATGCTAGGCCTCTGGTTGAGTACTCAAGACCTAGCACATACAGGATCTTTAAGAACCTGCAGAAGGGGCCGGAAACACCCCATATTTGGGAGACAAAGAAGGCAAAAACGTAAAAATAGGGAAAATTCCTGCATTTGTGGGCCCAGAATTTGAGATGCATTTGCCTTTGGACCCCTGCTTCATAAATGTAACCCCATCTCTCTAAGTATTGCTTTGCTCTTCTTCAGTTTTCTGTAACAGACAAGCCTATGGCCACTGTGGTCAGAGGGCAGTCAGGGAAGACTTGGGGCCTGGTAACCTATAAGTTTGCCAACAACCTGCTGACCAGAGCCCAAGTGCACTGGAGCTCTGTGAATCCTAAAAGTGCAGGGACAGCCCTGCCAGTGTGGCTCAGTGGTTGAGTGGTGACTTATGAAGAGGAGGTCACTGTTTGATTCCAGGTCAGGACACATGCCCAGGTTGCCACCAACATCTTTAGTTGGGGTATGCAGGATGCAGCCAATCAGATATTCTCTCTTATCATTGATGTTTCTGTCTCACTCTCACTCTCCCTTCCTCTCTGATATCTATTTTAAAATATTTGAATGAATAAATGAAAGTGTTGCAGGTGTGGTTGGCAGTAGGGGGGTATATGCGAGGCAACTGACCAATGTTTCTCTCTCACATCAATGTTCCTCTCTCTCCTTCTTTGTTTCCTTTGCCTTTAAAATCAATAAACATGTCCTCAGGTGAGGACAAAGAAAAGAAGATCCCACCTGGCTCCTGGGCTCAGCACTTGTGCGTAGACACATGAACCAAGAAGTCACTGGTTTAATTCCTTGTGAGGGACATGATGGGGTTTCGGTCTCTATCCCCAGTGGGGGCCATGCAGGAGGCAGCCCATGGATGATTTTCTCTCATAGATGTTTCTATCTCTCTATCCTGATTCCCTCCCCTTTCTGAAAAAAATCAAGAAAATTGTATTTTTAAAAAAGATTTACATATGAATCTATTTCTACATCTATGTCTATATCTAAATAACAATATCTATATCTATATCTATATCTATATCTATATCTATATCTATATCTATATCTATATCTATATATCTATATATCTATATCTGTAGCTGTGTATCTATATTGATTTTATCCCTCAGGAGTTACTGATTGTGCCCACATTCAATTCCTGACCACCTCCTGCAGCACTGCCATGGTGTGGAAGGAGAGGTCCCTGGGCACGGTGACCAGGACCCCAAGAAGGGCCTGGTGCTCTGAGGGCACAGTCAGCACCTCCTTCCAGGAGAAGCTCCAGAGACCAGGACCTCCCTCACCTCTTCCCTTTGTATGTGCAGACACCTCCTCCCTTATGCAAATGCCCACGCGGCCACCAGACACACACACAGTTGGCCTCCACCTAAATGCAGGGCCTCCTCACCCTGGAGAATGCTTTCTGGAGGACCAGGACCTCACCTGCAAGGCATGACTCCCCTGTGGCTCTTCCTCTTCCTGCTGTCAGCTCCCAGATGTGAGAAACTCAGGGCTTAGACGTGAGGAGATGGGGACCCTGCATCTGAGCCCAGGATTCACTGTGTTCTCTCTGTCCCAGGTGTCCTGTCCCAGGTGCAGCTGGAAGAGTCGGGCCCAAGACCGGTGAAGCCCTCGCAGACCCTCTCCCTCACCTGCACTGTCTCCGGATTCTCCATCACAACCAGTTATTACTGCTGGAGCTGGATCTGCCAATCCCCACGGAAGGGGCTGGAGTGGATGGGGTACATATGTTATGATGGCAGCACTTACTACAGCCCCTCCCTCAAGAGCCGAACCACCATCTCCAAAGACACGTCCAAGTACCAGTTCTCCCTGAAGCTGACCACCGCGCATAAGGCCATGTATTACTGTGCAAGGGACACAGTGAGGGGAAGTCAGTGTGAGCCCAGAAAATAACCTCCCAGAGGAAACAGCTGGCTAGGCTGCAGGGAGCGTCTGTGACCACCAGGGGCCGCAGAGGACCACAGCCATGAGTACCAGCTCAGGAGCTGGGACCTGGGGGATATAGTCTCTGATGACCTGGTGGGAGGTTTTATTCTCCAAAAGTAACATCCTCTTCAAGGACTCACTGCCCCTCCCCTTTATGCCTTCCATTTCCTTCCACACCACCCCTGAGAGGAAGGTATTTACCTCCTCTGCTCAATTGGGAAGTCAGAGGCTAACTTCCCTGAGGAGGCAGCAGGGCTGGGCTGCAGGGAGCTTCCAGGACACCAGGATTCACTCAGGACCAGCTTAGGGGCCAGACCTGGATCAGGTGGAAAGTTGAGAAAAGACCATTTCCTGCTCCATCTTAAATTAGTTTTGCTCAGCAACTGAGCTCACAAGAAGCCTGTCTAGTTTTAGCGATTGTGTTTGTGAACAAAAAGGTGGCTCAGTCCAAAATCTGACAAAACCCAGTGACTGACAGGACCCTCACAAGAGGCTCTGATCACATATTCCCACCTGGGCAGTCCTGGGGGTGGGCACACCCCAGGCCTATCACTTCTTTACTAAAAGGCTCCTGTTTCCTGAAGCACCCCGTCCATGGTTCCTGTGCAACTGGGTTCACACACCTGTGACATCAGCATGACCACCCTCAGGGACCACCTCCTGTTCACTGTCCTGTCACCCAGTCACCGCCTTGTTCTCTCCCACCCCATGTCACTCCTCACCGTCCCTCCTTAACTTCAAATGCACAAACGCAGCTGCAAATGGTTATTCTCTGGAGCATTGGAGGTATTGCTCCCAACAGTTGTTTGGACCCAATAAAGTGTTATAAAACATTCCCTACATTTTTGGACATTTCTTACATCAAAATGTTTTCTTTTCTTCATTTATAATGTACATTAATACAGGTTTCTTCCCCGTGTGGAGAGTGAAGTGCACACACTTATAAAAAACTGCTACCTGGATGGGAAGAGTTGAAATGAGTTCACAGGTGTTGGAGATGAGACAAGTTTGTTGTCATGATCGTTAAGTGTTCAGTCTTTTCCTATCCCAGAAGTTCTGACTGGGAGATTGAACATCAACCTATGAACCAGGAGGTCATGGTTCAAATCCTTGGTCAGTACACATGCCTGGGTTTCTGTCTCAATCCCTAGGGTAAGTAGAACGGGGGAGGGGTAGGTGGCAGGTGATAAGTGATTCTCATCATTGATTTTTCCTTGGCTCCACTGGCCTTCTCTCTGGAGTCAAGGAAAGTGTATAAAAAAGGAGAGGGAAAGAAAGGTTTCTTCCCCAGCTGTGCCTTCCCCCCTATGACACTCTGGCAGGCTCCCCTGCTGGTTGAATCTGCATAAGATCCACAACATAAATGGGCCACTTTGAAGTCCTTGACCTGAGAACCTCTAAGCCTGTGCAGAATAGTTTTAAGAGTTTATTTGAGCCAAACTTGATCACTGGAACAGCAAGCCCAGCTTCTTCTGTCCCTGGGATTGGAGGTCACCATGTCCAACATGAAATCGGGACCAGAAGGTTTAAGCAAAAGTTTGGAGCTTTTAATACAAGCAGATTCAGGCTCCCAGCATGGGGAGGGCCCCTGATGGGCTGCCCCTGAAGCCTGTGGTCTCAGTGAATATGGGCCACCAGCCTCCTCCATTTCCACCCCTGTGCCCACCTGATTGGCCCTCATTGTTCCTGCCCAGCAAGGGGCCTGCATGTCCCCTGTTCCCTTGTGTGAGTTCCCCTTCCAGTCCCAGGCGCTCCCTCATTTCCCAGGCCTCCCGCTCTGAGTCCAGAAACATTCTGCTATTGCTGCCTGGTTGGTGCCTGTGCTTAGGCTGCTCAGACTGCCCTGTCTTCCTCTGCCTCCCATCCACCTTCCTTGGTTTTCCATGGACCCTGCCCTGTCTGCCTGCCTGTCAACCTAACTCCCCTCAAAGCCACCCCTTCTGGACGTGTGTCTGGGGTCCTCCAGGAACATGAAGCTCATCTCCCTAAAACACAGGCTCTCCTTATAAACACCAGACTCACTGCTCAGCCGGGCCCCTCCTCTCGCCTCTGCTGGCCTGGGATGGGCACCGCCCGCTCTGTTCTCTCTGTTGTTGGTAGATTTCCATGGTGTTTGCTCTTCTCCTTCTCTTTCTCTGTTTGTTCTAAAGGAGTCACTGAGCAGAAGGGCAGAAGCCAAATAGTGTCGGAGGCAGCTCCAAACTCTTGTTCCTCCACAAAAGCATCAAAAAACAAACGGAAACTCTCAGAACTGGCATCTGTCAGGCTCTGGAACACAGTCCGACCTGCTGCAACTGAGCGAACCCTGAGTCAAATACATGCTATTTAGACAGGAAAGGAGCCAGGGGTGTGGCTTAAGGGCTGAGTGTCCATCCAGGAACCACCAGGTTATGGGTTCGATTCCCATTCAGGGCCCAGTCCCTGGGTTGAAGGATCAATCCCCAATATGAGACAGCTGATCAATGATTCTCTCTCATCATTGATGTTTCCATCTCACTCTCCCTCTCCCTTCCTCTCTGACATCAATAACCACATTTTCTAAAGATTAATAAAAAGATAAAAAATCACACACACACACACACACACACACACACACACACACACAAAACACCCACAGAGGATAAAGGAAGGACAACTTTAAAGTGCTGAAGAAAAAATAAAAAACCATAAACTTAAAATTCTAAACTAACTGAAAATACATTTCAACATAGAATGAAGCCTGATTGATGTCACTCAGTGATTGAACTTCAACCTATGAATCCATTCCTGGTTAGGGCACATGCCTGCATCTCACTCTCCCTCTCTATCCTTTCCTCTTTGAAATCTATGAAGTATATATTAAAATAGGTAAATTGAAAGGCTTTGGATTTGTTTCCCAGTTCCGGAAGTTATGGGAGATAACATAAATATTTCACTCTCCAGTCAATGTTTTCCTTTCTCTCCTCATCTTTCACTGATTAAAGTTTCTCTCTTATATCAAAGTTTTTATCTCTCCTTTCCTCTTTCTCCTTTCCCTCTAAAAATCAATGAGCACATCCTCAGATGAGGACAAAGAAAAGTAGATCCAGCCTGGCTCATGTGGCTCAGCAGTTTATCTTTGACTCAGGACCCAAGAAGTCAGTGGTTTGAATCCTTTTGAGGGCACATGAATCCTTTTGAGGGCACACCATCCCCAGTGGGTGGTGCCATGCAGGAGGCAGACAATCCAAAATTCTCTCTAATCATTTTTTCTCTCTATCACTCTCACTCCCTCTCTCTCTAAATATTATTATTTTTTTTAAAAAAAATCATTATCTACACTTATCCCTACATATATCAATATATATATATATATATATATATATCATCTGTATTCATGTCTAAATCAAAGTCCATATCTATATCTATATCTATATCTACATCTATATCTATCTATATCTATCCATCTTTACCTCTGGAAGAAGAGGCACATTGATCTTATCCTTAAGGAGTCACAGATTGTGCCCACATCCTACTTCCTCACCATCTTTAGCAGAACAGCTCCTTCTGTGGAAGGAGAGGCCCCTGGGCATGGTGACAGGGACCTCAAGGAGGGCCTGGTTCTCTGAGGGCACAGTCAGCACCTCCTTCCAGGAGAAGCTCCAGAGACCGGGACCTCCCTCACCTCTTGCACTTTGTATGTGCTGATACCTCACATATGCAAATGCCCACAGGGCCACCAGTTACACACACACACAGTTGGCCTCCACTTAAATGCAGGTCTCCTCACCCTGGAGAATACTTTCTGGGGAGCGAGGACCTCACCTGCAAGACATGACTCCCCTGTGACTCTTCCTCTACCTGCTGTCAGTGCCCAGATGTGAGTGACTCAGGGCTTAGAAGTGAGTTGGGGACCCTGCATCTGAGCCCAGGACTGACTATGTTCTGTCTATCCCAGGTGTCCTGTCTGAGGTGCAGCTGAAGGAGTCTGGCTCAGGACTGGTGAAGCCCTCACAGACCCTCTCTCTCACCTGCACTGTCCATCGCCAGTGGTTACTACTGGGGCTGGATTCGCCAGCCCCCAGGGAAAGTGCTGGAGTGGACAAGGTCTAAACATAGTAGTGGGAGCAATTACTACAGCCCCTCCCTCAAGAGCCGAATCTCCATTTCCAGAGACACGTCCAAGAACCAGTTCTCCCTGCAGCTGAGCTTTGTGACTACTGAGGACACAGACATGTATTACTGTGCAGGAGACACAGTGAGGGGAAATCAGTGTGAGTCCAGCCGCAAACCTCCCTGAGGAGACAGCTGGGCTGGACTGCAGGGGGCACCTGGACACCAGAGGGTGCCTAGGACCCACAGCACAGAGAGCAGCCCTAGGAGCAGGGGCAAAGGGAGGGGGAAGGAAGGGCTTCCCTGTTGGGCTCAGGGATTTCCTCTCAAGCTCTCTGCTGCCTCCAGGGAGGGCTCTTCCTTCTCATGTTCTCACTGTAGACAACAGTGAAGAAGGGCATTGTGTTTGCAGGTGACATGGCAGCAATGACGGGGACTCTCCCTCACCAAGCCTCCTTCACAAATTCTGAAAGTGGCTTTTCATGCTTTTCAGTGTTTTGTTGATGAGTGTGAGCTCCACAGCTGGGTCACTGGGATTGGGCTGTGTGCACAGCACTGCATCCCTCCCTCGGGGGCCCAGCTCCCTCAATGTCTGACTCTCCATGTGCCCTCCTCCTCCTGGTTCCAGGGAGATCACAGGCCCCCCTGGTCACACGCACACAAAGTCACACACTCAGAGTCACACATAGTGTCATACACAGAGTCACAGACACATAAACACACACACACACACACACACACACACAGTCTCACAGTCATTTCTGGGAAAGGCATTCATACACGAGCAGTGGTACAAAACCACTCATGTCGTTACACTTTAGGAATTCTATGTAATGAAGAGTTATATTTCATGCTATTGGCTGCCGTATAAAATAAATATGTGGTGTGAAAGCAACTATTATTTCGATACTGACCACAACTTGTGAACATCAACAGTTCTATTTCTCAGTCCACCAGGTAGGAGCTCAAAGTAGAAATTTAATCCAAACTTTGCTAGATTGCTACAAAATTTAAAAATTGAAATAATGGTGAAATCCTTCCACCAAATAAAAGCCAAATAACAAATGAACTCAAGGGTGAATTCTATCAGAATTTCAAATAAGAATTGATAACTTTATATCAACTCTTCAAAGAATTAAGGAAAGAGACACCACTTCCAAGCAGATTTATTGAGGTGACCATAATATTAATATCAAAGTCAAGCAAAAACATACAAAAATGACAGGAAAATATCCCTGATGAAATTATATGCAAAACCCTCAGAAATATCATAGGAAACTTAGCCTCACAATTAAAGGGTCACTTACTATGATCAAGTAGGAGGTTGTTAACTTAGCATGCAAGGATGGTCCAACATATGTAAACCAGTAACTGTGCTACATCTCATCCACAGAAATAAGGATAAGGTACACAGTCGTATAAATAGATACAGAATAAAGCCTTTAAAATAGAGAATCGCTTCAGAATTAAAATCTTTAGCAGATTAGGTGAAGAAGTGATGGACCTCAGTGTACTAAAGACCACATATGAAAAGCCAACTGACATCACCCCACACAGAGAAAATATCAAAGCTCTTCTTCTTACATCAGGACCAAGACAAGGGCTCCCCTGTGACTACTCCTATTCATCAAAACAAGAAGTCCTTGTCAGAATAATTAGGCAAGAAAAGGACATTTCAAATGTCTAAATCCGAGAAAAAGGAGTTAAAATATTTCTCCTTATCGGTAAGCAGATGACAGGATGTTGTACATAGAAAACCCTGAAAACTGTATGAGAAGCTAGTAGAACTAGAATCTCAGAAAAATGTAAGATATGAAACCAACACACACATGACTGGTGCCCCTGTTCCCTCTCAACAGAGTGTCTCCATGGTGCCAGTAAACATGTGGCTGTTTCAGAGGAAAGAGGGGAGGAAACATGAACTGGCTACACAACACGGAGAGGACAACTTAATGAGACAAGAACCTGGGATGTGTGTGTCCTCAGTCTTGGTTAATCCTCCCTCATGTTCCCGGGGAGCTCTCCCCTAATTTGGCACTGGGTCAGGTGCGGGTTCCAGTGGAGCTCCATCCTATGGGGACAGTGGTCACAGGGTCACAGGCAAACATGAGCTCTCCAATAACAAGATTTTCATCACCCAAACTTTATTCCTAAATATTTCCGACAGCTTTTCCTCAACACACCTGGTCATGATGGAGGTTCTTCTAGGTCCCAATGTATGAAACTGGATCTACCACAGAGTCTAGAGAATGAACATCACAAAGGAGATGTGCAGCTGCTACACGTTCAGCACCAAACAGCCCTGAAGGAATATGACACGGGAGCTCTGTCTGTGTCTTTCTAGTTCATGCTTCTGGTTCCCAGGGACCCTCACAGATGCTCATCTCTCCCCCGCAACACTTGGTCCACTGGTTCTAGGCTCACAGACTGGTCTTAGTTTGTCCTCTGATCACTGTGTAAGGGAAACAGTGTCAGATGGGACTTCTGCTCTCCTGAACATGAACCTCCTACAACAAATATGGACGTGAAGTGTTGAAGAAAATTGAGTAGCATTCAAGGTTGAATTCTAAACTAACTGAACATATATTTCAAAACTGAATGAAGCCATGGTGATGTGGTATAGTGGTTAAGCTTCAACCTGTGATTCCATTCCTGGTCAGGGCAATTGCCTGAGTTGTGGGCTTGATTCCCAGTAGTGACCATACGGGAGGCAGATGATCAATGATTGTTTCATCATTGATGTTTCTATCTATCTCTCACTTTCACTCCCTCTCTGAAATCAATGAAATATATATATTAAAACAAATATATGCAACGGTTATGGGTTCCCAGGCTTGGCAAATATGGGAGGCAAATGATAAATATATTCTCCACCATCGTTTCTTTCTTTCTCAATATTTCTATTTCACATCAACATTTCTCTCTCTCTAACTCTCTCTTTCTCTCTATTTCTTTCTCTCTTTCTATATCAATGTTATCTCTCTCTTTTTTCCATTTCTATAAAAGTCAATGAAAATGTCCTCAAATAAGGATAAAGAAAATAATTTTTATATCTATACTATATCTATATCTACAAATACATTTATAGTTAAGCTATACATATATAAATCAATATCTGTATCTTATTGATATCTATCTATATCAATGGGAGAAGTGTCACATTAATATTATCCCTCAAGAGTCACTGATTGTGCCCACATCCTACTTCCTGACCACCTCCTGCAGCACAGCCCCTGGTGTGGAAGGAGAGGCCCCTAAGCATGTTGACCAGGACCCCAAGGAGGGCCTGGTTCTCTGAGGGCACAGTCAGCACATCCTTCCAGAAGAAGCCCCAGAGAGAGACTGGACCTCCCTCACCTCTTACCCTTTGTATGTGCAGACACCTCCCATATGGCCACCAAACACACACCCAGTTGGTGTCCACTTAAATGTAGGGCCTCCTCACCCTGGAGAATGCTTTCTGGGGGACCAGGACCTCACCTGCAAGACATGATTCCCCTGTGGCTCTTCCTCTTCCTGCTGTCAGCTCCCAGATGTGAGTGACTCAGGGCTTAGACGTGAGGATATGGGGACCCTGCATCTGAGCCCAGGACTCACTGTGTTCTCTCTGTCCCAGGTGTCCTGTCCCAGGTGCAGCTGCAGGAATCAGGCCCAGGAGTGGTGAAGCCCTCCCAGACCCTCTCCCTCACCTGCACTGTCTCTGGATTCTCCATCTCAACCAGTTATTACTGCTGGAGCTGGATCCGCCAGCTCCCAGGGCAGGGGCTTGAGTGGATGGGCTGCATATGTTATAATGGTAACCTTTACTACAGCCCCTCTCTCAAGAGCCAAACCTCCATCTCCAGAGACACGTCCAAGAACCAATATTCCCTGAATCTGAGTTCTGTGACCACCGAGGACACAGCCATGTATTACTGTGCAAGAGACACAGTGAGGAAAAGTCAGTGTGAGCCCAGCCAATAACCTCCCTAAAGTAGACAGCTGAGCTGGGTTAGGCTGCAGGGAGCCTCCATGACTAGCAGGAGGCCCTCAGGACCAGCACAGGGCCCAGATTAGGAGCAGGTGGAAAGTTGAGGTCAGACACCATTTCCTGCTTCATTTTAAAATAGATTTGCCCACAGCCCCAGCCAAGGAGCACACAGGAAGCCCTGTCCTAGGTCTAATTTTAGGGATTATGTTTGTGAACAAAAAAGGACATGTGGCCCCTGTTCTAAGGACAAAGGGGCCACATGCTAACCTGACAAGCTCAGGGGAGGCCTGCAAGGCATTTGTACCAACTCTGAGACCTCATATAATCACAAAAGATGGTCTGAAAATTAAACATTTAACTACACACAGGCTATGGTGGGTAGTCAGGTCCTAGGCCAGTGTTTTCCCTGACAATGACCAACTTAGATCTTTTCTGAGCACATTTGCCTTTTTGCCTCTAAGATAATATATTGATAAAAAGACTGTGTAACTCGTAACTTCCACTTTTTTTCTCCAGATCACTCAGAGCACAACAAATGGCACCCAGATATTCCATCATTGTAATTGTTTTCAAGTTAATAGTCACCTGTTAATTATCTTAGACTCTCCTGTATCCATGCTGTAAAAGATGCACCTGTCCATCATTTCACTTTTTACCCTTTCCCAGAGGTCTCCCTGCTTTGCTTTCTCCCACCTCCTTAATCTATCACCAGTGAATTTCATGTAACCCCTCTACATCCTTTCCTTCCATTCCAATGTATAAACGCAGATGTAATCTGTCATTCTACAGAGTGTTATCTCAATTTGCTGAGGTTCTACTTCCCGATATGTCCACACTTTGGCTCAAATAAACTCACAAAATACTTTACAGGTCTGATTGTTTTTTAAGTTAACAGTTCTTTCTTTTTCACAGCTGTATAGTGTTCCATGGAGTAGAGGTAGCAGGATTATTCAATCATCTGCTGACGGGGACTTAGGCTGTCTCCAAAGCTTAGCTATTGTGAATTGCACTGCTATGAACATAAGGGTGTATGCATTCTTTCTGATGAGTGTTTAATGTCTCTATGGATGTGTTCCTAGAAGTGGGATCACTGAGTCAAATAGGAATTCCAATTTTAAATTTTTGAGGAAACTCCATACTGTTTTCCATAATGGCTGCCCCAGTCTGCATTGTTAATGGAACAAATAAACTGATGAACAAAAATAGACCCAGAGACATGGAAGCATGAACAGACTACAGAATCTCAGAGGGAAGGCAGGGGAGGATGGGTGGGCATAGATCAACCAATCAACTTGTGTGCATATATGCCTCACCCGGCACACAGACAATGGGGTGGTGAGGGCCTGGGGAGGGAATGGGATTGAGCAGGGAGAGGATAATGGATAGAATAGGGGGACCTATGTTATATGTCAACAATAAATATTAGGAAGAGAGAGAAGAGAGAGAGAAGGAAAGAGAGAGAGAGAGAGAGAGAGAGAGAGAGAGAGAGAGCGCCTTGCTGTCTCCCACCTACATGTCACTACTCACTTCCCTCCTTAACTTCAAATGCACAAACCCAGGTGCAAAAAGATTATTCTCTGGAGCATTGGAGGTCTTGCTCCCTGACATTTGCTGAGAGTTTGGCTTTAACAAAATCTTATAAAACATTCCCATCATATTTGGACATTTCTTACATCAACGTGTTGTCTTTTCTTCAACGTTTACCACACACGTTCACACACATTTCTTCCCCTGTGGAGAGGAAGGTGCACACAATTATAAAATCTGCTGCCTCCACAGGATGGTGGTGGTGACTCTAAAGAGTTCGCATCCTTTGATGTGGAGATGACCTCCAACCACTGAGCCCACCAGTGAGGCTCCATGTGTAAATGATGCAAAATCTCCACTGGGAGAGGCTGGAAACAGGACTTTTGCACAGGACCAACAGGAAAGTTGAGGGAAATGTGTGCTTTCGGGAGGCAGTTGTGTGCTTGTGAGAGTTGGAGCAGGTTAGAGACAGAGGCTTGGCCACAGGGTCCAGCCCACCCTCTCCTGCTTCCTCACATGCATATGTTAGACTTTTGTGGAGGATCTGATTGTGGAAAACAACAAGAAGAATCTTTGAGTCTGAAAATAAAACCTTCATTCAATGCAAATTTTTATTCCCAAACCCCAGAGAGGCAGCATGGCCCAGGGTTGGTGAAAGGGAGTGAGAGGAAGCCCCATACAAGTGCCTCTGGGGAGCACCCCTGGGTCCTCATCAAAACCCCAGGAGGGAGGACTCTCAGTCCTGGAAGCTGCCCCCAAAGGAATGGGGTCTGAGTGATGGGTCTCAGGAAAGGAGGGAGGGATGGTCAGGAAAGGACCCCTTGTGGCCAGCATCCTTAAGTCCTTTCCCATCTGGGGTCGCCACTACGATGACAAGGTCAGGCATGCAGCCGAGGTCATAGCTGCACCTTATATGCAGACTCCATGCAAATGGGGCTCTTCTCCTGTTCATAAAAGGGGCCCTTGCCTGGCATGTTGGGGAGACACCCAGAACCCAAGCAACTGAGAAAGGACCCCAGCGGCTCCACCATGGACTTGGTGCCAAGCTGCGTTTTCCTCCTGATCATTTTCCAAGATCATTGTCAGGTGGGGGGAGTGCTGAGGCCTGTGCCTGAGCCTGTTTGTGCTTCCATGAGATTTTAAGTCTTCCTATGTCTCTGTGTTTGCAGGTGTCCAGTGTGAGGTGCAGCTGGTGGAGTCTGGGGGAGGCATGGTGCAGCCTGGGGGGTCTCTGAGACCCTCCTGTGCAGCCTCTGGCTTCACCTTTAGTAGCTATGGCATGCACTGGGTCCGCCAGGCTCCAGGGAAGGGGCTGGAATGGGTCTCATACATTAGTACTGATGGTAGTAGTTACATATACTATGCCAACTCTGTGAAGGGCCGCTTCACCATCTCCAGAGACAATGCCAGGAACACGTTGTACCTGCAAATGAACAGCCTGAGAGCTGAGGACACGGCCGTGTATTACTGTGCAAGACACACAGTGAGGGGAAGTCAGTGTGAGCCCAGACACAAACCTCCCTGAGGAGGCAGCTGGGCTGGGCTGCAGGGAGTGCCCTGGATACCAGGGGGCGCTCAGGACCCATAGCACAGAGAGCAGCCCCAGGAGCAGGGGCAGAGGGAGGGGATAGGGAGGACCTTCCTGTTGGGCTCAGGGATTTCCTGTCAAGCTCTCAGCTGCCTCCAGGGAAGGCTCTTGCTCTTTCTCTGAGGATCTCATTTCCTGCTTTCTCACTGCAGACTTCAGAGAAAGAGGTAGATGCTGGCAGATGACATGTGAACAGTGATGGGGACTCTCCTGACCATGTTCCTGTATTCCCTGCTTTTCTTTCTCAACAGATACCATCCTCAGTGCTCTCATTGACCTGTGGTTGGAAACTTTCCCACCAAAAGAGGCCCCAGCTCAGTTCTGGGCCCTGTGTACTGAGTTCAGGATCTGACCCACATGCCCGCTTGCCCCACAGGGACCTTCGTGCTGACAGGCCCACAGTAAATAAAACATGTGCTCATCCCAAGGACAGTGGAAGCTGGATTAGCCCATCTGAATGGTACAAAGTGCCCCTGAGGGCTGCTCCGGGTCACCTCCTCTGTACAGGTGCCAGGATTAGCTGTTTAGGTGCCACAGGAGCAGGCAATGACCTCATCTCTCTTCCTATAGGTGTCACACCAGCATTGATGTGAGAGGATAGCCATGTGTGTGTCTCATGTAATGTGGTTTAATAGGAACGTCTGACAATGTTCATTGGAAATCATCTCATGTTAACAAGCAGCTAACCAGGGAAATCTCTTGGTGAAGGATACAGCTTTACAGTTTTCCATTCTGTTTTACTTAAAACCATGGGCTAAAGCTTGACATTTCATAATGATGGTGTAGAGTCCTCTGAGAGCTCAGATGGGGTAATAACCCAGGTAGAGGCTATTTGTGGGTTGCTGCTCTATCTCAGCATTTTCCCAGCCTCCATGTTGTAGGTGCTGTAGTGGCCTCACCTTCACCTCACTCATGTCTTCAGGATGGAGACCTCCCAGACGTCCCTCATTGCTCCTTTGGTAAGTTTACAGGAGCCATGAGAACCCACTGTGTCTGTAAAGTTTCCCCAAGTCATGCACTGCTCCCCAGACCTCTGTGTATCTCCCTGGTCCCCTCCTGATTGACAGCTTTACACCACTCAGGAATGGGACTTGCTGAAACCACAAACTGGATCTTTGAAAAGATTTTTTTTTTTTTTAAAAAAGTGTATGAACCATTAGCCAGAGTCATCAGGAAACAAAGAGAGGAAAACAAAATAAATAAAATCAGGAATAAAAGCAAAGAAGTAAAAACCGGCACACCAGAAATAAATACATCTCTAATAAAGTACTGTGAACAACTGTATACCAACATGCTGGACAATGAGGCTGGAATGGAAGAATTCCTAGAAAAACACAGTACCCCATAATGAAACAAAGAGAATCAGATAACCTGAATAGGCCAATAATAACTGAGGAAATAGAAGCAGGAATCTAAAAACTCCCAGCAAACAAAAGTCCTGGTCTGGATGCCTTCACAGGGGAGTTTGACCAAACATCCAAAGAACTAACACCTATACTTCTGAAACTATTTTAAAAAATCGTCAGAGGAAGGAACACTTCCAAACTCTTTTATGTGGCCTGCATTACCTAATTTTAAAACCAGATGATACTCATAAGAGAGAAAATTACAGGCCAATATCCCTGATGAACACAGATGCAAAAATTCTCAACTCAATATTAGCAAAGTGGATCCAGCAATATTTGAAAAGACCAGACACCATCAACAACTGGGATTCTTCCAGGGATGCAAGGTTCATATGATATTCACAAATCAAAACACCTGATACGTCATAGAAACAAATTGAAAGAAGAATATAATATGCCCATATATGTAGATTCAGAAAAAGTATTCAACAAAACCCAACACCCACTTTTGATAAATACTCTCAGCAAAGTGGGAGAAAAGGGCTCATATCTCAACATACTAAAAGACCTGTATGACAAACCCACGGCCAGAATCATACTCAATGAGCAAACGCAAAAATTATTTCCTCTAAGAAATTGAACAAAATAGAAAGGTCTGCTTTTACCACTCTTATTCAACATAGTATTGGAAGTTCAAGACACAGCAATCAGACAAGAAGAAAGAAATAAAAGGCATCCAAATTGGAAGGAGGAAGTAAAACACTTATTATTCATAGATGATATTGTACATAGAAAAAAATAAAGACTCCATACAAAAAACAAACCTAGATTTAATAAATGAATTCATCAATGTAGCAGGACACAAAATTAACACATTGGTACTTTTATACACCAATAATGAATTTTCAGAAAGGGAAATCAGACCAACAATCCCATTTACCTTTGCATCAAAAATATGAAATGTAAAAATAAACTTAGCCAAGAAGGTAAAAGACTTGTACTCAGAAAAATACAGACTGTTTAACGAGGAGATAGAGGAAGATATATAAAGTGGAAAGCATACTGTGATCATGGATTGGTAGGATTAACATCATTAAAACATCCATATTACCCAGTGTACTCTACAGATTCAATGTGAAATACCAACATCACATTTCACAAATCTACAGGAAATTCTTCAAAAATTTATATGGAACCAAAAAAGACCCCAATTAGCCACAGAAATATTGACAAAGAAGAACAACAGTTGAGAAAACACAGTACTAGATATCAAATTATACTCAAAAGCCATAAAAATCAAAACAGCCTGGTACTGGCACAAGAACAGGCATATACATCCATGGAACAGAACAGAGAACCCAGAAATCTACCCAAGCCATCACACTCAATTAATATTTGACAAAGTAGGCAAGAGCATACAATGGAGTCAAAATAGTCTGTTCAATAAATATTTTTAAGGAAAATTGGACAGATAACCATGCAAATAAATGAAACAATACACAAACATACACCATATTCAGGAGTAACTAAAAAATGGTTAAAAGATGTAAATGTAACTAGGGAGACCATAAAAATCCTAGAAGAAACCTTAGGCAGCAAAATCTCCAACATCTCTTATATCAACTTGTTTACAGATACATCTCCCAGGAGAAAATAAACAAAGGGGAATACATCAAAATAAAGTGTCCCCACAGCAAAGAAACCATCAACAAAATGAAATGGAAGCCCACAGTGTAGGAGAACATGTTCAGCAAGGATCCATGTGATATAAAGATTTAATATCCAAAATATAAGAAAAACCCATACAACTTAACCAAAGGAAGTCAAATTATCGAATTTAAAAAATCAGCAAAGGACCTAAATACACACTTCAGAGGGAACACAAAGTTGGCCAAGAGACATAAGAAAAATGCTCAGTCACTGACCCTCAGAGAGATGCAAATTAAAAGGTTAGGAGGTATCAGCTCACACCTGTCAGAATGGCTACCATCAACAAGCCAACAAATAACAAGTGCTGATGAGGGTGTGGAGCAAAGGGAACCCTCCTACTCTTCTGATGGGAATGCAGGCTGGTGCAGCCACTATGGAGCACAGAATGGATTTTCCTCAAAAAATTAAAGATGGAACTGCCATTTGACCCAGTGACCCCACTTTTAGGATTTTATCCAAAGCAACCCGAAAAACCAATAATAAACTATGTGTGCACACCCATATTCAAAGCAGCATAGTTTGCAATAGCTAAGATCTCAAAACAGCCCTAATGCCATCAGTAGCAGAGCAGATTAAAAGATGTGGTACATTAATGCCAGGGAATACTATGCAGCAGTAAAAGAGAAGGATCTCTTACACTTTGGGAGAGCATGGAGGGATATGGAGAGTATCATGCTAAGTGAAATAAGCCAGTCAGAGAAAGACAAGTATCACATGATCTCACTCATATGTGGAACCTAATGAACAAAATACACTAATGAAGAGAATGGATCCAGCGACCTGGAAGCATGGAGCAGACTCGGAAATATCAGAGGGAAGTCGTGGTAGGGTGGGTGGGTGGGAAGAAGTCAACCAACAAACTCGTATGCACAGAGGCTTAATCCAGGGACACAAACAACAGGATGGTGAAGGACTAGGGCACCCGGGGCGGGCTATAAGGTGTCAATGGGGGACACAAGGGGACATGAGTAATACCTTCAACAATAAAGGTACAATTTAAAGAAAAAAGAATTAGGACTTGGACCCTCATACTCCTCCTGAACATGGTCCCTGTGTCACCATCATCTCTCAGGTGGGGTCAAGACCTCAGTTATGAAATACTCTGCCTCATGAATATGCAAAAGAGAGGAGGCAGACCAGGTTAAATAAGGGTAAGTCTGTGCCCTGAGGGCATCACCCACAGCCACACCCTCCCCTACAGAAGTGCTCCCAGCATAGCCCTCACCATGGACTGCAGCTGGAGAACCCTCCTCGTGGTGGCCATGGTGACAGGTAAGGGGCTCCTGTCCTGGTTAAGGAAGGTCCAGGGAGAGTACAGGGGGATTCCACTCACTCCTGTCTCCTCCCACAGGTGTCCACTCCCAGGTACAGCTGGTGCACCCTGGGGCTGAGGTGAGGCAGCCTGGGGCCTCCCTGAAGGTCTCCTGCAAGGCTTCTGGATACACCTTCACCAGCTACTGGATGCACTGGATGCGTTAGGCTCCAGGACAGGGGCTTGAGTGGATGGGGTTGGTTAACCCTGAAAGTTGAGGCACAAACTACACACAGAAATTCCAAGGCAGAGTCTCTGTCACCTCAGACAAGTTCACAAACACAGCCTACATGGAGCTCCGCAGCCTGAAAACCAAGGACATGGCCGTGTATTACTGTGCAAGACACACAGTGAGGGGAAGTCAGTGTGAGCCCAGACACAAACCTCCCTGAGGAGACAGCAGGGCTGGGCTGCAGGGAGCGTCCAGGACACCAGGGGGCGCTCAGGACCAACACAGGGCCAGGAGCAGATGGAAAGTTAAAAAAACCATTTCCTGCTCCATCTTAACTACAATAGTTTTGCTCCCAGGCTCAGTCACAGAGCTCACAGGAAGCCCTGTCCTAAGTCTAGTTTAAGGGATTGTGTTTGTTAACAAAAAGGGGGCTCGGTTCTAAGGACAAAAGGGGCCACATACTAATGTAACAAGCTCAGTGGAGGCCTGCATGGTGGTTGTATAAATAGAGAGAGACCTAACATTGAAGCATCCATCTTATATGAAAACTGCTGTTTGAAATTTTAACTCTGTTAATTGGCTTCTGTAAATTCTTGCTTGCTAAGACTACTCCCACTTCAGCTAGGGTATTAAACTTTCTCTAGACAAGGTTATCAGTATTGGCACCAGGCTAGACCTCTGGTTGAGGTCCCAGTACATATGGGCTATTTAAGAACTTGCAAAATTGGGCAGAAACAGCCCATATTTGGGAGACAAAGAAGGTAAAATCATACAAATAGGGAGAGTTCCTACATGTAGGGGCCCAGAATTTGAGAGACATTTTCCTCTGGACCCACGCATAATAAAGTTAAGTCCATCTCTCTAAGTATTGCTTTGTTCTTCTTCAGTTTTCTGTAACAACATATCCAGAAAAGATGGTTAGAAAATTAAATACGTAACTACAAGTAGGTTATGGTGGGTAGTCATATCTTAGGCCAGTATTTTCGCTTGTAAAGCGAAACTTACATCTTTACTGAGCCCATTTACCTTTTTGGCTCTAAGACAACATATTGGTGAAAGGACTGGGTAAGTTGTAACTTCTTTTTATCCCTGACCCCTCAGGGCACAACAAATGGCACCAGGACACTCCCTCATTGTGATTGTTATCAAGTTATCCTCAACTGTTAATTATCTTAAACTCTTCTGTATCCATCCTATAAAAGAAGCACCAGTCCATTATTTCACTTTTTACCTTATCCCAGAGGTCTCCCCACTTTGCTTTTTCCCATGTCCTTAATCTATCACCAATGAATTTCATGTAACCCCTCTACATCTCTTCCTTTGATTGCAATGTATAAACACAGATATAACCTGCCATTTTCTGTAGCAGTATCCCAATCCACTGAGGTTCTGCTTACCCAGTATATGTCCACAGTTTGGCTCAAATAAACTCACAAAATTCTTTACAGGTCTGAAAGGTTTTTACATTAATAGTTCTTTCTTTTTCACAACTGCATAGCTTTCCATGGTGCAGAGGTACCACGGTTATCCAATCATCTGCTAATGGTCACTTAAGCTGTTTACAAAGCTCAGCTATTGTAAATTGCACTGCTATAAGCATAGGGGTACATGCATTATTTCTGATGAGTGTTTTGGGTGTCTTGGGATATATTTCTAGAAGTGGGACCACTGGGCTAAATGGGAGTTCCATTTTCAATTTTTAGATGGAACTCCTTACTTTTACCTAAAACGTTACCCCAGTCTGCATTGCTAATGGACCAACTAAACAGATGAACTAAAGTAGACCCAGAACCATAGAAGCAAGAACAGACCATGGAACCTCAGAGGGAAGGCAGGGGAGGGTGGGTGGAAAGAGATCAACCAATGGACTTGTCTGCATATATGCCTCACCTAGGACACAGACAATGGGGTGGTGAGGGCCTGGGGAGGGAATGGGATTGAACAGGGAGAGGATAATGGATAGAAGAGGGAGACCTATGTAATACTTCAACAATAACGATTAGGAGAGGAAGAAAAAGGAGGAGAGGAGAAGAGAGGAGAAGAGAAAAGAGGAGAGGAGAGGAGAGGAGAGGAGAGGAGAGGAGAGGAGAGGAGAGGAGAGGAGAGGAGAGGAGAGAGAACCTCTTGTTCACTATCCAGGCATCTAGTCCCACCTTGCTCTCTCCCACCTCCATGTCACCCCTTACCTTCCCTCCTTACCTTCAAATGCACAATCACAGCTGCAAATGATTATTCTCTAGAGCAGTGTTTCCCAAAATTTTGACATATATGTACCCCTTCTATAATTTTCATAACGCTGAATACCCCTTGTACTCATGAGAATGTAGAATTAGGCGCAGCTAAGCACGGTGTAGTGCATATCCCCACCAAACTCCGGTGTACCATGTACCCCGACCAAACTCTTCCAGTACCCTGGGGGTACACATACCACACTTTGGGAAACACTGCTCTAGAGCATTGGAGGTCTTCCTCCCCAACAGTTGTCATCAGTTTGGCCCTAATAAAATCTTATCAAATATTCCCTATATGTTAGGACATTTCTTACATCAAAATATTATCTCTTCATCTTTTACAAGATGTGCTCATAGACGTCTTATCTCTGTGTGCAGAGGTATATTCAAGCAATTATGAAACACCTGCTACTGTTACAGAATTTACCCAGTGACTAAGAAACCCACTCATTTCCAGAGACATTAGTGCCATGGCTCAGGAGAGCCTGAGTCCAAATCCTCAGCAATCCAATATGGAGGAGGAAGCTTTCTCTTCATACCGTCTGGTTTCTTTGTCCCCCAAATATGGATAAGACTTCTGGACCCTTTTGGGGGCTTTGCAGAAAGCCCAGTGTGCTGGAGTGGGGGTCTCTGACCACCCAAAGGCCGAGGCCTGGAGCCAGCGCTGATAACCCTATGGGGTTGTGTATGGCTCATGGGTATGGCCTCTGTAACGTGGCAGTGTTTAGGTAAACAGATCTTGCAAGAGCAGATGATTAAGGAAGGGCAGTGACTAGACTACAGGCTGACAGGAATGTGCATTAAGGATGCTGATTGACCAGGTACAGAGTCAGGCAGCTGGTCTCCGACATTCTTTCACAATGTCTTATTTTCCTCATCACAACCTGCACAGGTTGAATTCTAAGGAGTTTGCACCCTTTGTTGAGGTCCCTGGTGCTCCAAGCACTGAGCCACAGCAGCAAGGTTCATGTTTCCAATAATGGAAACTCTCCCACTTTGAGGGCCTGGGATAACAGGGCTTTTGCACACAAACAGCAGGAAACTTGAGTAACATTTGTGGTTTTGGGAGGCAGCTGTGTGCTTGTGAGAGTGGCAGCAGGTTAGAGATGGAGGCTGCAGCCACAGCGTCCAGCCCAACCTCTCCTGCCTCATTACTTGTACACATTAGAGGTTATTATAGGGGCAGGAATGGACTGTCGGGGAACCGGCTAGAATTGTATGACATAGTAATCCTGCTCTGTTTACCGTGATGGTTTATTCTGATTAAAGAAGCACATTCTAGCCTGGCTGGCAACCAGAGGGAGACATGGGACTCACCCGGAGTGCAGCCTTCCTCCCTGGGGGCTGCCTGTTGTCCTGGAGAGATGAACAACTTCACTGCAGGAACAGAGCAGCAGCCCCTTGAAGATCCAGCCCTCTGCTCCCTGTCCACAGCCCTGTGCCCTACCTTGTAGTTCCTTACACTGAATCTTCATCCTTTCACAAAATGTGAGCAGCGGCTTAAGGGCTGCAGAGCAGGTCTTTGTGAATGACCCACTACACTCCCTTATTGCCTGCAGCATTGGAATGAATGCCTGTATGTGATTCCACCTTGTCTCTGCTCAATTGACTCAGGTACTGACCAGACAGCACGGACCATACACTGACCGATCACATATTTGTGTGTGTGAGATGTGATGGGGAACACAACACGGAGAATCTTTCAGTCTCAGAATAAAAGCTTTATTCATGAACCTCCTGCAAATTCTTATTCCCAAACCCCAGAAAGGCAACATGGCCCCTGCAGGTGAAGAAGAGCAAGAGGAAGCCCCATCCACATTCCTCTGGGAGGCACCCCTGGGTGCTCGTCAAAACACCAGGAAGGAGGACCCTCAATCCTGGAAGCTATTCCCAAAGGAATGGGGTCAAGGTGACAGGCCTAAGGAAAGGAGGGAGAGAGGGCAGGTCAGGACGGGAACCCCTGTAGCCAGCATCCTTGGGTCCTTTCCGATCAGGGCTCACATCTAGGATGACAGGATCAGGCATGCAGCCCAGGTCACAGCTGCACCTTATATGCAGTCTCCATGCAGATGGGGCTCTCCTCCTGCTCATAAAAGGGGGCCCTTGCCCGGCAATTTGGGGAGACACCCAGAACCCAAGCAACTGAGAAAGGACCCCAGCGGCTCCACCATGGACTTGGTGCCAAGCTGTGTTTTCCTCCTGATCATTTCTCAAGGTCATTGTCAGGAGTGGGGAGCGCTGAGCCCTGTGCCTGTGCCTATTTGTGCTTCCATGTGATTCTAAGTCCCCCTGTGTCTGTGTGTTTGCAGGTGTCCAGTGTGAGGAGCAACTGATGGAGTCTGTGGGAGGCCTAGTGCAGCCTGGGGGGTCTCTGAGATTCTCCTGTGCAGCCTCTGGATTCACCTTCAGTAGCTATGGCATGCACTGGTTCTGCCAGGCTCCAGGGAAGGGGCTGGAATGGGTGTCATACATTAGTAGTGATGGTAGTAGTTACATATACTATGCTGATTCTGTGAAGGGCCGCTTCACCATATCCAGAGACAGTGCCATCCCAGCAGTAGGTGCCCTTGGAGTTTTGGACTGGTTCCTGTGTGGTTTCCTCCTCATGTCACACTTTCCCTCAGGGAACCTCTGGGTCCTGATTCTGCACTTACCTCTGATGTCTCTGAGTGAGAATGTCTGTTGTAAACAGAAACAACCTCCTCACATGGACAAACTACAGAGCCTTTTCAGACACTCCTTTGTCAAGTACCAGGGAATGATCAAATCTTCTGACCCAGGTCACTGAGATCCAATGAAGGGCTCCTCTGACTCCACAGGGCAGCTCAACCCCACACAGCTCAGGGACAAGCCAGCCAGCAAGAAGGATAAAGTTCACAGTCATATAAATAGGTTAGTTCTTCCTTCCCTCTGGACCTTGAGATTTTTATTAACACAATTGTCCTAAGGCAAGTTGGAGACATGCATTTCAAAGGCTAGGGTTTCATAGGGTAGGGTTTACAGAAGAATTGTCAGAATGGAGAAAAGCTTGCAGCTGTTCCATGTTTGGCCAACAGGAGGCAATAACGTGTATATTAAGATGCTTTGCGCTGTCTGGCAGCAAACAAATATTCTATTCTGGTTTGGATGAGATGCTTTATAACCATTGCAAGCGACGATTACATATGTGGCTCAGCCCTTGTTGAGCCCCCAAGCTTCATCAACCTTTTGAAGAAACGCTTGTAATATGACATGCTGGAATTGGCTTCCAGCATAAATAGATACAGAATAAAGGCTTTAAAATTGAGAATCGGTTCAGAATTAAAATTCTTAACAGATTAGATGTAGAAGTGATGGACCTCAATATACTAAAAGCCATATTTGAGTCAACAAGTGATATCACGCCACACAGAGAAAATTTCAAAGCTTTTCTTCTTACATCAGGACCAAGACAAGGACGCTCCTGTGACTGCTTCTATTCGTCAAAACCAGAAGTCCTTGTTCACAATAATTAAGCAAGAAAAGGACATTTCAAATGTTTAAAAGAGAGAGAAAGGGGTTAAAATGTTTCTCCTTATCTGTAAGCAGATGACAGGATCTTGTACATAGAAAACCCTAAAAACTGTATGAGAAGGTAATAGAACTAAAATCCAGAAAAGATGTAAGATATGAAACCAACAAACACATGACTGGTGCCCCTGCTCCCACTCAACAGAGTGTCTTCATGGCTCCAGGAAACATGTGGCTGTTTCAGAGGAAAGTGAGGGGAGGAAACATGAACTGGCTACACAACACGGAGAGGACAACCCAATGAGACAAGAACCCGGGATGTGTCCTCGGTCTTGGTTACTCCCCCCTCATGTTTCCAGGGAGCTCTCCCCAATGTGGCACTGGGTCAGGTGTCCAGTTGACCCCTATTATGTGGAACAGTGCTCACAAGGGGCTCATGCAGACATAAGCTCTCCAATAGCAAGATTTTCATCACCCAAACTTAATTATTCCTAAACCATCATTGACATCTTCCCTTTAACACACCTCGTTCTGATGGAGGTTCTTCTAGGTCCCAATATAGGAAACTGGGTCTACAACAGAGTCTAGAGAATGAACACCACAATGGAGGCTGTGCAGCTGCTACACGTCCAGCACCAAACTGCCCTGAAGGACAAGGACACGTGAGCTCTGTCTGTGTCTCTCTAGTTCATGCTTCTGGCTCCCAGGGACCCTCACAGATGCTCATCTCTCCCCAACACTGGGTCCACTGGCTCTAGGCTCACAGTGTGGTCTTCATTTGTCCTCTGATCACTTTGTAAGAGAAACAATGTCAGTTGGCACTTCTGGTCGCCTAAACATGAACCTCCTGCAACAAATGGGGATGTGAAGTGCTGAAGGAAAATTGAGTAGCATTCAAGGTGGAATTCTAAACTAACTGAACATATATTTCAAAACCGAATGAAGCCATGGTGTTGTGGCACAGTGGTTAAGCTTCAACCTGTGCTTCCATTCCTGGTTAGGGCAACTGCCTGAGATGTGGGCTTGATTTCCAGTAGTGACTATACAGGAGGCAGATGATCAATGATTCTTTTCATCATTGATGTTTTTACCTGTCTCTCACTCTCCCTTCCCCTCTGAAATCAATAAAATACATATATTAAAACAAACATATGCAACAGTTATGAGTTCCCAGGCTTGGCATATATGGGAGGCAAATGATAAATATGTTCTCCACCATCGTTTCTCTCTTTCTCATTATTTCTATTTCACATCAATGTGAAATCTCTCTCTCTCTCTCTCTCTCTCTCTCTCTCTCTCTCTCTCTCTCTCTTTCTCTCTCTCTCTCTCTCTCTCTCTCTCTATATATATATATATATATCAATCTCTCTTTCTCTCTATCTCAATGTTATCTCTCTTTTCCACTTCTATAAAAGTCAATAAAAATGTCCTCAATAAGGATAAATAAAATAATTTTATATCTATACTATATATCTACAAATATATTTATAGTTAAGCTATACATATATAAATAAATATCTATATCTTATTGATATCTATCTATATCCAGGGGAGCAGAGTCATATTAGTATTATCCCTAAAGAGTCACAAGCCCACATCCTACTTCCTGACCACCTCCTGCAGCACAGCCCCTGCTGTGGAAGGAGAGGCCCCTAAGCATGGTGACCAGGACCCCAAGGAGGGCCTAGTTCTCTGAGGGCACAGTCAGCACCTCCTTCCAGGAGAAGCCCCAGAGACCGGGACCTCCCTCACCTCTTCCCTTTGTATGTGCAGACACCTCCCCTATGCAAATGCCCACAGGGCCCCCAGACACACACACAGTTGGCATCCACTTAAATGCAGACCTCCTCACTCTGGAGAATGCTTTCTGGGGGATGAGGACCTCACCTGCAAGACATGACTCCCCTGTGGCTCTTCCTTTTCCTTCTGTCAGCTCCCAGATGTGAGTGACTCAGGGCTTAGATGTGAAGAGATGGGGATCCTGCATCTGAGCCCAGGATTCACTGTGTTCTCTCTGTCCCAAGTGTCCTGTCCCAGGTGCAGCTGCAGGAGTCGGGCCCAGAACTGTGAAGCCCTCGCAGACCCTCTCCTTCACCTGCACTGACTCTGGTTACTCCATCACCAGTGGTTACTGCTGGAGCTGGATCCACCAGCCCCCAGGGAAGGGGCTTGAGTGGATAGGCTGCATATATTATAATGGAAACCTTTACTACAGCCCCTCCCTCAAGAGATGAACCTCCATCTCCAGAGACACGTCCAAGAACCAGTTCTCCCTGCAGCTGAGCTCCATGACCACTGAGGACACGGCCATGTATTACTGTACAAGAGACACAGTGAGGGGAAGTCAGTGTGAGCACAGACACAAACCTCCTGAAGAGGCAGCAGTGCTCGGCTGCATGAAGTGCTGAGGACACTAGGGGAGAGGGAAGGGCCTTCCTGTTGGGCTCAGGGATTACCTCTCAAGTTCTCTGCTGCCTCCAGGGAGGGCTCTTACTCTTTCTCTGAGGCTCTCATTTCCTGCTTTCTCACTGCAGACCCCAGAGGAGGAGGTAACACTGCTGCTGGCAGATGACATGTGGGCAGTGATGGGGACTCTGCTCACAACACGATATTGTACATAGAAAACCAAAACACTGGACCAAAGCACTATTCAGTTAAGAAATGAATTTGATAATGTAGCATTATATAAAATGAACAGGGGAAAGTTGATGGTACTTTTATACACCAATAATGAATTCTCAAGAAGGGAAACCAAAGCCACAATTCCATTTACTATTGCATCAAAAACATTATGATACTTAAGAATAAAGTTAATCCAGCAGGTAAAAGACTTGTACTCAAAAAAATACATGATGTTGAATAAAGAGATTGAGGAAGATGTCAACAAGTGGAAAAATATACCATGATCATGTATTGGTAGAATTAACGTCATTAAAATGCCCATATTACTCAAAGCACTGTGCAGATTCAATGTAATCCCCTTTAAAGTTGCAACAGCATATTTCACAGAACTACAATAAATATTCCAAACATTTATATGGAACCAAAAAAGACCCCAATTAGCCACAGCAACCTTGAAAAAGAAGAAAAATTGTGGAGGGATCACAATACCAGATATTGAATTATACTTCTAAGCCATAGTAATCCAAAATGCCTGGCACAAAAACCGGAATATACATCAATGGAGGAGAGCAGCCACCTGTGTCCGTCCTCACACAGCCCCAGGTGAGGACAGACAGACACAGGGATCTGGGACTGTGATCCCTTGTTCCTCTGGGAAGGCAGCTACCACCACTTGGAAAGTGTGATTACGCTGGGGAGAGGGGACATGGGCAGGTCAAGCACCATGAAGTCTTCCTTCTCTCTTCCTTCTTAAAATAGTTTTTAATTGATTTTGATGAGAGAGGAGGGTATAGTGATAGAGATGTGGAAACAGCAAGAGAACAAACGTGGGTGGGCTGCCTCCTGCTCTGAGTCTAGACACATTCTGTTATTCCTGTTAGGTAGGTGTCTGTGATTAGGCTGCTCCAACTGCCATGCCAGCCCCAGCCTTCCATCCACCTTCCTATGATTCCAACTGGACCCTGCCTGCAACCCAAGTCTGTGCCCCAAGCAGAGTCCATGTGTGACCTCATGGCTCCTGGGTGGACGCTCAACCCCTGAGCCACACCCCCGGCTCCTTCTGTCTCTGAGTAGCATGTACTTGACTCCGGGTGTGCTCAGTTGCTGCAAATCTGACTGTGTCTGAGAACCCAACAGATGCAAAAAGGGCCCAGCACCCATCCCTGGCCAGCAGAGGTGGGAGGAGGGGCCCAGGCTGAGCAACCTAAGCTGGTGTTTGTAAGGAGAACCTGTGTTTTAGGAAGATGAGCTTTCTGTTCATCTCCTGGAGGACCCCAGACACACGTCCAGAAGGGGTGACTTTGAGAAGAGTTAGGTTGACGGGCAGGCAGACAGGGCAGGGTCTATGGGAAACCAAGGCAGGTGGCTGGTAGGCAGGAGCAGACATGGCAGTCTGAGCAACCTAAGCACACGCCACAACCAGGCAGCAATAGCAGAATGTTTCTGGACTCAGAGCGGGAGGCCTGGGAAACGAGGGAGGGCCTTGGACAGAAAGTTGATTGCACACAAGAGAATAGGAAATGTGCAGGCCCCTTGCTGGGCAGGAACCATGAGGGCCAATCAAGTGGGCACACGGGTAGACACGGAGCAGGCTGATGGCCCATATACACATGAGACTACAGGAATCAGGGGCCTCCCAGGGTTCCAGCTGTATCTTATTTGCAGACTCCATGCAAATGGGGCTCTCCTCCTGCTCATAAAAGGGGGCCCTTGCCAGGCATATTGGGAGATACCCAGAACCCAAGCTCTTGAGACAGGACCCAGCGGCTCCACCATGGACTTGGTGCCAAGTTGTGTTTTCCTCCTGATCATTTCTCAAGGTCATTGTCAGGAGTGGGAGCACTGAGCCCTGTGCCTTTGCCTGTTTGTGCTTCCATGTGATTCTAAGACTCCCTGTTTCTCTGTGTTTGCAGGTATCCAGTGTGAGATGCAGATGATGGAGACTAGGGGAGGCCTAGTGCAGCCTGGAGAGTCACTGAGACTCTCCTGTACAGTTTCTGGATTCTCTTTAGGTGACTACCATATGAACTGGGTCCGCCAAGCTCCAGGAAAGGGGCTGGAGTGGGTGGCATACATTAGCAGTGATGGTAGTAGTTACATATACTACGCCAACTCTGTGAAGGGCCACTTCACCATCTCCAGAGACAATGCCAGGAACTCACTGTATCTGCAAATGAACAGCCTGAGAACAGAGGACACAGCCCTGTATTACTGTGCAAGAGACACAGTGAGGGGAAGTCAGTGTGAGCCCAGACACAAACCTCTCTGAGGAGACAGCAGGGCTGGGCTGCAGTGGGCGCTCAGGATATCAGGGGGCCTCAGGACCAGTACAGGGCTCAGATTAGGAGCAGGTAGAAAGTTGAGGAAAGACACCATTTCCTGCTCCATCTTAAATTAATTTTGCTCACAGGCTCAGCCACTGACCTCACTACAAGCCTGTCCTAGGTCTAATTTTAGGGATTGTGTTTGTGAACAAAAAAGGGGCTCTGTCCTAAATCTTACAAAACTCAGTGACTGACAGGACCCTCACAGGAGGCTCTGATCACACATTCCCACCTCAGCAGTCCTTGGGGTGGGCGCGGCCCAGGCCTATAACTTCTTTACTAAAAGGTTCCTCTTTGCCTGAAGCACCCTGTCCATGGTTCCTGTGCATCTGGGTTCACACACCTGTGACATCAACATGAGCACCCTCAGGGAGCACCTCCTCTTCACTGTCCTGGCATCCATTCCCCACCGAGCTCTCTCCCACCTCCATGTCACTCCTCACCTTCCCTCCTTAATTTCAATTGCACAAACGGAGCTGCAAACAGTTATTCTCTGGAGCATTGAAGGTCTTGCTCCCCAAGAGTTGTCATTAGTTTGGCCCCAATAAAATCATATCAAATATTCTCTACATGTTAAGACTTTTCTTATATCAAAATATTGTCTTTTATTCATTTACAACACAAGTCCATACGCAGTTTTTTCTGTGTGCATAGGGAAGGTCACACAGTTATTAAACACCTGCTTCTGTTACAGAATTTACCTGGTGACCAAGACATACACAGGAGGATCAGGAGACTCAGGGAAACCCACTCATTTCCAGATGCACTAGTGCCATAACTTAAGGCAGCCTGTGTCCAAATCCTGAGTGAGCCAATATGGAGGAGGAAGCTTTCTCTTTATACCCTCTGGTTTCTTTGTCCCCAAATATGGATCAGACTTCCGGACCTTTTTTGGGCTTTGCAGAAAGCCCCATGTGCTGGGATGGGGGCTCTGTGACCACCCGAAGGCCTGGACTGGCGCCAGTGCTGATAACCCTCTGGGGGTTGTGTATGGCTCATGGGTTATGGCCTCAGCAACTTGGGTGTGTTTAGGTAAACAGGTCTTGCAAGAACAGATGATTAAGGGCAGTGACTAGACTGCAGGCTAACAGGAATGTACATTAGAGATGCTGATTGACCAGGTACAGAGCCAGGCTTCTGGTCTCTGACATTCTTTCACAAATGTCTTATTTTCCTCGTCACAACATCCACAGCATGAATTCTAAAGAGTTGCACTCTTTGGTGAGGGCACTGATGCTCCAAGCATGGAGCCACAGCAGCCAGGTTCATGTTTTCAATGATGGAAACTCTCCCACTTTGAGGGTCTGGGAAAACAGGGATTTTGCAACAAACAGCAGGAAACTTGAGTGACATCTGTGGTTTTGGGAGGCAGCTGAGTGCTTGTGAGAATGGCAGCAGGTTAGAGACTGGGTCTGCAGCCACAGCGTCCAGCCCAGCCTCTCCTGCCTCGTCACGTGCACACATTGGAGGTTTTTATAGGGGCAGGAATGGACTGCTGGGGAACCCACTAGAATTACACCACATAGTAATCCTGGTCTGTTTACCGTGATGGTTTATTCTGATTAAAGAAGCCCATTCTAGCCTGGCTGTCAGCTGTAGGGGGACCTGGGACTCACCTGGAGTGCAGCACATCCTCCCCCTGGGAGCTGCCTATTGTCCTAGAGAGATGAACAACTTCACTGCAGGAACTGAGCAGCAGCCCCTTGAATATCCAGCCCTCTGCTCCCTGTCCACGGCCCCTTCCCATACCCTGTGACTCTTTCCATGGGATCTTCATCCTTTCACTCAATGTGAGCAGCTGCTTAAGGGCTGCAGAGCAGGTATTGTGGATGACCCACTGCTCTCCCTTATTGAAGGTAGCATTAGAATGAATGCCTATATGTGATTCCACCCCGTTTCTGCTCACCTGGTTCAGGTACTGATCAGGCAGCACAAACCATGCACTGACCGACACATATTAGTGTATGTGAGATGTGATGGGGGAACACAACAAGGAGAATCTTTCAGACTCAAAATAAAAGCTCCATTTAATGCACATTCTTATTCCCAAACCACAGAAAGGCAACATTGCCCACAGCGGGTGAAAGAGAACGAGAAGAAGCCCCATCCACGTGCCTCTTGTGCACCACCTCTGGGCCCTCATCAAAACGCCAAGGAAGAAGGACTCTCAATCCTGGAAGCTGCCCCCAAAGGAATGGGATCAGGGTGATAGGTCTCAGGAAAAGAGGGAAGGAGGGCAGGTCAGGACGGGAACCCCTGTAGCCAGCATCCTTGAGTCCTCTCCCATCTGGGGTCGCCCCTAGGATGACAAGGTGAGGCATGCAGCCCAGGTCACGGCTGCATTTTATATGCAGACTCCATGCAAATGGGGCTCTCCTTCTGCTCATAAAAGGGGGCCCTTGCCCGACATGTTGGGGAGACACCCAGAACCCAAGAACCTGAGACAGGACCCAGTGGCTCCACCATGGACTTGGTGCCAAGATGCGTTTTCCTCCTGATCATTTTCCAAAGTCATTGTCAGGAATGGGGAGCGCTGAGCCCTCTGCCTGTGCCTATTTGTGCTTACATGTGATTCTAAGTCCCCCTGTGTCTCTGTGTTTGCAGGTGTCCAGTGTGAGTTGCAGCTGGGGGAGTCTGGGGAAGCCTGGTGCAGCCTGGAGGGTCTCTGAGACTCTCCTGTGCAGCCTCTGGATTTACCTTCAGGAGCTATCCAATGAACTGGCTCCTCCAGGTTCCAGTGATAGGGCTGGAATGGGTCACATACACTAGTAGTGGTAATGATATTCCCATATACTACGCAGACTCTGTGAAGGGCCGCTTCACCGCCTCCAGAGTCAATGCCAAGAACACCCTGTACCTGCAAATGAGCAGCCTGAAAACCGAGGACATGGCCCTTTATTACTGTGAAAGACACACAGTGAGGGGAAGTCTTTGTGAGCCCAGACACAAACCTCCCTGAGGAGGCAGTAGGGCTGGGCTGCAGAGAGCGTCCAGGACACCAGGGGGCGCTCAGGACCCACAGCACAGAGAGCAGCCCCAGGAGCAGGGGCAGAAGAAGGTGGGAGGGAAAGGCCTTCCTGTTGGGCTCAGGGATTTCCTCTCAAGCTCTCAGCTGCCCCCGGAGAGGACTCTTGCTGTTTCTCTGAGGCTCTAACTTTCTTCTTTCTCACTGAAGACCCCAGAGGAGGAGGTAACACTGCTGCTAGCAGATGACATGTGGATATGATGGGGACTCTCCTCACAGCATGATACTATACATAGAAAACACCAAAGCCTCTGCCAAAAAGCTACAGGATTTAAGAAAAGAGTTCGGTAATTGAACAGGATATGAAATAAACAGGCGAAAGTTGATGGTACTTTTATACACCAATAATAAATTCTCAGAAAGGGAAACCAGACCAACAATCCCATTTACCATTGTATCAAAAAAATAATGATATGAAAGAATACACTTAGCCAAGCAGGTAAAAGACTTGTACTCAGAAAATACAAAATGTTGCATAAAGAGATGGGGAAGATATGATAAAGTGGAAAAATATACTTGATCATAGATTAGTAGAATTAACATCATTTAAACAATCATATTACTCAAGCAGTCTACAGATTCAATGTAATCCCTTTTAAAGTTGCAACAGCAGACGGGACCGGTTTGGCTCAATGGATAGAGCGTCGGCTTGGGGACTGAAGGGTCCCAGGTTCGATTCCGGTCAAGGGCATGTACCTTGGTTGCGGGCATATCTCCAGTAGGGGGTGTGCAAGAGGCAGCTGATCGATGACTCTCTCTCATCGATGTTTCTAACTCTCTATCTCTCTCCTTTCCTCTCTGTATAAAATCAATAAAAATATGGAAAAAAATTACATTTAAAGTTGCAACAGCAAATTTCACAGATCTACAACAAATACTCCAAAAATGTATATGGAAGAAAAAAAGACCTCAATTAGCCACCACAACCTTGAGATAGAAAAAAAAAAAAAGCCAAAGGTGAAGGCATCCCAACACCAGATATCAAATTATACTGCAAAGCCATAGTTATCAAAACAGCCTGGTACTGGCACAAGAACGGGTATATACATCCATGGAACAGAGAAGATAATTTAGAAATCTACCCAAGCCATAATACTCAATTAATATTTGACAAAGGAAGCAAGACCTACAATAGAGTCAAAACAGTCTCTTCAATAAATGTTGGTAAAATTGGACAGATAACTGTGCAAAACTTCAAAACAATACACAAACTACACCATACAGAGGAGTAATCTCAAAATGGTTCATAGACTTAAATGTAAAAAGGGAGACCATAAAATCCTGGAAGAAACCTTAGGCAGCAAAATCTCAGTTATCTCTCATAGCGATGTGTTTACAGAGACATCTCCCAGGACAAGGGAAACTAAGGAGAAAACAAACAAATCAGAATACATAAATATAGAAAGTGTCTTCAAAGCAAAATTAATCATCCACAAAATGAATAGGGATCCCAAGTATGGGAGAACATATTCACAAGGATACATGTGATAAAGGATTAATACCCAAAATATATAAGAAACCCATACAACTTAACTAAAGGAAGACAAACAATCTTTTTAGAAATGGGCAAAGGACCTAAATATACACTTCTCTAAAAGGAACATACAGATGGCCAAGAGACATAGGAAAAATGCTCAGTTTCACTGACCATCAGAGAGATGCAACTTAAAAGGACAATAAGGTACCATCTCACACCTGTCATAATGGCTACAATCAACAAATGTCAAGGGCTGGTGAGGGTGTGGAGCAAAGGGAACCCTCCTACTCTGCTGGTGGGAATGCAGGCTGGTGCAGCCACTATAGAACACAGAAAGGAGTTTTCACAAAAAAAATTAAAGATGGAACTGCCATTTGACCCAGTGAATCCTCTTTTAGGAGTATATACTAAGGGACCCCAAACACCAATCAGAAACAATGTATGCACCCCTAAGTTCATAGCAGCACAGTTTGCAATAGCTAAGATCTGGAAACAGCCCAAGTGCCCATGAGTAGCTGAATAGATAAGAAGCTCTCGTACATTTATGCCATGGAATACTATTCAGCAGAAAAAGAGAAGTATCTCTTACACTTTGCGATAGGGTAGAGGGACCTGGAGAGTATCATGGTAAGTGAAATAAGCCAGTCAGAGAAAAACAAGTATCACATGGTCTCACTCATATGTGGAACCTAATGAACAAAAAAATCTGATGAAGAGGATGGATACAGAGACCTGGAAGCATGGAACCAACTGGGGATCTCAGAGAGAAATCGTGGTAGGGTGGGTGGGTGGGAAGGGGTCAAATGACAAACTGATATGCACAGAGGCTTAATCCAGGGACACAGACAACAGGGTGGTCAAGGCCTGGGGCACCCGGGGCAGGCTAGAAGGGGTCAATGGGGGATACAAGGGGACATGAGTAATACCTTCAACAATAAAGGTACAATTTAAAGAAAAAAGAATTAGGACTTGGACCCTCAGACACCCTCTGAATATGGTCCCTGTGTCCTGAATATGGTCATCATCTTCTCTCAGGTGGGGTCAAGACCTCAGCTATGAAATACTCTGCCTCATGAATATGCAAAAGAGAGGCAGACCAGGTTAAATATGGGTAAGTCTGTGCCCTGAGGGCATCACCCACAGCCACACCCTCCCCTACAGAAGTGCTCTTAGCACATCCCTCACCATGGACTGCAGCTGGAGAACCCTCCTCCTGGTGGCCATGATGACAGGTAAGGGACTCCTGTCCTGGTTAAGGAGGGTCTAGGGAGAGTCCAGGGGGCTTCCACTGACTCCTGTCTCCTCCCACAGGTGTCCACTCCCAGGTGCAGCTGGTACAACCTGGGGCTGAGGTGAGGCAGCCTGGGGCAACCGTGAAGGTCTCCTGCAAGGCTTCTGGTTACACCTTCATCAGCTATGCTATGCACTGGGTGCGACAGGCCCCAGGACAGGGGCTTGAGTGGGTAGGGATGGTTCATCCTTTACTTAGAACAACAAACTACGCACAGAAATTCGAAGGCAGAGTCTCCATCACCGCAGACACGCCCAGGAGCACGGCCTACATGGAGCTCCGCAGCCTGAAATCCGAGGACACTGCCATGTACTACTGTGCAAGAGACACAGTGAGGGGAAGTCAGTGTGAGCTCAGACACAAACCTCCCTGAGAAGACAGCAGGGCTGGGCTGCAGTGGGCGCTCAGGACACCAGGGGGCGCTCACGACCAGAACAGGACCTTAACCAGGAGCAGGTGGAGAGTTAAAGAAAGACACTATTTCCTGCTCCTTCTTAAATTAGTTTTGCTGCAAGGCTCAGCCACAAAGCTCATATGAAGCCCTGTCCTAGGTCTAGTTTTAGGGATTGTGCTTGTGAACAAAGAGACTGCTCTGTCCCAAATCTGACAAAACTCAGTGACTGACAGGACCCTCACAGGAGGTTTTGATCACACATTCCTACCTGGGCAGTACTGGGGGTGGGCACGCTCCAGACCTATGACTTCTTTACTAAAAGGCTCCTCTTTGCCTGAAGCACCCTGTCCAGGGTTCCTGTGCATCTGGGTTCACAGACCTGTGACATCAGCATGACCACACTCAGGGAGCACCTTCTGTTCACTGTCCTGTCACCCAGTCCCTGCCTTGCTCTCTCCCACCTCCATGTCACTCCTCACCTTCCCTCCTTAACTTCAAATGCACAAATGCAGCTGCAAATGGTTATTCTCCAAAGCATTGGAGGTCTTGTTCCCAAAAGTTGTTGACAATTTTGCCCCAATAAGATGTTATAAAACATTCCCTACATTTTTTGACATTTCTTACATCAACATGTTGTCTTTTCTTCATTTACAACGTACATTCATACAGGTTTCTTCCCCGTGTGGAGAGGGAAGTGCACACACTTATAAAACCTGCTACCAGGATGGATGAGTTCATATGAATTCACAGATGCTGGTGATGAGACAAGTTTGTTGTCATGATTGTTAAGTGTCCAATCTTTTCCTATCCCAGAAGTTCTGACCGGGAGATTGAACATCAACCTATGAACCAGGAGGTCATGGTTCAAATCTTTGATCAGTACACATGCCTGGGTTTCTGTCTCAATCCCAAGGGTAGGGAGAACAGGGGAGGGGGGAGGTGGCAGGTGATCAGTGATTATCATCATTGATGTTTCCATGGCTCCACTGGCCTCCTCTCTGGGCTCAAGGAAAGTGTATAAAGAAGGAGAAGGAAAGAAAGGCGGCTTCCCCAGCTGTACCTTCTCCCCTGTGACACTCTGGCAGGCTCCCCTGCTGGTTGAATCTGCATAAAATCCACAACATAAATGGGCCACTTTGAAGTCCTTGACCTGAGAACCTCTAAGCCTGTGCAGAATAGTTTTAAGAGTTTATCTGAGCCAAACTTGATCACTGGAACAGCGAGTCCAGCTTCTTCTGTCCCCGGGATAGGGGATTATCAAATCCAACATGAAATTGGGGACCAGAAGGTTTAAGCAAAAGTGTGGAGCATTTAATACAAGCAGATTCAGGATTCCCGCAAGGGGAGGGTTCCCTGATAGGCTGCCCCTGAAGCCTGTGGTCTTAGTGTATATGGGCCACCAGCCTGCTCTGTGTCCACCCATGTGCCCACCTGATTGGCCCTCATTGTTCCTGCCCAGCAAGGGGCCTGCATGTCCCCTGTTCCCTTGTGTGCATTCACCTTCCTATCCCAGGGGCTCCCTCATTTCCCAGGCCTCCCGCTCTGAGTCCAGAAACATTCTGCTATTGCTGCCTGGTTGGTGCCTCTGCTTAGGCTGCACAGTCTTCCCCTGTCTTCCCCTGCCCCCCATCCATCTGCCTTGGTTTCCCATGAACCCTGCCCTGTCTGCCTGCCTGTCAACCTAACTCCCCTCAAAGCCACCTCTTCTGTACGTGTGTCTGGGGTCCTCCAGGAACAGAAAGCTCATCTTCCTAAAACACAGGCTCTCCTTACAAACCCCAGACTCACTGCTCAGCTGGGCCCCTCCTCTCGCCTCTACTTTCCTGGGATGGGCACGGCCCACTCTGTTCTCTCTGTTGTTGGTAGATTTCCATGGTGGTTGCTCTTCTCCTTCTCATTCTCTGTTTGTTCTAAAGGAGTCACTGAGCAGAAGGGGCAGAAGCCAAATGGTGGCATAGGCAGCTCTAAACTCTTGTTCCTCCACAAAAGCATCAAAAAGCAAACGGAAACCTCTCAGAACTGGCATCTGTCAGGCTCTGGAATACAGTCAGACCTGCAGCAACTGAGTGAACCCTGAGTCAAGTACATGCTACTCAGACAGGAAAGGAGCCAGGGGTGTGGCTTAAGGGCTGAGTGTCCATCCAGGAACCATCAGGTTAAGGGTTTGATTCCCATTCAGCGCCCAGGCTCTGGGTTGAAGGATCAATCCCCAATATGAGACAGCTGATCAATGATTCTATCTCATCATTGATGTTTCCATGTCACTCTCACTCTCCCTTCCTCTTTGACATCAATAACCACATTTTCTAAAGATTAATAAAAAGATAAAAAATCACACACTCACACACATACACACAAACACACACACACACACACACACACACACACACAACAAAAAAAAAAAAACAGCGGATAAAGGAATGACAACTGTAAAGTGCCGAAGAAAAAATAAAGAGCCATCAACTTAGAATTCTAAACTAACTGAAAATACATTTCAACATAGAATGAAGCCTGATTGATGTCACTCAGTGGTTGAACTTCGACCTATGAATCCATTCCTGGTCAGGGCACATGCTTGCATCTCACTCTCCCTTTCTATCCCTTCCTCTATCAAATCTATGAAATATATATTAAAATAAGTAAATGGAAAGGCTGTGGGTTTGTATCCCAGTTCCGGAAGTTATGGGAGATAACTGAAAAATATTTCACTCTCCAGTCAATGTTTTCCTTTCTCTCCCCATCTTTCACTGATTAATGTTTCTCTCTCATATCACAGTTTCTCTCTCTCCTTTCCTCTTTCTCCTTTCCCTCTAAAAATCAATGAGCACATCCTCAGATGAGGACAAAGAAAAGTAGATCCAGCCTGGCTCATGTGGCTCAGCGGTTTATCTTTGACTCAGGACCCAAGAAGTCACTGGTTTGAATCCTTGTGAGGACACATGATGGGGTTTTGGTCTCCATCCCCAGTGGGTGGTGCCATGCAGGTGGCAGACAATCCATGATTCTCTCTAATGGATTTTTCTCTCTATCCCTCTCCCTCCCACTCTCTCTAAATATCATGAAAATTTAAAAAAATCAGTATCTATATTTATCCCTACATATATCTATATCTATATCTATATCTATATCTATATCTATATCTATATCTATATATCTCATCTGTATTCATGTCTATATCAAAGTCTATATCTATATCTAAATCTATATCTATATATCTATATCTATATCTATATCTATATCTATATCTATATCTATATCTATATTTATATCTATATTTATATCTATATCTATCCATCTCTATCTCTGGAAGAAGAGGCACATTGATCTTATCCTTAAGGAGTCACAGATTGTACCCACATCCTACTTCCTCACCACCTTCTGCAGCACAGCCCCTGCTGTGGAAGGAGAGGCCCCTGGGCACAGTGACCAGGACCCCAAGGAGGGCCTGGTTCTCTGAGGGCACAGTCAGCACCTCCTTCCAGGAGAAGCCCAAGAGACCGAGACCTCCCTCACCTCTTCCCTTTGTATGTGCAGACACCTCCCCTATGCAAATGCCCACACGGCCACCAGACACACACACAATTGGCATCCACTTAAATGCAGGGCCTCCTCACCCTGGAGAATGCTTTCTGGGGGACGAGGACCTCACCTGCAAGACATGACTCCCCTGTGGCTCTTCCTCTTCCTGCTGTCAGCTCCCAGATGTGAGTGACTCAGGGCTTAGATGTGAGGAGATGGGGACCCTGCATCTGAGCCCAGGACTCACTGTGTTCTCTCTGTCCCAGGTGTCCTGTCTCAGGTGCAGCTGCAGGAGTCTGGCCCAGGACTGGTGCAGCCCTCACAGACCCTCTCTCTCACCTGCACTGTCTCTGGTTACTCCATCGCCAGTGGTTACTACTGGGGCTGGATCCGCCAGCCCCCAGGGAAGGGGCTGGAGTTTATAGGGTCTAAACATAGTAGTGGGGACAATTACTACAGCCCCTCTCTCAAGAGCCGAACCTCCATCTCCATAGACACGTCCAAGAACCAGTTCTCCCTGCAGCTGAGCTCTGTGACCACTGGGGACACAGCCATGTATTACTGTGCAAGTCACACAGTGAGGGGAAGTCAGTGTGAGTCCAACCAAAAACCTCCCTGAGGAGACAGCTGGGCTGGGCTGCAGGGGGCATCTGGACACCAGAGGGTGCTCAGGAACCACAGCACAGAGAGCAGCCCCAGGAGCAGGGGCAGAGAGAAGGAGAGGGAAGGGCCTTCCTGTAGGGCTCAGGGATTTCCTCTCAAGCTCTCAGCTGCCTCCAGGTAGGGCTCTTCCTTCTCATGTTCTCACTGCAGACAACAGTGAAGAAGGACATTGTGTTTGCAGGTGATATGGCAGCAATGACAGGGACTCTCCCTCAACAAGCCTCCTTCACAATTTCTAAAAGTGGCTTTTCACCCTTTTCAGTGTTTTGTTGATGAGTGTGAGCTCCACAGCTGGGTCACTGGGATTGGGCTGTGTGCACAGCTCTGCATCCCTCCCTCGAGAGCCCAGCTCCCTCAGTGTCTGACTCTCTGTGGGCCCTCCCTCTCCTGGTTACAGGGAGATCACAGGCCCCTCTGGTCACACCCACACAAAGTCACACACTCAGAGTCACACACACAGTCGTACACAGAGTCACAGACATATAAACACCCCCCCCCACACACACAAACACACACAGACACACACACACACAGTCTCACAGTCGTTTCTGGGAAAGGCATTCATACATGAGCAATGGTACAAAACCACTCATGTCATTACACTTTAGGAATTCTATGTAATGAAGAGTTATATTTCATGCTGTCGGTTGCCTTATAAAATAAATATGTGGTGTGCAAGGAACTATTATTTCAATACTGACCACAACTTGTGAACATCAACAGCTCTATTTCTCAGTCCACCAGGTAGGAGCTCAAAGTAGAAATTTAATCCAAACTTTGCTCGATTGCTACAAAATTTAAAATTTGTAATAATAGTGAAATCGTTCCACCAAATAAAAGCCAAGGACCAAATGAACTCAAGGGTGAATTCTATCAGAATTTCAAATAAGAATTGATAACTTTATATCAACTCTTCAAAGAATTAAGAAAAGAGACACCACTTCCAAGCAGATTTATTGAGGTGACCATAATATTAATATCAAAGTCAAGTAAAAACATACAAAAATGACAGGTCAATATCCCTGATGAAATTATATGCAAAACCCTCAGAAATATCATAGGAAACTTAGCCTCACAATAAAAGGGTCACTTATTATGATCAAGTGGGATAACAACTTAGCATGCAAGGATGGTTCAACCTATGTAAACCAGTAACTGTGCTACATCTCACCCACAGAATGAAGGATAAAGTACACAGTAGTATAAATAGATACAGAATAAAGTCTTAAAAATTGAGAATCGCTTCAGAATTAAAATCCTTAGCAGACTGGGTGAAGAAGTGATGGACCTCAGTGTTCTAAAGGCCACATATGAAAAGCCAACTGACATCACACCACACAGAGAAAATATCAAAGCTCTTCTTCTTACATCAGGACCAAGACAAGGGCTCCCCTGTGACTATTCCTATTCATCAAAACAAGAAGTCCTTGTCAGAATAATTAGGCAAGAAAAGGACATTTCAAATGTCCAAATCCGAGAGAAAGGAGTTAAAATATTTCTCCTTATCGGTAAGCAGATGACAGGATGTTGTACATAGAAAACCATGAAAACTGTGTATGAGAAGCTAGTAGAAGTAGAATCTCAGAAAGATGTAAGATATGAAACCATCACACAAATGGCTGGTGCCCCTGCTCCCTCTCAACAGAGTGTCTCCATGGCTCCAGTAAACATGTGGCTATTTCAGAGAAAAGAGGGGAGGAAACGTGAACTGGCTACACAACACGGAGAGGACAACCTAGTGAGTCAAGAACCCGGGACGTGTGTGTCCTCAGTCTTGGTTAATCCTCCCTCATGTTCCCAGGGAGCTCTCCCCTAATTTGGCACTGGGTCAGGTGCGGGTTCCAGTGGACCCCCATCCTGTAGGGACAGTGTCACAGGGTCACAGGCAGACATGAGCTCTCCAATAACAAGATTTTCATCACCTAAACTTAATTATTCCTAAATATTTCCGACTGCTTTTCCTCAACACACCTGGTCATGATTAAGGTTCTTCTAGGTCCCAACTCTCCTGTATCCATCCTGTAAAAAATGCACCTGTCCATCATTTCACCCCTATCCAGAGGTCTCCCTGCTTTTCTTTCTCCCACCTCCTCAATTTACCACCAGTGAATTTCATGTAACCCATCTACATCCCTTCCTTCTATTGCAATGTATAAACACTGATGTAACCTGCCATTCTACAGAGCGTTATCTCAATTCGCTGAGGTTCTGCTTCCCGATATGTCCATACTTTGGCTCAAATAAATTCACAAAATACTTTACAGGTCTGATTGTTTTTTAAGTTAACAGGTCTTTCTTTTTCATGGCTGCACAGTGTTCCATGGAGTAGAGGTACCACGATTATTTAATCATCTGCTGACGGGGACTTAGGCTGTCTCCAAAGCTTAGCTATTGTGAATTGCACTTCTATGAACATAAGGGTGTATGCATTCTTTCTGATGAGTGTTTAACGTCTCTATGGATATGTTCCTAGAAATGGGATCACTGAGTCAAATAGGAATTCCAATTTTAAATTTTTGAGGAAACTCCATACTGTTTTCCATAATGGCTGCTCCAGTCTGCCTTGCTAATTGGCTAGCTAAACTGATGAACAAAAGTAGACCCAGAGACATGGAAGCATGAACAGACCACAGAACCTCAGAGGGAAGGCAGGGGAGGGTGGGTGGGAAGAGATCAACAAATGAACTTCTCTGCATATATGGCTCACCCAGGACACAGACAATGGGGTGGTGTGGGCATGGGGAGGGAATGGGAGTGAGCAGGGAGAGGATAATGGACAGTATAGGGGGACCTATGTTATATGTCAACAATAAATATTAGGAAGAGAGAAAGAAGAGAGAGAGAAGAGAGAGAGAGAGAGAGAGAGAGAGAGAGAGAGAGAGAGAGCACAGTGTTGTCTCCCACCTACATGTCACTACTCACTTCCCTACTTAACTTCAAATTCACAAACCCAGGTGCAAAAAGGTTATTCTCTGGAGCATTGGAGGTCTTGCTCCCTGACATTTGCTGAGAGTTTGGCTTTAACAAAATCTTATAAAACATTCCCATCGTATTTGGACATTTCTTACTTCAACGTGTTGTCTTTTCTTCAACGTTTACCACACACATTTCTTCCCATGTGGAGAGGGAGGTGCACACAATTATAAAACCTGCTGCCTCCACAGGATGGTGGTGGTGACTCTAAAGAGTTCGCATCCTTTGATGTGGAGATGACCTCCAACCACTGAGCCCACCAGCGAGGCTCCATGTGTAAATGATGCAAAATCTCCACTGGGAGAGGCTGGAAACAGGACTTTTGCACAGGAACAGCAGGGAAGTCGAGGAAAATGTGTGCTTTTGGGAGGCAGTTGTGTGCTTGTGGGAGTGGCAGCAGGTTAGAGACACAGGCTGCGGCCACAGTGTCCAGCTCAGCCTCTCCTGCTTCCTCACATGCATATATCAGACTTTTGTGGAGGATCTGATTGTGGAAAACAAGGAGAATCTTTGAGTCTCAAAATAAAACCTTAATTCAATCCAAATTTTTATTCCCAAAACCCAGAAAGGCATCATGGCCCAGGGTTGGTGAAAGAGAGCGAGAGAAAGCCCCATACAAGTGTCTCTGGGGGAGCACCCTTGGGTCCTCATCAAAACTGTGAGTAAGGAGAACCCTCAATCCTGGAAGCTGCCCCCAACAAAATGGGGTTCAAGTGATGGGTCTCAGGAAAGGAGGGATGGAGAGAGGATCAGGCAAGGACCCCTTGTGGCCAGCATCCTTAAGTCCTTTCCCATCTGGGGTCGACCATAGGATGACAAGGTCAGGCATGCAGCTCAGGTCACAGCTGCACCTATGCATGCAGACTCCATGCAAATGGGGCTCTTCTCCTGCTCATAAAAGGGGCCCTTGCCCTGCATGTTGGGGAGACATCCAGAACCCAAGCACCTGAGAAAGGACCTCAGGAGCTCCACCATGGACTTGGTGCCAAAGCTGCGTTTTCCTCCTGATCATTTTCCAAGGTCATTGTCAGGTGTGGGGAGTGCTGAGCCCTGTGCCTGAGCCTGTTTGTGCTTCCATGAGATTCTAAGTCTTTCTATGTCTCTGTGTTTGCAGGTATCCAGTGTCAGGTGCAGCTGGTGGAGTTTGGGGGAGGCCTGGTGCAGCCTGGGGGGTCTCTGAGACTCTCATGTGCAACCTCTGGATTCACCTTCAGTACTACTACATGAGCTGGGTCTGCCAGGCTCCAGGGAAAGGGCTGGAGTGGGTCGCATACATTTATCCTGGTGGTAGCACATACTACTCCAACTCTGTGAAGGGCCGCTTCACCATCTCCAGAGACAATGCCAAGAGTACGTTGTACCTGCAAATGGACAGCGTGAAAGCTGAGGATAAGGGCCTGTATTATTGTGCAAGAGACACAGTGAGGGGAAGTCATTGTGAGCCCAGACACAAACCTCCCTGAGGAGGCAGCTGGGCTGGGCTGCAGGGAGCGACCAGGACACCAGGGGGCGCTCAGGACCCACCGCACAGAGAGCAGCCTCAGGAGCAGGGTCAGAGGGAGGGGAAGGGAGGGCCTTCCTGTTGGGCTCAGGGATTTCCTGTCAAGCTCTCAGCTGCCTCCAGGGAAGGCTCTTCCTTCTCATGTTCTCACTGCAGACAACAGTGAAGAAGGACATTGTGTTTGCAAGTGACATGGAGCCCTGGACTAATGGAATGAAGGCTCCTCATACAGACCCACTGTTACCTTGGCTTCTCCATTGAGGAATGTCCACCCTTTCCAATGAGTGTGGAGAGATTTCATGCATGGGACCCCAATGAATTATGCAACTTGAGTGATTCATGGTGAGACCATGTGATTACTCAACCCAAAGATGTCCAAGTGGAAACACCTTGCACCTCGAAGGGGTCACCTTCTAGAAAAGACACCCTGTGTGAATGTACATGTGGGCAGCAATGGCCCCATTCCCACCAGTTTGCAGTGAAAGGTTCCTCATTTATCTTGGTCCCTGCCTGCATGACCTTTAATGTTTCTACTTCAATCAACTCCTACTTATCATTATTCGGGTGTTTCCTAGAATGATACGAGCTGTGTCTATGATGCCCTGCACTTCCTTCTGGGCCTTCACTGGAGGAGGTTTTAAACCCACATGACCAGTAACTCTCTGTCCATGAACATCAGACACGTTTCTGTCATGTGACTCAAATCAAGTCCAGCTTCCTCCCCTTACCCAGTTCCACAGTCATGTCCACATTGATGGGTAGTTTTCCACCAACGCTCCCCTCTGGTACCAGAACCTGCTCCCATTCCTATGGCTGCTATAACCAATCCACATGGACATTGGAGGCCCAGCATTTTCTGGGGTGTTCTTTGTAAAGTCACCCAAAACAGGAGCCATAAAGGAAACACTGATGTTTTGAGCTTTAATAAAAGTAAAACATTTGTCTCATCAAGAATTTCATCCAGGATATTCAATGACAAGCTTAGCATGAGATAATATATTGAAATCATCTGACTGATGGGAGAATGTGTGTATTACACATGAAGGATGTTGTATGTTATGGGGGAGACCCACCAGCATCTGACCACAGTGACCTCCCAGGGTAAGGGCAGAGGGAGCCTGGGAGGGAGGGAATCCTCTCAGGGTTCAAGTTCCCTTTCCTGTGAGAAATTCTATGGTGAAATTGCCCTCACTCACCTCCCTCTGAACCCCAACATCACTGATGACACTGGAAAAAGAAAGCAAGACAATCTCTTTAAATCATCATTTCAACATATGAATCATTCTATGTAGTGCATATACATATAATTTTATTTCATGTCTTCTCTCCTTATAGAGCCATGGCTATTTCTGGTGAAACTATCTGGTGTCTCTGCAGTAGGACATGCACTTGCAGAAGGGAAGAGTGTGAATAGCAAGCTGCAGACAAAGTCCCCAAATTTCCTCCTTTAAGAGTCATAGATGTCTAACCTTGCTGTGGTAGGGAGGCAGTTTCTCATATCAAAGGAACAATATAAACTAAGATGTAAGATGCTGAGAGTGGCTGTCATTTATTTTGATATTTTGAACAAGGGTAGAATTTATATAAAATTACAGACAACAAATTTGGAAATGGTGGATACACTATGGTGTTAAGATTCAGAAACTCTCCTAACAAATGCTAATCTCATTAAATCTATTTGAAAGGTGCCTGAGAAGTGAAAAGTGTGACCTGCTCATCTATCCCCCATTTCTCCTCATGGTCAGAAAGTCTAGGCTAAGCTTTGCCTGGAATCCAATGAGTCTCATGACCCATGGGGTTCCCTGAGCCTGAATACCTGGTGATTGAGGTCAAATGCAACATAGGTCCACAATAGACCTCAAAATGACCAGGGAAGCCCGACCTCAGTCCCTCCACTTATAGGAAAGCCTGTCCCACATGCAAATTTTTGTTCAACTTCTAGGGTACATCCACCCCTGGGCTGTGCAGGCTCACAGCTCTCTCCTCCCTCATGGTTGAGGTCTCTGGGAAGGCAGAGCTGTGGTCTAGAAGAACATGAGACTGCTGGGTCTTCTCCTGGGCCTGCTGACAGCGCCCCAGGGTGAGGGTCTCAGGAGTGAGTCATGGGCCATGGGATGGCTGTGACTGCAGGTGACTGACAAGACTGATGCTCCTTGTTCTCAGGTGTCCTGTCCCAGGTGCACCTGCAGGAGTCGGGCCCAGGACTGGTGAAGCCCTCGCAGACCCTCTCCCTCACCTGCACTGTCTCTGGGGGCTCAGTCACTAGCAGTTACTACTGGAGCTGAATCTGCCAGCCCCTTGGGAAAGGGTTGCAATGGATAGGAGGCATAAGGTACAACCCAGACTTCATGGGTCATATGTCCATCACTGCTGACACGTCCAGGAACCAGTTCTTTCTTCAGCTGAGCTCCAGAACACCGAGGACACTGCCGTGTATTACTGTGCAAGAGGCACAGTGAGGAAAGTCAGTGTGAGCCCAGACACAAACCCCGCTGAGGAGGCAGCAGGGCTGGGCTGCAGAGGGCGCCCTGGACACCAGGGGGCATGCAGGGCCCACAGCACAGAGAACAGTTCCAGGAGCAGGGGCAGAGGGAGGTGGAGAGGGAAGGGACTTCCTATTGGACTCAGGGATTTCCTCTCAACCTCTCAGATGCCTCCAGTGAAGGCTCTTACTCTTTCTCTGAGGCTCTTATTTCCTGCTTTTTCACTACAGACCCCAGAGGACCAGGTAGCTGCTGGTAGATGACATGTGAACAGTGATGGGGACTCTCCTCACCATGTTCCTGTATTTCCTGCTTTTCTTTCAAAACAGAGACCATCCTCTGTACTCTCATTGGCCTGTGGTTGGAAACTTTTCCACCAAGAGAGACCCCACCAAGAGAGACGCACACAGACTGAGGGTGAAGGGGTGGAAAAAGGTTTTCCAGGCCAATGGAAATGAAAAAAAGCTGTGGTAGCAATACTTATATCAGACAAATTAGATCTCAGAGTGAAGGACATAACAAGAGATAATGAAGGCCACTTAATAATACTAAAGGGAGCAATCCAACAAGAAGAAATAACCCTGGTAAATATATATGCACCCAATACAGGAGCACCCCAATATATATATAACTGCTGGAGGATATTAAGGGAGAGATTAATAGCAATACAATCATAGTAGGAGATTTTAATACCCCACTGTCACCCTTTGACAAATGATCTAAACAAAAAAAATCAGCAAAGAAATATCAATCCTAAATGACTCGCTAGACCAGATGGAATTAATTGACATCTTCAGAACATTCCACCCCAAAGCCAGTGAATATACATTCTTCTCAAGCGCACATGGGACATTCTCAAAAATAGACCACATTTTGGGACATAGGCAAAGTCTCTTCAAATTCAAGAAGATAGAAATCATATCAAGCATCTTCTCAGATCATAGTGGCATAAAACTGGACATTAACTACAATGAATAAAATACAAAGAAATCAAACACATGGAGACTAAACAGCATGCTATTAAACAAGGACTGGGTTACCAGAGAAATCAGGAAGAAATTAGAAACATCCTGGAAACACATGACAATGAAAACACAACTATTCAAAATCTATGGGGCACAGCAAAAGCAGTTTTGAGAGGGAAGTTCATATCCATACAAGGCTATTGCAAAAAAATAGAAAAAATGGTAACAAATGATCTAACTCTACAACTCAAAGAGTTAGAAAAAGAGCAACAAGAAAAGCCCAGTGTAAGTAGAAGGAAGGAAATAACAAAAATCAGATTGGAGATAAATGACATAGAGACCAAAGAAACAATACATAAGATCAACAAAACCAAGAGCTGGTTCTTTGAAAGAATAAACAAGATAGATGAACCTCTAGCCAAGCTAACCACAAAACAAAGAGAGGACCCAAATAAACAAAATCAGAAATGAAAGAGATGAAATAACAATAGACCCCGCCGAAATACAACGGATTGTTACAAAATACTACAAACAACTCTATTCCAACAAACTGAACAACCTGGGGGAAATGGACATATTCCTAGAAAAATACAACCTTCCAAAACTCAATCAGGAAGAATCTAAAAATCTCAATAAACCAGTGACTTGGGAAGAAATTGAAACAGTCATCAAAAAAGCTTCCAGCAAACAAAAGCCCAGGGCCAGATGGCTTCACAGGAGAGTTTTACCAAACATTCAAGGAAGAACTAAAACCTATCCTCCTTAGACTATTCCAAAAAATTCAAGAGGAAGGAACACTTCCAAACTCCTTCAATGAAGCCAGCATCATCCTAATACCAAAACCAGATAAAGACAACTCAATGAAAGAGAATTACAGGCCAATGTCCCTCATGAACATAGATGCCAAAATCCTCAACAAAATTCTAGCAAATCGGCTCCAGCAGAGAATCACAAAGATCATACACCATGACCAACTAGGATTTATTCCAGGAATGCAAGGTTGGTACAATATCCACAAATCAATAATTTTGATACATCACATAAACAAATTGAAAGATAAAAATCATATAGTCATATCAATTGATGTAGAAAAATCATTTGATAAAATCCAACACCCTTTCCTGATAAAAACTCTCAACAAGGTGGGAGTACAAGGATCATACCTCAACATAATAAAAGCTATATATGATAAACCCACAGCCAACATCATACTCAATGGGCAAAAACTAAAACCATTCCCTCTAAGAACAGGAACAAGACAGGGATGCCCACTATTACAACTCCTCTTTGACATAGTACTGGAAGTACTAGCCATTGCAATTAGACAAGAAGAGGAAATAAAAGGCATCCAAATTGGAAAAGAAGAAGTAAAGTTATCCTTATTTGCAGACGACATGATATTGTATATAAAAAACACAAAAGACTCCATTAAAAAACTAATTGACTTAATAAATTAATTTGGCAATGTAGCAGGATACAAAATTAATGCCAAGAAATCTATGGCATTTCTATACACCAACAGCGAACTTATAGAAACAGAGACTAAAAAAGCAATTCCATTTACCATCGCACCAAAAAAATTAAGATACCTAGGAATAAACTTAACTAAGGAAGTAAAGGACCTATGTGCGGAAAACTACACAACACTGAAAAAAGAGATAAAGGAAGATGTAAACAGATGGAAGAACATACCATGTTCATGGATTGGTAGAATCAACATCATCAAAATGTTCATACTTCCTAAAGCAATCTATAGGTTCAATGCACTCCCCATTAAAATACCAATGACATATTTCACTGACCTAGAAAGAACTCTCCAAAAGTTCATTTGGAACAATAAAAGACCCCGAATAGCCACAGCAATCCTGAGAAAGAAGAGTAAAGTAGGAGGGATCTCAATACCAGACTTCAAACTGTATTATAAAGCCACTGTTCTCAAAACAGCTTGGTACTGGCACAAGAACAGACATATAGATCAGTGGAATCGAATCGAGAACCCAGATATCAACCCAAATCACTATGTTCAATTAATATTTGACAAAGGAGGCACAAATGTACAATGGAGTCAAGACAGTCTCTTCAATAAATGGTGTTGGGAAAATTGGACAGATACATGCAAAAAAATGAAACTAGATCACCAACTTACACCATACACAAAAATAAACTCAAAATGGATACAGGACTTAAACATCAGACAGGAAACCATAAAAATACTAGAAGCATCCACGGGCAGCAAAATCTCAGACATATGCCAAAAGAACTTCTTCACTAATACTGCCCCTAGGGCAATGGAAGCTAAAGAGAAAATAAACAAATGGGACTACATCAAAATAAAAATCTTCTTTACAGCAAAAGAAACCATCAACAAAACAACAAGAAAGCCCACTGTGTGGGAAAACATATTTGCAAATGTTACCACTGATGAAGGTTTAACGTCCAACATCTACAAACAGCTGATACAACTAAATAAAAGGAAGATGAATGATCCAATTAAAAAATGGGCAATGGACCTAAATAGAATATTTTCAAAAGAAGACAGAAGAAAGGCCAAAAGATACATTAAAACATGCTCAAAGTCACTAATTATCCGAGAGATGCAAATCAAAACAACAATGTGGTACCATCTCACACCTGTCAGAATGGCCAACATCAACAAATCAACAAACGACAAGTGTTGGCGAAGTTGTGGAGAAAAAGGAACCCTCGTGCACTGCTGGTGGGAATGCAGACTGGTGCAACCACTGTGGAGAACAGTGTGGAGTTTCCTCAAAAAACTGAAAATGGAACTCCCATTTGACCCAGTAATCCCACTCCTAGGAATATATCCCAAGAAACTATAAACACCATTCAGAAAGGATATATGCACCCCTATGTTCATAGCAGCACAATCTACAATAGCTAGAATCTGGAAACAGCCTAGGTGCCCATCAGCAGATGATTGGATCCAAAAACTATGGTATACAATGGAATACTATGCTTCCATAAAAAAGAAGGAATTCTCATCATTTGCAGCAACCTGGATAGAACTAGAGAACATCATGCTGAGTGAAATAAGCCAGTCAATGAAAGAGAAATACCACATGGCCTCACTCATTTATGGGTATTAAAGAACATTATAAACTGACAAACCAAAAGTCAGATATAAAGACAGTAAAGCAACAAGCGGACTGTAAAATTACAGCGGGGAGAGTAGGGAGATCTGGGGGGAGATAAGAGATCAACCGAAGGACATGTATACATGCATATAAGTACAACCAATGGACACAAAACTCTGGTGAGGGAGGGTATGTATGGTAGGGAGGGGCAAAGTTAAAATATGTACACAGATAATAATTTGATAATAATAAAAAATGTTTTGACAAGGAAAAAAAACAAACTGTGGTACATTTATGCCATAGGATACTATGCAGCAGTAAAAGAGAAGGATCTCCTACCCTTTGGGACAACATGGAGGGACCTGGGAGTATCATGCTAATTTGAAATAAGTCAGTCAGAGAAAGACAAGTATCACATGATCTCACTCATATTTGGAACCTAATTAACAAAATAAACTGATGAAAAAAATAGATCCAAAGACCTGAAACCATGGAGCAGACTGGGGGATCTCAGAGGGAAATCGTGATAGAGTGGGTGGGTGGGAACAGGTCAACCAAACTCGTGTGCACATAGGCTTAATCCAGTGACAGGAACAACAGGATGGTGAAGGCCTGGGTTACCTGGGGCGAGCTAGAAGGTGTCAATGGGGGACACAAGGTGACATGAGTAATACTTCAACAATGAAAGTACAATTTAAATAAAAAAGAATTAAAACTTGGACCTTCAGACATCCACTGAACATGGTCCCTATGTCACCATCTTCTCACAGGTAGGCTCAAGACCTCAGCTATGAAATAGTCTGCCTCATGAATATGCAAAAGAGAGGAGGAAGGCCATGGTAAATATGGGTAAGTTTGTGCCCTGAGGGCATAACCCACAGCCACTACCTCCCCTACAGAAGTGCTCTCAGCACAGCCCTCACCATGGACTGCAGCTGGAGAACCTTCCTCCTAATGGCCATGGCGACAGGTAAGGGGCTCCAGTCCTGGTTAACGAGGTCCAGGTAGAGTCCAGGGGGATTTCACTCACTCCTGTCTCCTCCCACAGGTGTCCACTCCCAGGTGCAGCTGGTGCAGCTTCGAGCTGAATTGAGGCAGCCTGAGGCCTCTGTGAAGGTCTCCTGCAAGTCTTCTGGATACACCTTCACCAGCTACTGGATGCACTGTGTGCGACAGGCCCCAGGAGAGGGGCTTGAGTGGGTAGGGGTGGTTCATCTGTTACTTAGAATAACAAACTACGCACAGAAATTCCAAGGCAGAGTCTCCCTCACCAGAGGCAAGTCCATGAGCACAGCCTATATGGAGCTTCGCAGCCTGAGAGCTGAGGACACGGCCCTGTATTACTGTGCAAGACACACAGTGAGGGGAAGTCAGTGTGAGCCCAGACACAAACCTCCCTGAGGAGACAGCAGGGTTGGGCTGCAGTGGGCGCTCAGGACACCAGGGGGCGCTCAGGACCAGCATAGTCCCTGACCATGAGCAGGTGGAGAGTTAAAGAAAGACACCATTTCCTGCTTCTTCTTAAATTAGTTTTGCTCCAAGGCTCAGGCACCGAGCTCACAGGAAGCCCTGTCATAGGTTTAGTTTTAGGGACTGTGTTTGTGAACAAAAAGAGGGCTCTGTCCCAAATCTGAATACACTCAGTGACTGACAGGACCCTCTCAGGAGGCTCTGATCACACATTCCCACCTGGGCAGTCGTGGTGGTGGGCACGCCCCAGACCTATGACTTCTTTAGTAAAAGGCTCCTCTTTCCTGAAGCACCCAGTCCATGGTTCCTGTGCATTTGGGTTCACACACCTGTGACATCAGCATGACCATCCTCAGGGAGCACCTCCTCTTCACTGTCCTGGCACCCAGTCCCCGCTGTGCTCTCTCCCATGTCCATGTCACTCCTCACCTTCCCTCACTAACTTCAAATGCACAAACGCAGCTGCAAATTGTTATTCTCCAGAGTATTTGATGTTTTGCTTCACAACAGTTCTCCTCCATTTGGCTCCAATAAAATCTTATAAAATATTCCATAAGTGTTTGGGCATTTCTTACATCAACATGTTGTCTTTTCTTCATTTACAACATATGTTCACATATGTTTTTCCCAGTGTGAAAGGGAAGTGCACACAATTATACAAACCTGCTACCTGGATGGGATGGATTCAAAAGAGTGCACAGGTGTTGGAGATGAGACCAGTGTCCTGTTGGTTGTCATGGATGTAAGTGTCCTGGCTTCTGCCAGCCCAGAAGGCCTGACTGGGAGGTTGAGCATCAACCTATGAGCCAGGAGGTCACAGTTTGATTCCTTGGTCAGGGCTTATGCCTGGGTTTCAGTCTGGATCCCCAGGGCGGGAGCGGGGCAGGAGGCTGCTGAACAGTGATTCTCTTCATTGATGTTTCCATGGCTCCACTGGCCTCCTCTCTGGAGAAAAGGAATGTGTATAAAGAAGGAGAAAGAAAGAAAGGCGGCTTCAGTGGCTGTGCCTTCTCCCCTGTGACACTCTGGCAGGCTCCCCTGTTGGTTGAATTGGCATAAAATTCACAACATAAATGGGCCACTTTAAAGTCCTTGACATGAGAACTTCTAAGCCTGTGGAGAATGGTTTTAAGAGTTTATTTGAGCCAAACTTGATGATCAGAACTGTGAGCCCAGCTTCTTCTGTCCCCAGGATCGGGGTCACCAAGTCCAAAATCGGGGATCAGAAGGTTTAAGCAAAAGCGTGGACGCTTATTAGAAGCAGATTCAGGCTCCCCACACGGGGAGGGCCCCCTGATGGGCTGCCCCTGAAGCCTGTGGTCTCAGGAATATATGGGCCACCAGCCTGCTCCATGTCCACCGTGTGCCCAACTGATTGGCTTTCGTTGTTCCTGCCCAGCAAGGGGCCTGCACATCCCCTGTTCTTTTGTGTGTGTTCACCTTCCTGTCTAGTCCCTCCCTAATTTCCCAGGCCTCCTGCTCTGAGTCCATAAACATTCTGCTATTGCTGCCTGGTTGGTGCCTGTGCTTAGGCTGCTCAGACTGCTGAGTCTGCCCCTCCCTCCCAGCCACCTGCCTTGGTTTCCCATGGACCCTGCCCTGTCTGTCTGCCGTCAAGCTAACTCCACTCAAAGCCACCCCTTCTGGACATGTGTCTGGGGTCCTCCAGGGTCAGGAAGCTCATCTTCCTAAAACACAGGCTCTCCTCACAAACACCAGACTCACTGCTCAGCCTGGGCCCCTCCTTCCACCCTGCTGGCCTGGGATGGGCGCTGCCCCCTCTGTTCTCTCTATTTTTGGTAGATTTCCATGGTGGTTGCTCCTTTCTTCATTCTCTGTTTGATCTAAAGGAGTATTGAACACAAGGGGCAGAAGCAAAATGGTGGCAGAGGCAGCTCCAAACTCTTGTTCCTCCATAAAAGCATCAAAAAACAAACTGAATCTCTCAGAACTGGCATATGTCGGGCTCTAGAACAGTCAGACCCGCAGCAACTGAACGAACCCTGAGTCATGTACATGCTACTCAGAGAGAGAAGGAGCCGGGGGTGTGGCTCAGGAGGTGAGCATTGGCTCAGAAATCACCAGATTATGTGTTTGTTTCTGGGCCAGGGCACATGCCCTGGGTTGCAGGATCAATTCCCTTTAGGGGGCATTCAGGAGCCAGACAATCAATGATTCTCTCTCATCACTGATGTTCCCATATCCTTATCCCTCTCTCTACTTCTCTGACATCTATAACCATATTTTCTAATGATTAATAAAAACATCAAATGTCACACACATTAAAAAACAAACAAACAGAGGATGAAGGAATTACTACTTTAAAGTGCTGAAGAAAAAATGAAAAGCCATCAAATTAGAACTCTAAACTAACTGAAAATACATTTCAACATGAAATGGAGCCTGGTTGATGTGGTTCAGTGGTTGAGTTTTGACCTGTGATTCCATTCCTGCTCAGGGCACATGCCAGAGTTATGTACTCCATATACAATTGTGACTAAGCAGGACACAATAGATCAATGATTCTCTCATCATTGAGGTATCTATCCCTACCTGCATCTTCCTTCTTCTCTGAAATCTATGAAGTACATATTAAAATAAGTAAATGAAATGGCTGTGGGTTTGATTCCCAGTCCCGGCAGTTATCAGAGGCAATTGAAAAATATTTCACTTTCCCCATCTTTCTGTGTTCAATGTTTCTCTCTCACTCAATGCTTCTCTCTATCTCCCTCTCTCTCTCTCCTTTCCTTTTCCTCTAAAAATCTATAAACACGTCTTTAGGTAAATACAAAGAAAAGAAGATCCAACCTGTCTCATGTAGCTCAGCGGTTAAGCTTTGTTCCAGGACTCAAGAAGTCACTGGTTTGATTCCTGGCTAGGTCACAAGGTCGGGTTGTGGCTCCATCTCCAGTTGAGGCCACACAGGAGGAAGCTCATCAATGATTCTCTCTCATGGATAATTTTGTCTCTTTCTGAATTTCACTTCCACTCTTAAAAATAAAAAACAGTATTTTTAAAAAGATCTGTATTTATGTCTATCTCTACATCTATATGTATACGTATATTTACATCTATCTCTACATCTACATCTATATTTAGATATCTATATCTATATCTATAGCCATAACTATATCCAAGGGAGCCCAGGCAAATTGATATTATCACTAAGGGATCACTGATTGTGCCCACATTCACTTCCTGACCACCTCCTGCAGCACAGCCCCTGGTGTGTAAGGAGAGGGAGGCCCCTGGGCACGGTGATCAGGACCCCAAGGAGGGCCTGGTTCTCTGAGGGCACAGTCAGCACCTCCTTCCAGGAGAAGCCCCAGAGAGAAAGACCTCCCTCACCTCTTCCCTTTGTATGTACAGACACCTCCCATATGCAAATGCCCACAAGGCCACCACACACAGATACACACACACAGTTGGCGTCCACTTAAATGCAGGACCTCCTCACCCTGGAGAATGATTTCTGGGGGACGAGGACTTCACCTGCAAGACATGACTTCCCTGTAGCTCTTCCTCTTCCTGCTGTCAACTCCCAGATGTGAGTAACTCAGGGCTTAGATGTGAGGAAATGGGAACCCTGCATCTGAGCCCAGGACTCACTGTGTTCACTCTGTCCCAGGTGTCCTGTCTCAGGTGCAGCTGCAGGAGTCGGGCCCAGGACTGGGCTGCAAATAAATAGCCAATGTCCATGTGTATGCATTTCCATCATTGTTACACAGCCTTTGCCAGTCTTCCCCTGGATGGGGCTGGCACACAGTGTTCCATCCCCCTCTTTCTCCTGTCCAAATTTTGTCTGGGCAACTTAAGCGGTACTGTGATCACAATGTCTAAAAGGGCTTGTCCTGCCCTAGCTGGTTTGGCTCCATGGATAGCTTGTCAGCCTGTGGACCGAAGGGACCCAGATTCAATTCTGGTCAAGAGTACATGACTGGGTGGCAGGCTTGGTCCAGTGTGCAGGAGGCAGCCAGTAAATCAATGGTTCTCATCAATGATGTTTCCTCTCTCTCTGAAATAAATGGGCTTGTCCTGACAAGTGTACTGAAAAAAAATGTTCTCTATATATTACGACATTTCTTACATCAAAATATTTTCTTTTCTTCTTTTATAAGACACGTTCATACACGTTTTATCTCTGTGTGCAGAGGGACGTTCACACAATTATGAAACACCTGCTACTGTTACAGAATTTACCCAGTAACCAAGAAACCCACTCACTTCCAGAAGCACTAGTGCAAAGACTAAGGGGAGCCTGTGCCCAAATCCTGAGTGAGCCAATATGGAGGGGGAAGCTGTCACTTTATACCCTCCAGTTTCTTTGTCCCCAAATATGCATCAGACTTCCAGACCTTTTGGGGACTTTGCAAAAAGCCACGTGTGCTGGGATGGGGGCTCTGTGACCAAACAAAGGCCTGAACGTGTGCTAGTACTGATAACCCTCTGGGTGTTGTGTATGGCTCATGGGTTATGGCCTCTGTAACGTGGGAGTGTTTAGGTAAACAGATCTTTCAAGACGAGATGATTAAATAATGGGCAGTTACTAGACTACAGGCTAACAGGAATGTGCATTAGGGATGCTGATTGACCAGGTACAGAGTCGGGCTGCTGGTCTCTGACATTATTTCACAAATGTCTTATTTTCCTCATCACGACATCCACAGGATAGATTCTAAGGAGTTTGCATCCTTTGTTGAGGGCACTGATGCTCCAAGCACTGAGCCACAGGAACCAGGGCTCATGTTTTCAATGACGGAAACTCTCACAGTTTGAGGGGCTGGGAAAATAGGGCTTTTGCACAAAACAGCAGGAAACTTGAGTGACATCTATGTTGCAGGAGGCAGCTGTGTGCTTGTGAGAGTGGCAACAGGTTAGAGACTGAGGCTGAGGCCACAGCGTCCAGCCCAGCTCTCCTGCCTCATCACTTGTACAATTTGGAGGTGTTATGGGGGCAGGAATGGACTGCTGGGGAACCGTCTAGAATTGTAGGACATGGTAATCCTTCTCTGTTTACCGTGACTATGTATTCTGATTAAAGAAGCACATTCTAGCCTGGCTGGCAGCCGCAGGGGGACCTGGGACTCACCTGGAGTGCAGCCCTTCCTCCCCCTGGGGGCTGCTTGTTATCCTGGAGAAATGAACAACTTCGCTGCAGGAACAGAGCCACAGCCCCTTGGAGATCCAGCCCTCTGCTCCCTGTCAGCTGCCCCTCGCCATACCGTGGTTCCTTCCAAGGAATTTTCACCCTTTCATTCAATGTGAGCAGCTGTTAAGGGCTGCAGAGCAGGTTTTGTGGATGACCCAGTGCTCTCCCTTATTGCCGGCAGCATTGGAATGAATGCCTATATGTGATTCCATCCTTTCTCTGCTCATCTGGCTCAGGTACTGACCAGGCAGCATAGACCATGCACTGACCAATCACATATTTGTATGTGTGAGATGTGATTGGGGAACAAAACAAGTAGAATCTTTCGGTCTCAAATTAAAGCTTTATTCAATGCATTCTTATTCCTAAACCCCAGAAAGATAACATGGTCAATGGTGGTTGAAGGAGAGCCAGAGGAGGCCCCATCCATGTGTCCCGGCGGCAGTACACTTGGGTCCTCATCAAACCCCCAAGGAAGGAGGACTCTCAATCTTGGAAGCTGCTCCAAAGGAATGGGGTCAGGGAGATGGGTTTCAAGAAAGCAGGGAGGGAGGGCAAGTCAGGAAGGGTTCCCCTGTTTCCAGCATCCTTGAGACCTCTCCCATCTGGGGTCGCCCCTAGGATTACAAGGTCAGGCATGCAGCCCATATACCAGCTGCACCTTATATGCAGACTACATGCAAATGGGGCTCTCCTCCTGCCCATAAAAGGGGGCCCTTGCCCAGCATGTTGGGGAGCCACCCAGAGCACAAGAGCCTGAGACAGGACCCAGCAGCTCCACCATGGACTTGGTGCCAAGCTGCGTTTTCCTCCTGATCATTTCTCAAGGTCATTGTTAGGAGTGGGCAGTGCTGAGCCCTGTGCCTGTGCCTGTTTGTGCTTCCATGTGATTCTAAGTCCCCCTGTGTCTCTGTGTTTACAGGTGTCCAGTGTGATGTGCAGCTGGTGGAGTCTGGGGGAGGCGTGGTGCAGCCTGGGGGGTCTCTGGGACTCTCCTGTGCAGCCTCTGGATTCACCTTCAGTAGCTACTTCATGTACTGGGTCTGCCAGGCTCCAGGGAAGGGCCTAGAGTGGGTCTCACACATTAGTGGTGATGGTAGTACTCACATATACTATGCGGACTCTGTGAAGGGCCGCTTCACCATCTCCAGAGACAATGCCAAGAACACGCTGTACCTGCAAATGAGCAGCCTGAGAACAGAGGCTCTGTATTACTGTACAACACACAGTGAGGGAAAGTCAATGTGAGCCCAGACACAAACCTCCCTGAGGAGACAGCTGGGCTGGATTGCAAGGAGCGTCCAAGACACCAGGGGGCGCCCAGGACCCACAGCATAGAGAGCAGCCCCAGGAGCAGGGGCAGAGGGAGAGGGAGGGAAGGGCCTTCCTCTTGGGTTCAGGGATTTCCTCTCAAGCTCTCAGCTGCCTCCAGGGATGGTTCTTCACTTTCTCTTAGGCTCTCATTTCCTGCTTTCTCACTGCAGACCCCAGAGGAGGAGGAAACACTGCTGCTGGCAGATGACATGTGGACAGTGATGGGGACTCTCCTCACCAAATGATACTGTACATAGAAAACCTACTGGACCAAAAACTACTGGATTTTAGAAATGAATTTGGAAATGTACCAGAATATGAAATCAACAGCCAAACCAAATGGTACTTTTATACACCAATAGTGAATTCTCAGAAAGGAAAACCAAAACAATAATTCCATTTACCATTGCATCAAAAATTATGATACTTAAGAATAAACTTAACCCAGCAGGTAAAAGACTTGTACTCAGAAAAATACAGGATTTTAAATAAGGATATAGACGAAGATATAAAGAAGTGGAAATATATACCGTGATCATAGATTGGTAGTGTTGTGCCCAAGTGTCATCAACCCCAAAGACTACCAGGGAGCCGAATCCGATGCAATTGTAGAAAGCCTGTATTTATTTCGGACTAGTCCGAAAGCTCAGTGTCACTTACACCAAGGAGGGCATGGCAAGAAAGAGGAAGAACTTAACATATCAATGGGTTTTATAGGGAGGGTGGTGCCACTACCTTGGCTGACTTGATTGGTTGGGTTAGGCCTAGGGTCCATTTACCTGGAGCTGGACCCGCCCCACCCTGCCCTCTCATCCCTCCTGCCCTCTCAGTAGAATTAACATCATTAAAATGTCCATATTAATCAAAGCACTCTAAAGCTTCAATGTAATCCCTATAAAAATAACAATTGCATAGAACCACCAAAATGGTAGCATAGGGAAACACCTGTGCTTGCTGCCTATCACAACCACATCAAAACTCCAACTAAAAGAGTAAACAAATATCATCGGAACCAAGGGAAAACTGGTGATTGGAAATTCTATAACCAGAAGGAAAGAAAAATGCGCATTGAGACTGGTAGGAGATGCTTAGGTATGGAAGTACAGAGGTTCAGAGGGTGCACTATTGTGGACATTTTTTCAATAATAAGGGAGATAAAAGCACCTGACTTCTGTGACTTCCAGTTCCAGGTGAGACTCTGGGGACCCAAACACATATGGGGAGAAAATAGACTGTCAGGTATCAGGCAGGAAGGGGAGAGCAGCTTTCTCTCTGAGGTACTGGCAGTGGTCATTGTTCCTGCAAGGTGCTGCCTGACACAGAGACCCAGGAATCTCTGGGGCAGGGTGGTCTGGCAGCCATTGCTGTTTGCTCCACCCTGGTCTTTCCCTGAAACCTCTACCCACCTAATTTATAACTCCACCCAAGCTGTGTGTATCAGCTTTTGCATATGAATTGCCTGTTCTTTTACACTCTAAAACCTAACAAACAGCAGTTGGGTCAGAGAGCACCAAAGCTTCCAAAGAAGGCCTAAGGCCTAGCAGCAAGCCTGTTTTGCTTCACAGCTGGGCCTCATCTGGGCACTTCCAAACCCCAAACAAAGGGGAGGAATCTGCATATCTCTTATTAGCTCCTGCTGGGTGGTCTCAGGCACCTCCTTGGAGATCCAAGAGCCATTGTATCCAGTGGTCAGTGTGAGAAAATACCAGACTACAATTCTATATATCCATAAGCAACACACTAAAGGGGCAGACTCAGTGAACACCAAAGTCCCACTGAAACAGGACCTGCCCCATAAGGGTGTCTATAGCACAAAACTTCTCCCATTGTAGACACAGTGGGTCCTCACAGGTCAATTCCTCCCAGTGATACCAGCAGTAATCAAGTCTTACCTTAGGCAAAACTGTGCATACAGCCCACAAAGGGGTGTGCCTACAAGGTCCACCACAGGTAATTGGGGAGACTGAGCCACTGAGCCCTATGGGACACCTAGCACACAAGTCACTCTATCAACACAAGAAAGCAACCAAAATGCAGAGACAAAGAAACAGGCCACAAATTAAAGAAATGGAAGAAAGTACACTATGGGATATAGATTTCAGAACCATGGTTATAAGCTTACTCAAGAATCTTCTAGAAACCTCTAAAAATTTAGTGAGACCCTCAAAGATATGAAAAAGGAGCAATCACAAAATAAACATACACTGCCTGAAATAATGAATAATATACAGAGATCCAATAGCAGACTAGAGGATCCCAAGAATCAAGTCAAAGATTTTAAATATGAAGAAGCAAAAAATATCCAACCAGAAAAGAAAAAAAGGAAAAAGAATCCAAAACTATGAAGATAGTGTAAGGAGCCTCTGGGACAACTTCTGGCATATCAACATCCAAATTATGGGGGTGATAGAGGAAGAGAGAGAGCAAGATATTGAAAACCTATTTGAAGAAATAATGATAGAAAACTTCCTTTACCTGGTGAAATAAATAGACTTACAAGTCCTGAAATATCAGAGAACCACAAACAAGATGAATCCAAAACTATCATAATTAAAATGCAAAGGGCAAAAGACAAAGAGACAATCTTAAAAACAGCAAGAGAAAAACAGTTACCTACAAGGGAGAACCCATAGGACTGTCATCTGATTTCTCAATAGGAACTATGCAGGCCAGAAGGGAGTGGCAAGAAATATTCAAAGTGATGAGTAGCAAGAACCTATAACCAAGATTACTCTACCCAGAAAAGCCATCATTCAGAATTGAAAGTCAGATAAAGAGCATCACAGATAAGAACAAGCTAAAGAAGTTCATCACCATCAAACCATTATTATATGAAATGCTTAAGGGTATTCTTTAAAAAGAGGAAGAAGAAGAAAAAGGTAAAGAAACATTATGAACAACCAAGTGACAACAAATACATATCTATCAACAAGTGAATCTAAAAAGCAAGTGAATAAAAAATCTGATGAAAAGAATATACTGGTGAATATAATAGAATCAGGGTCATTGAAAGTGAGTGGACTAACAATTCCTAGAGGGAAGGGGGTGTGGGGATGCAGGAGAAATTGGACAAAAATCTTAAGCCTATGGATGTAGACAGTGGGGATTGTAAGGGCATGGGATGGGGTGGGAACCGGCTGAAGGGGAGCTATGGGGGGAAAAGAGGAACAATTGTAATAATCTGAAAAATACAGATTTATTTTAAAAAACAATCCTATATAATGAATGCCAACTATGCAAATTGATCAAATGGCAGAATGACCAGCAGATAGACCTGTGCTATGAGGTGCACTGACCATCAGGGGGAAAAGCTCAACTCAGGGGCTGCCCCCTGATAAGCAGTGGGCTCCCACGGGGAATTCACCACTCAACCAGAAGCCAGGCTCATGGCTTGTGAGTGTAGTGGTGGTGGTGGGAGCCTCTCCCATCTACATGGCACCATCACTAAGGATTAACAAGCAGAAGCAGCAAGCATGTGAGCAGTAACAAGGGAGAAATCCTGGACAGTGAGAATGTGCAGACAGGGCTGAGGGACCCTTTCCCCACTCCAGCACATGAATTTTGTGCACCAGGCCTCAAGTAATAATAAAATAATTAAAATAGCAACAGCATATTTCACAGATATATAACAGACTCCAACAATTTGTATGGAACCAAAAAAGACCCCAATTAGCCATAGCAATCTTGAGAAAGAAGAACAAAGATGGAAGAATCACAATACCAGGTATCAAATTATACTGCAAAGCCCTAGGAATCAAAACAGCCTGACACTGGCACAAGAAGAGACATATAAAACCATAGAACAGAACAGAGAACCCAGAAATCTATCCAAGCCACCAGGTTCAATCAATATTTAACAAAGAATGCAAGAGCATACAATGGAGTCAAAACAGTCCCTTCAATAAATATTGTTGGAAAATTGGACACATAAATGTGTAAAAAATGAAACAATACACTAACATACAACATACCCAGGAGTTAACTAAAAATGATTAAAAGAACATCAATATAAGTAGAGAAACCATAAAATTATAGAAGAAGCCATACACAGCAAAATCTTAGACATCTCTCATAGCGTTGTGATTACAGATACATCTCCCAGTACAAAGACAACTAAAGAGAAAATAAACAAATGGGGATATATCAGAATAAAACGTGTATGCACAGCAAAAGAAACCGTCCACAAAAATGAAAGGGAGCCACAGTATGGAAGAAGAAATTTGACAAGTATACATGTGCTAATGGGTTAATATCCAAATGTATAAGAAACCCATATAACTTAACCAAAATAAAACAAACAACCAATTACAAAATGGGCATAGGACATAAATATACACTTTTCCAAAGGGAACATACAGATGGCCAAGAGAAATTTGATAAAAGCACAGAGTCACTGACCCTCAGAGAGATGCAAATTAAGAGGACAGGAGGTATCAGCTCATACTTGTCAGAATGGCTACCATCAACAAACCAACAAATGGCAAGTGTTGGTGAGGGTATGGAGCAAAGGGAACCCTCCTACTCTGCTGGTGGGAATGCAAGCTGGTGCAGCCACTATGGAACACAGAATGGAGTTTCCGCAAAAAATTAAAGATAGAACTGCCATTTGACCCAGTGATCCCACCTTTAGGAATTTATTCAAAGCAACCCGAAAAACCAATCATAAACAATGTATGCACCCCTATGTTCATAGCAGCATAGTTTGCAATAACTAAGATCTGGAAACAGCCCAAGTGCCCATGAGTAGCTGAGTGGATAAGAAGCTCTGGTACATTATGCCATGGAATACAATGCAGCAGTAAAAGAGAAGGATCACTTATCCTTTGCGACATCATGGAAGGACTTTTAGAGTATCATGCTAAGTGAAATAAGGCAGTCAAAGCAAGACAAGTATCACATGATCTTACTCATATGTGGAACCCAATTAATAAAGTAAACTGATGAACAGAATGGATCCAGTGATCTAAAAGCATGGAGCAGACTGGGAAATCTCAGAGGGAAACCATGGTATAACTGGTGGGTGGGAAGAGGTCAACCAACAAACTCGTATGCACAGAGGCTTAATTTAGGAAACGGACAACAGGATGGTGAAGGCCTGGGGCACCAGGGGCAGCTAGAAGGTGTCAATGGGGGACACAAGGAGACATAAGTAACACCTTCAACAATAAAGGTACAATTCAAAGAAAAAAGAATTAGGACTTGGACCCACAAACACTTGTGAATATGGACCCTGAGTCACCATCTTCTCTCAAGAGTGGTCAAGACCTCAGCTATGAAATACTCTGCCTCATGAATATGCAAAGGAGAGGAGGCAGACCAGGATAAATACTGGTGAGTCTGTTCCCTGAGGGCATCACCCACAGCCACAACCTCCCCTACAGAAGTGCTCCCAGCACAGCCCTCACCATGGACTGCAGCTGGAGAACCCTCCTCCTGGTGGCCATGGCGATAGGTAAGGGGTTCCTGTCCTGTTTAAGGAGGGTCCAGGGAGAGTGCAGGGGGATTGCACTCACTCCTGTCTCCTCCCACAGGTGTCCACTCCCAGGTGCAGCTGGTGCAGCCTGGGGCTGAGGTGAGGCAGCCTGGGGCCTCTGTGAAGGTCTCCTGCAAGGCTTCTGGATACACCTTCACCAACAAATGGATGCACTGGGTGCGACAGGCCCCAGGACAGGGGCTTGAGTGGGTGGGGAATTTTTACCCTGGCGATGGAGACACAAGCTATGCACAGAAGTTCAGAGGCAGAGTGTCCATGACCACAGACAAGTCCACAGGCACAGCCTACATGGAGCTCCGCAGCCTGAAAACCGAGGACACGGCCATGTATTACTGTGCAAGAGACACAGTGAGGGGAAGTCAGTGTGAGCCCAGACACAAACCTCCCTGAGGAGACAGCTGGGCTGGGACGCAGGGAACTTCCATGACCAGCAGGGGCGCTCAGGAGCAGCATAGGGCCCTGACAAGTAGCAGGTGGAGAGAAAGAAGACACCATTTCCCGCTCCTTCTTAAATTAGTTGTGCTCAGAGGCTCAGCCACAGAGCCCACAGGAAGCCCTGTCCTAGGTCTAATTTAGGGATTGTGTTTGTGAATAAAAAGGTGGCTCTGTCCTAAATCTGACAAAATTCATTGACTGACAGGACCCTCACAAGAGGCTCTGATCACATATTCCCTGAGGCACGCCCCAGGCCTCTTACTTCTTTACTAAAAGGCTCCTCTTTGCCTGAAGCACCCTGTCCATGGTTCCTCTGCATCTGGGTTCACACACCTGTGACATCACCATGACCACCCTCAGGTAGCACCTCCTGTTCACTGTCCTACTATCCAGTCCCCTCAGTGATCTCTCCCACCTCCATGTCACTCCTCACGTTTCCTCCTTAACTTCAAATGCACAAACGCAGCTGCAAAAGGTTATTCTCTGGAGCATTGGAAGTCTTGCTTCCCAACAGTTCTTGTCCGTTTGACTCCAATAAAATCTTATAAAACATTCCCTACCTGTTTGGACATTTCTTACATCAACCTGTTGGCTTTTATTCATTTATAACGTACGTTCACATAGGTTTCTTCCCCGTGTGGAGAGGGAAGTGCACACAGTTATAACAACCTGCTACCTGGATGGGATGGGTTCAAATGAGTTCACAGGTGTTGGAGATAAGACAAGTTTGCTGTTGGTTGTCATGGACGTAAATGTACCAGCTTTTTCCAGTTCTGCAGGTGTGACTGTGTGGTTGAGCATAGACCAATGAGCCAGGAGGTTATGGTTCGATTCCTTGGTCAGGGATCATGTCTGGTTTGTGGTCTGGATTCTTAGGGGGTGTGGCAGGAGGCAGCCTATGAATGATTCCCAGCATTGATATTTCCATGGCTCCGCTGGCTTTATCTCTGGAGTCAAGAAAAGGGAATAAAGAAGGAGAAGGAAAGAAAGGCCTCTTCCCCAGTTGTACCTTCTCCCCTGTGACACTCTGGCAGGTTCTTATGCTGGTTGAATTGGCATAAAATTCACAACATAAATAGGCCACTTTGAAGTCCTTGGCATGAACACCTCTAAGGCTGTTGAGTATATTTTCTTGGAGAGACAACTCACAGCGTTTTATTCATTAATCCATTTCACTCCATAATGCACCATCTTGTTCCTGGCACCGTTAATGCTACTGTCATTGTTTCCCTTGGAGAAGACCTTGCTTCTAAGAAATCTGAGTTGGATTTTAGTTAAGTAACTTTAACATATTTTACCTTACCAAAAAGCAACCCCTAAAAGCTAATATGGAGGTGTTATGGGTAAGGAGTTTTAGTCAAAAGGTGGGAGCACAGGTAAACCAACAAGCAATTTTAGTGCATGGTTTAAACCAGATGGCAGGGAGAGAGCACCAACAAAGCTAAGGCCTTAGAGAAGGTACATAGCAGGACCCTGCCAAGTAGGTTGGTCTGCAGAATGGGAAAAGTACAACCTGTGCCATGCCAGCATAGCCAAAATTTCAGTGAGCCTGGAGAGAGAGGTGGGAAAGGATTAAAGAAAAGACAGACCAAGAGCATACAGCTGTGGCTTGGTGGATCTCCTGTGCCTGGATGAGGCTCCAAAGAAGGATCCAGCCAGAAAGCTGAGGCTTTATTTTGTACTCAGAGGAAAATGGGTAGTGGTCACCATAGTTACAATGTTCTTGTAAGTTTCACTTGTTTTGGCAGCATTTGCTGGACCTCCCAGGGCCCATTAGCTACCCAGGAAGGATGGAGGGGGGTGGCTACAAGGCCAAGCTTAAATATGCTAAGAGAGCTCTGCACTCTAAGCTGACAGGTTTGTGGTTCTGCCACTGGTCAATCCTAGGCTTAACTCTATAGGCACTCCCAATAACAACCTTTCCTACTCAAACCCAAGCAGAGAAGATGACATAATGAGTAACTAGAGAGTCGGGACTTTCCAAAAAACAGAAAGGCAGAGTAACACATCACCCTTGAAAGAGCGAGCTGGGTGTCAGTGCAGGGAACAGTGTGGATGCCTTCTTTAGGCTTGTTTTTGGCGTGTTGGTCTGTGAGCAATGAAGATGGAGAGGGAGGCTCTCCCACAGGGAACATCTGCAGGAACCAGATTAGATGAGCCCGACCATTGGAGATGCCTGCAGACTTTCACAGTCCCTAGGCACACAGGACTCTCCCCATGAATCAGCCAGGCATGACATCCCCAGTGCACAGAAGGATGTGATGATGATCCACCAAGTGCTGAGTGACAGGCCCAGGGGCCTGAAGCTCTGATAAGGAAGACTCTGAGCCAGAAGACAACCCCCGTGTAAGAGCCAGAGGAGAGGAGAGCGTGATGACCATGACCCAGAAACGAATGCCCCCCAGAGAGAAGCCTCATCGCTTGCCGCCTTCCCCATCCCTGCAGCACATCCCCTGGAGAATATCTTTAAGGGTTTATTTGAGCCAAACTTGATCACAGGAACAGTGAGTCCAGATTCTTCTGTCCCCGGGATCGGGGGTCACCAAATCCAACAATGAAATCAGGGACCAGAAGGTTTAAGCAAAAGCATGGACACTTATTACAAGCAGATTCAGGTCCCCGCATGGGGAGGGGCCCCTGATGGGCCACCCCTGAAGCCTATGGTCTCGGGTGTATATGGGCCACCAGCCTGCTCCGTGTCCACCCGTGTGCCAACCAGATTGGCCCTCATTGTTCCTGCCCAGCAAGGGGCCTGCATGTTCCCTGTTCCCTTGTGTGAGATCACCTTCCTGTCCCAGGCCCTCCCTCAATTCCTAGGCCTCCCACTCTGAGTCCAGAAACATTCTGCTATTGCTGCCTGGTTGGTGCCTGTGCTTAAGCTGCTCAGATTGCCATGGCTGCCCCTGCCTACAATCCGCCTGCCTTGGTTTCCCATGGACCCTGCCCTGTCTGCCTGCCCGTCAAGCTAACTCCCCTCAAAGCCAACCCTTCTGGACGTATGTCTGGGGTCCTCCAGGAATAGGAAGCTCATCTTCCTAAAACACAGGCTCTCCTTACAAACACCAGAGTCACTGCTCAGCCCGGGCCCTTCCTACCGCCTATGCTGGCCTGGGATGGGCACTGCCCACTCTGTTCTCTCTGTTGTTGGTAGATTTTCATGCTGTTTGCTCTTTTCCTTCTCATTCTCTGTTTGTTCTAAATGAGCCACTGAGCAGAAGGGGCAGAAGCAAAATGGTGGCGTAGGCACCTCCAAACTCTTGTTCCTTCACAAAAATATTAAACAAACAAACAAACAAAAACGTCACCAAAATAATGAAACTCTCAGAACTGGCATCTGTCGGGCTCTGAAACACAGTCAGACTAGCAGCAACTGAGCGAACCCCGAGTCAAGTACATGCTACTCAGAGAGGGAAGGAGCTGGGCTGGTTTGGCTCAGGGGCTGAGCATTGGCCCAGGAACCATCAGGTTATGGGTTTGACTCCCATTCAGGGCACAGGCCCTGGGTGGCAGGATCAATCCCCAATAGGAAGCATGCAGGAGGGAGCCGATCAATGATTCTCTCTGATCACTGATGTTTCCATCTCTCTCCCCTCCTTTCTTCTGTGAAATCAATAACTATATTTTAAAATAAGAATAAAAAGTGAAAAGGAAAAGAAGGAAGGCTTCATGGTGTTTGAAATGCTCATGCCTCCCCTCCACAGTGTCATCACACTCTCCAAGTGGTGGTGGCCGCCTTCCCAGAGGAACAAGGGACCACAGTCCCAGATCCCTGTGCCTGTCTGTCCTCACCTGGGCTGTTGGAGGATGGACACAGATGGCCGCTCTCCTTTAAGAAGGGAGGTGCTCACCTGCCCCCAAGGACCATGAGGCTCCTCAACTCTGTACCCAGGGTTTTGTTCCAAGAGCCATCATACTTCTTTTTTATCTTTTTTCATCCTCACCCAAGAATATTTTCCATTGCATTGCAGAGAGAGGGGATGAGTGGGAGGGGAAGAGAGAAGCATTGATGTGAGAACACATCAACTGGGTGCCTTGTGCACATGCTCCAACGATGATAAGGGCCAGGAAGGGGCTTGCAAGCCAGGTACATGCCCCTGACCAGAATCAAACCTGAGACCCTTTGGTTCAAAGGACAACATTCTATCCACTGACACAAACTGGCCAGGGCTAGAACTCCATTAAAAATTATTTATTTGTTATTCAACAATAGTATTTTATTGTTGAAAGTATCACATATGTCCCCTTACCATTAATCTCCTCCAGCCTGCCCCTACAATCTCATAGGGCTCCATGTGTAAATGATGGAAATTTTCCATTGTGAGAGGCTTGGAAATAGGGCTTTTGCACAAGGACAGCAGGGAAGTTTATGGAAATGTGTGCTTTTGGGAGGGAGCTGTGTGCTTGTGAGAGTGGGAGCAGGTTAGAGACAGAGGCTGAGGCAACAGCATTCCACCTAACCTCTCCTGCCCCCTCACATGCATATGTTAGAGTTTTGTGGAGGATCTGATTGTGGAAAATAACAAGGAGAATCTTTCCGTCTCAAAAATAAAAGCTTCATTCAATGCAAGTTCTTATTCCCAAACCCCAGAAAGACAGCAAGAGGAAGTCCCATCCACGCACATATGGGGGAGCACCCCTGGGTCCTCATTGAAACCAAAGGAAGGAGTAATCTCAATCCTGGAATCTGCCCCCAAAGGAATAGGGTCAGGGTGAGGGGTCTCAGGAAAGCAGGGAGGGAGGGAGGGTCAGGACGGGACCCCATGTGGGCAGCATCCTTGAGTCCTTTCCCATCTGGGGTCAACCCTAGGATGACAAGGTCAGGCATGAAGCCCAGGATCACAGCTGCAGCTTATATGAAGACTCCATGCAAATGGGGCTCTCCTCCTGCTCATAAAAGGGTTCTCTTGTTTGGCATGTTGGGGAGACACCCAGAGCCCAAGCGCCTGAGATAGGACCCAGCAGCTCCACCATGGACTTGGTGCCAAGTTGTGTTTTCCTCCTGATCATTTCTCAAGGTCATTGTCAGGAGTGGGGAGCTCTGAGCCTTGTGCCTGTGCCTGTTTGTGCTTCCATGCGATTCTAAGTGCCCCTGTGTCTCTGTGTTTACAGGTGTCCAGTGTGAGGTGCAGCTGGTGGAGTCTGGGGGAGGCGTGGTGCAGCCTGGGGGGTCTCTGAGGCTCTCCTGTGTACCTTCTGGATTCACCTTCAGTAGTTATGGCATACACTGGGTCCACCAGGCTCCAGGGAAGGGGCTGCAGTGGGTTTCATACATAAATGCTGGCGATGGTAGCACATACTATTCTGACTCTGTGAAGGGCCACTTCACCATCTCCAGAGACAACACCAAGAACATGCTGTACCTGCAAATGAGCAGCCTGAAAGCCAAGGACAGGGCTGTGTATTACTGTACAAGACACACAGTGAAGGGAAGTCAGTGTGAGCCCAGACACACACCTCCCTTAGGAGACAGCTGGGCTGGGCTGTAGGGGGAATCCAGGACACCAAGGGTCGCTTAGGACACACAGCACAGAGAGCAGCCCCAGAAGCAGGGGCAATGGAAGGGTGAGGGAAGGGCCTTCCTGTTGGGCTCAGGGATTTCCTCTCAAGGTCTCAGCTGCCTCCAGGGAGGGCTCTTCCTTCTCATGTTTTCACTGCAGACAACAGTGAAGAAGGCCATTGTGTTGCAGGTGATATGGCAGCAGTGACGAGGACTCTCCTTCACCAAGTCTCCTTCACAAATTCTAAAAGTGGCTTTTGTCACTCTTTTCAGTCTTTTGCTGATGAGTGTGAACTCCACAGCTGGGTTGCTGGGATTGGGGTGTGTGCACAGCTCTGCATGCCTCCCTTGAGGGCACAGCTCCCTCAGTGTCTGACTCTCCCTGTTCCCTCCCACTCTTGATTCCAGGGAGATCCCAGGCCCTCCCTCTGCTGAAAGGCCTGAGCACACTCAGGGATGCGACCTCACTCATCCTCTCTGGGTCCACATTAACCCCCAGAAGAGCTGTCAGCTCAATGCTCCAAAGACAGGGAGCCACACATCCACCCTCACAAAGGCCCTGCTGTCTATCAGGAAGCAGTGCTAACCCATGGCAGGGACAGGTGACCCTGAGGGCTGGGATGTGCATCATTGAACTCCTCCTCCACCTTCCCTCCTGGAGCCAAGGTTTTCTAGCTTTACTGTGGTGAGATGTGCATCGGAGCACGTTGGAAGCCGAGGAGCATCCATGGGACACCTGTATCCATACCGTCTTCTTACTACTTGTCCAGGAGACACAGTCACACAGACACACAGAGTCACACACATATACAGACTCAGACATACACAGTCACACACTCATTTTTGGAAAAGGCATGCATTCACACATGAACAGTGATATAAAACTGTTCATGTCATTACACATTGTACATTACAAATTCTATATTAGAAAATGTAGTTATATTTAATTCTCTTGGATGATATGTAAAATAAATATGCAATGTGCAAGCAACTACCATTTCAACACTGACCACAACCTGTGAAGATCAACAGCTGTATTTCTCAGTCCACTAAGTAGGAGCTCAAATGAGGAGTTTAATCCAAACTTTGCTAGATTGCTACAAAATGTAAAATTATAATTCAAATAATAATGAAAACCTTCCACCAAATAAAAGCCAAGGTCCAAATGAACTCAAGGGTGAATTCTATCAGAATTTCAAATAAAAATAAATAACTGTCTATCAATTATTCCTGAACACTTCCAAGAATTAAGGAAAGAGACAACACTTCCAAACAGATTTATTAAGATGACCATTACACTCATATCAAAGTCAAGGAAAAACATAGAAAAATCACAGGTCAATATCCCTGATGAAATTACATGCAAAAACATTTTAAAATATGCCAAGAACCTAAACTGCACAGTGAAAGGGTCATTTACAACAATCAGGTGGGATACCGTCCTAGCATGCAAGGATGGCACAATGTATATCAATCAGTAACTGCTACATCTCATCCACAGAATGAAGGATACAGTATACCATCGTATAAATAGATATAGAATAAACCCTTTAAAATTGGGAATTGCTTCAGAATTAAAATCCTTAGCAGACTAGGTGTAGAAGTGTTGGACCTCAATGTAATAAAGGCCACATGTGAAAAGCCAACAAGTGACATCAAACCACACGGAGAAAATTTCAAAGTTTTTCTTCTTACGTCAGGACCAAGATAAGGGCTCCCCTGTGACTACTTTATTCGTCAAAACAAGAAGTCCTTGTCAGAATAAGTAGGCAAGAAAAGGCCATTTCAAATGTCCAAATCAAAAAGAAACGAGTTAAAATGTTTCTCCTTATCTGTAAGCAGATGACAGGATCTTGTACATAGAAAACCCTAAAAACTGTGTAAGAAGTTAGTAGAACTGGAATCCAGGAAAGATGTAAGGTACGAAATCAACACACAAATGGCTGGTACCCCTGCTCCCTCTGAACAGAGTGTCTCCATGGCTCCAGTAAATATGTAGCTGTTTCAGAGAAAAGTGAGGAAAGGAAACATGAACTGGCTAAATGGAGATGACAACCTGATGAGACAAGAACCCGAGAAGTGTGTGCCCTCAGTCTTGGTTAATCCCTCCTTATGTTCCCAGGGAGCTCTCTCCCAATTTGGCACTGGGTCAGGTGTGGGTTCCAGTTAACCCCCATCCTGTGGGGACAGTGGTCACATGCAGAAATGAGCTCTCCAATAACAAGTATTTATCACCTAGACTTAATTATTCCTAAACTATTTCTGACAACTTCCCCTCAACATACATGACGGAGGTTCTTCTGTGTCCCAATGTATGAACCTGGGTCTATAACAGAGAGTAGAGCGATACCACCACAAAGGAGGCCGTGCAGCTGCTACACGTCCAGCATCAAACTGCCCTGAAAGAATAGGACCCGGGAGCTCTGTTTGTGTCTCCCTAGTTCATGCTTCTGGTTCCCAGGGACACAAACAGAGGCTGCACTTCCCCCAATACTTGGTCCAATGGCTCTAGAGTCACAATTGGGTCTTAGTTTGTCCTATGAACGCTCTGTAGGACAAAGAGTGTCAGAGGAAACTTCCTGTCTCCTGAAGATGAACATCCTTCTCTTTTACTTCTTTCTCAGGTGGTGAGGGTTGATTTCCCTTGGTTGTCATTACTGGTGACTGTCAAAGGCATCTGGCATTTTAAACCTTCTCTTTTTCTTTTAAGACAAAGTTCTCTCCTGGGTCTCTGTACAAGTCTCCTGTAGCAGGTGGGTCCAGTGGGAGGGCACACACCAGATGCAGGGTTCACTATTTCCACATGTGGACACTTGAACCAGCTTCAGACCTACTTAGAATTTTGTATTTATTTACTGAAATGTTATCATGACCACAATCCTCCCACAGGACACTCTCACCAGCACGGTGGCACTGCCCTCCCTGTAGGTCTTCCTCCCAGAGCTCCCTATATAGCAGAAGGACATGCAAATAGGGCCCCTTCTCCCCATAAAAACCAGCCACAATCCTGCAGCTCTGGGACCGGAGCCCAGCCCTGGGATCACAGGTGTTCCCTTTCCCTGATCAGGACTCAAAACAGACCACTCACCATGGGTCCTGGGCTCAGCTGGGTGTTCCTTGTGGCTCTCTTAAGAGGTAATTTATGGAGAACAAGAGACACTGAGTATGTGAGTGGACATGAGTGACACAAACAGTGGATGTGTGAGCATTTCCTGATCAAGCCATCTCTGTTTTTGCAGGTGTCCAGTGTGCGGAGCAGCTGGCAGAGTCTGGGGGAGGCCTGGTGCAGCCTGGGGGGTCTTTGAAGCTCTCCTGTGCAGCCTCTGGATTCACCTTCAGTAGCTACTGGATGAATTGGGTCTGCCAGGCTACAGGGAAGGGGCTGGAGTGGGTCTCACGCATTAGTAGTAGTGGTGGTAGCACATACTACACTGACTCTGTGAAGGGCCGCTTCACCATCTCCAGAGACAACGCCAAGAACACGCTGTACCTGCAAATGAGCAGCTTGAGAACCAAAGACACTGCCATGTGTTACTGTGCAAGAGACACAGTGAGGGGAAGTCAGTGTGAGCCCAGACACAAACCTCCCTGAGGAGGCAGCAGGGTGGAGCTGCAGGGAGAATCCAAGACACCAGGAGGCGCTGAAAACCTTAGGTCCCTGCTCAGAGGCTGTCCCTGGAGGGGTGGTAAGGGCTTCCTATTGGGGTCAATGCATTTTTTCTCTCCTAGTGTCCCTGGGGCAGGTCCTGCTTCTTTCTCTGTGTCCTTAATTAGAATCTCTGCAGGAAAAAAGCAGGAAGTGGCTGTGTTTCAGATCTGGTCGAGTTCTCCTCTGTGTCCTTCCTGTCACCAGGTTCCTGATGGTCACTCTCTGGGTTGACAAGGAAAACATTGTAGGGATCCCTGTCCCCTCCCTGAAAGCAAAGTTCTCCTCCCTCCACACAGTGCTGAGCAGGGAACACATAGTCCCGGCCCCAACCTCACCTAAGGGTGGTCAGCCCCTCACTCTGCCCCAGGAGGTGCCCTTTGGGGGCAGTTAGCTGCTTGTCTCTAACTGACTTGGCTGCACATGGAGGTGGAGGTCGGGCCCTGCAGGCGCTGCCTCTCTGTGAGCCTGGAAGTGCCCACCTCTCCGTGTGCCCCACATGAAGGTAGGAAGCCCTGCTGGGCCCTGTTCCCTGTGGGTCTCAGAACCTGGTCCCAGGGGAAGGTGTCCCAACACCTGTCCCGATTCCCCTGGAGAACCACCTGCATCCTGGGAACCTGCTGGAGAGGGACCTGGTCCCAACTCCCTCTGCTGTGCCTCCAGCTCCACAGACTCTACCCCATCCTCACCCTCTGTCCTCTGCTGCCCACACTCTCACCCCATGGGGCCTGCACAGGACGTCCCGTGTGGATGTGTCTGCCCTCCCCTTCCTGCCCTGGTAGGTTTTGCCTTAAATGCAGCCCCATGTCACCAACCCATGCCCATCTTCAGTGCCAGGCCCTCCCTGCAACGCTAGGGCCACTCAGCCAAGCTTCTGAACTCAGGTGTGATGTCAGGTGGACACACAGCTGAGCACTGACCTCAGAGCACCTCCAACAGCTCACACATGTGCTGAGGGAACTCCAGGGGCCTGTGAGCTCCACAGCATCCTTGTGGACAAGCCCATTGCCACTGGGTCAGAGGACAGTCATTGAATGGCTGAACCCTGGTCACCTATAAGGTTGCCAACAACCTACTGAGTAGACCCCAGGTACACTGGAGCTCTGTGAATCCTAAAAGTGCAGGAACAGCCCTGCCACTGTGGCTCAGTGGTTGAGCGGTGACATGTGAAGAGGAGGTCACTGTTTGATTCAGGGTCAGGCACAAAAGCAGGTTGCTACCAACATCCTCAGTTGGGATATGCAGGAGGCATCCAATCAGATATTCTCTCTTATCATTGATGTTTCTGTCTCACTCTCACTCTCCCTTCCTCTTTGATATCTATTGAAAATATTTGAATGAATAAATGAAAGTGTTGCAGGTGTGGTTGGCAGTATGGGGGTATATGCGAATCAACTCATCAATGTTTCTCTCTCACATCAATGTTCCTCTCTCTCCTTCTCTCTTTCCTTTGCCTTTAAAATCAATGAACATGTCCCCAGGTGAGGTCAAAGAAAAGAAGACCCCACTTGGATCCTGTGGCTCAGCACTTGTGCGTGGACACATGAACCAAGAAGTCACTGGTTTAATTCCTGGTGAGGGACATGATGGGGTCGGTCTCTATTCCCAATGGGGCCCAAGCAGGAGGAAGCCAATAGATATTTTTTTTCTCATGGATGTTTCTATCTCTCCATGCTGCTCCCCTCCTCTCTCTGAAAAATATCATGAAAATTGTATTTTTAAAAAAGTTTTACATATGAATCTATTTCTACATCTATATCTAAATATCTAGATCTATATCTATATCTGTACCTGTATATTTATATTGATCTTATCCCTTTAGGAGTCACTGATTGTTCCCACATGCTACTTCCTGACCTCCTCCTGCAGCACAGCCCCTGCTGTGGAAGGAGAGACCCCTTGGCATGGTGACCAGGACCCCAAGGAAGTCCTTCCAAGAAAAGCCCCAGAAACCGGGACCTCCCTCACCTCTTGCCCTTTGTATGTGTACACACATCCCCTATGCAAATGCCCACATGGCCAGCAGACACACACATAGTTAGCGTCCACTTAAATGCAGGGCCTCCTCATTCTGGAGAATGCTTTCTGGGGATGAGGACCTCACCTGCAAGACATGACTCCCCTGTGGCTCTTCCTCTTCCTGCTGTAAGCTCCCAGATGTGAGTGACTCAGGGCTTAGATATGAGGAGATGGGGACCCTGCATCTGAGCCCAGGACTCCCTGTGTTCTCTCTCTCCCAGGTGTCCTGACCAGGTGCAGCTGCAGGAGCTGGGTCCAGGACTGGTGAAGCCCTCACAGACCCTCTCCCTCACCTGCACTATCTTTGGATTCTCCATCACAACCACTGGTTACTGCTGGGGCTGGATCTGCCAGCCCCCAGGGAAGGGGCTGGAGTGGATGGGGAGTATAAGTTATAATGGAAACACTTACTACAGCCCCTCCCTCAAGAGCCGAACCTCCATCTCCAGAGACATCTCCAGGAACCACTTCTCCCTACAACTGAGCCCTGTGACCAGGGAGGACATGGCCGTGTATTACTGTGCAAGAGACACAGTGAGAGGAAGTCAATGTGAGCCCAGACACAAACCTCCCTGAGGAGACAGCTGGGCAAGGCTGCAAGGATTTCAGGAGGAACACAGACATGAGGACCAGCTCAGTAGCTGGGACCTGGGGGATATAGTCTCTGATGACCTGGTCGGTGGTTTTATTCTCCAGGAGTAACACCCTCCTCTGGGACTCACAGCCCCTCCCCTTTATTCCTTATGTTTCCTTTCACACCATCTTAGAGGAGATCACTTTCCTCCTCTGACCCATTGATCAGCCAGAATGAGGCCTTAGTGTTTCCTTTGGTCCCTCCTCGAGGATACATGGCCTTGTGAAGGAGCCACTGGGGACATTGTTGGGCAGTGACCAGAGGAATGTTACTGCAGCCCCAGCAACCAAGAAGCTCAGCTGTGCTAACAAAAGGACAGTCTTCTGTCAGGAGCTGCTGTTGGATGAAACACACAAGGGCTTTAGTCTCTCAGACAGGAGTGCATAGAACTGGTCTGTATTTTGAATTTCTAGAGGTTAAGAAAGTAAGAACATCTGCAATGAATAATACGTGGAGTAAGAATAACACTGTAGATTACATATAGGAGAACGTTAAGAAATCTAAGGAAACTCTCCAAAACGGAACACAGAATAAATTTTCCACATAATAGCCAGTGTCAGGAATGTAAGAGACAATAAAGCAGTCAAATAACTTATATAAAAGACTGAGCAACCAATGGTCCGAACAACCAAACGACCATTTGAACAGTTGCTATGATGTGCACTAGCTACCAGAAGGAAAACACTCAAAGCAGGTGCTGTCCCTTGGTGCTCAGTGCACTCCAACAGCATGAGCACAACACAGGTGACTGAACAGAAGGCTCAATAATGGAGGTCATACCTGGGGCAGCACATTTCTCTCCCATTTCTGAAGCAGCATGCTAATGAACAATAGCAGGTGAGCAGGGCCAGGATGAGCTGGATAGGTATGGCACCCAGGCCAGGTTCCGGCTCCTGCCTGAACACCTGCCACTTGGTGCACTGCCACATCCCTCAGGAATGTCAGACTGCTGGTTTTGGCCCTAACCCCACAGGCCCCTAATGGTTCCGAATTGTGAGAGAGTGCAGACCAGACTGAGGGACAATATCCATGCATGAATCCATACACCACACCTCTAGTATATACATGGAATTGGAATCTCAGCAAGAGGAGAGAGGGGGCACCAAGAAAAATGTTTGAAGAAATTATAGCAAATGTAAACTATGTATGTAAACTATAAAGATGTAAACTATAAAGACATCTTTATATGTAAACTATAAAATGTAAACTATAAAGACATCTAAGAACACCAATGTACTCATTAAATGAACAACATTAAATCAATGCACAATGAAGTCAACCTGGTGAAAAAGATAAAATGCCCACAGGCAGCAAAGAACAAAGCACCCAGGAGTCAAGGAACAAGATTAATATAAACATCAAAGGTCACACGAAAAACTACCAAAACCAGAAGACAATGGAGTAGCAACTCAAAGAGCTGAAGGAACAAATAGAAGTCATCAATGTAGAATTCTAAAGTAACAGAAAATCTATTTGAAAACTGGATGAAAATGAAATTACAAAATATCAATTTTGTGAGCTGCAGCTAGAGCGGTGCTTGGAGGGAAATGGATAGCATTAAATGCTTAGGAAGGAATAAATATATTTAAATCAATCATCTAAGGTTCCACTTTAAAAAATTGGGAAGGACTGAGAACCAAATTGGGACGGAGACAAGTGTATGTTCTCCCTGCCTCCCACAACCACATGAAATGCACAACTAAATTAGAGAACAGCTATCTTTCTGGACTGGGTTGGATTCCTGATCAGGGCACTTGCCTGGGCTCCTGCCTGGACCCCAGTCAGGACTTGCAGCAGACACATGATCATTGATCCTCTCTCATCACTGACATTTCCATCTCCCTCCAATTCTTCCTCTCTGAAATCAATGAAAATATATTTTAAATCAAGAATAAAAAATGAAAAGGAAGAGAAGGAAGGCTTTGTGGTATTTGACCTGCCCATGCCTCCCCTCCCCAGCGTGATCGCACTTTCCAAGTGATGGTGGCCGCCTTCCCAGAGAAACAAGGGACCACAGTCCCAGATTCCTGTGTCTGTCTGTCCTCACCTGGGGCTGTGGGAGGATGAACACAGGTGGCCGCTCTCCTCATAGAAGGCAGGTGCTCACTTGCCCCCAAGGAGGACAAGGTGCCTCAACTCTCTACCTAAGGTTTTGTTCCAAGAGCCAACATATTCCCTATTTATCTTTTTTCATCCTCACCCAAGGATATTTCCCATTGCTTTTCAGAGAGAGAAAAGAGGGAGGGGAAGAGGGAAACATTGATGTTTGAGAAACACATCACCTGATTGCCTCCTGCATGTCCCCTAACCAGGGCAAGGGTGAGGGAGATGTCTGAAACCTAGGTATCTGTCCATGACCAGAATTGATCCTGAGACCCATTGCTTCATAGGCCAACACTCTATCCACTGAGTCAAAATGGTTAGGGACAAGTCTACATTTTTAAAAATTAATTATTTTATTTATTTCTAATTAATAATTTTTTGTTAAAAATATTACATATGTCTTCCTTTTCCCCCATTAAGCCCAGCTAGCCAGCCCCAACCACACATCAGGGCCCCATATGTAAATGATGGAAATTCTCCACTTTGAGAGGCAGGAAACAGGGCTTTTCCACATGAACATCAGGGAAGTTGAGGGAAATGTATGCTTTTGGGAGGCAGCTGTGTGTTTGTGAGAGTGACAGCACGTTAGAGACGGAGGCTGAGGCCACAGCGTTCAGCCCAGCCTCTCCTACCTCCTCAGATGCATATGTTAGAGTTTTGTGGAGGATCTGATTGTGGAAAACAACAAGGAGAATCTTTCAATCTCAAAATAAAAGCATCATTCAATGCAAGTTCTTATTCCCAATCCCAGAAAGCAACATGGCCCACGGCGGGTGAGGAGGAGCGAGAGGAAGCCCCATCCACATGCCTCTGGGGAGCACCCCTGGGTCCTCATCAAAACCCCAGGAAGGAGGACTCTCAATCCTGGAAGCTGCCCCCAAAGGGTCAAGGTGACAAGTCTCAAGAAAGGAGGGAGGAAGGGCGGGTCAGGATGGGACATCCTTATGGCCAGCATCCTTCAGTCCTTTCCCATCTGGGGTCACCCCTAGGATGACAATGTCAAGCATGCAGCCCAAGATCACAGCTGCATCTTATATGCAGACTCTATGCAAATGGGGCTCTTCTCTTGCTCATAAAAGGAGGCCCTTGTCTGTCATGTTGGGGAGACACCCAGAATCCAAGCACCTGAGACAGGACCCAGCAGCTCCACCATGGACTTTGATGCCAAGCTGTGTTTTCCTCCTGATCATTTCTCAAGGTCATTTTCAGGAGTTGGGAGCCCTGATCCCTGTGCCTGTGCCTCTTTGTGGTTCTATGTGATTCTAAATCCCCCTGTGTCTGTGTATTTGCAGTTTCCAGTGTGATGTGCAGCTGGTGGAGTCTGGGGGAGGCATGGTGCAGCCTGGGGGGTCTCTGAGACTCTCCTGTACAGCCTCTGGGTTCACCTTCAGTGGCTACTGGATGAACTGGGTTCGTCAGGCTCCAGGAAAGGGGTTGAAATGGGTATCAGCCATTAATGGTGATGGTGGTAGCACATACTACGCTGACTTTGTGAAGCGTCGCTTCACTATCTCCAGAGACAACGCCAAGAACATGCTGTACTTGCAAATGAGCAGCCTGAAAGTGGAGGACACAGCCGTGTATTACTGTGCAAGAGACACAGTGAGGGGAAGTCAGTGTGAGCCCAGACACAAACCTCCCAGAGGAGACAGCTGGGATGGGCTGCAAGGAGCACCCCAGACACCAGGGGGCACTCAGGACCCACAGCACAGAGAGCAGTCCCAGATGCAGGGACAGAGGGAAGGGGAGGGAAGGGCCTTCGTGTTGGGCTTAGGGATTTCCTCTCAAATCCTCAGCCCTCCAGTGAGGTCCCTTCCTTCTCATGTTCTCACTGCAGACAACAGTGAAGAAGGGCATTGTGTTTGCAGGTGACATGGATACGGTGACCCGAACTCTCCTTCACCAAGTCTTTTACTTTCTGTTTCTCTTTCCTTGCAAGGAGTCCATCCTCAGGGCTCTCGTTGTCCTGGTTTTCTGAAATGTTCCCACCAAGAGAGACCGCAGCTCAGCCCAGGCCCCTCTGTGCTGACCTCAGGCCCACCTACCCGCACCTTTCCCTCTCACAGGCCCACATATGCCATCAGGACCAGGATCATCCCCAGGACCTCCCACCACAGCTCTCCATCCTACCTACCTATTGGATGAAACACACAAGGGCTTTGATCTAACAGACAGGAGTGGATAGGACTTGCTTATATTTTCAATTTTTAGAGGTTAAGAAAATGAGAACATCTGCCGGGGCCGGTTGGCTCAGTGGATAGAGCCTCGGCCTGGGGACTAAATGGTCCCAGGTTCAATTCCGGTCAAGAGCATATACCTTGGTTGTGGGCACATCCCCAGTGGGGGGTGTGCAAGAGGTAGCTGGTCGATGTTTCTCTCTCATTGACGTTTCTAACTCTCTGTCCCTCTCAATTCCTCTCTGTATAAAATCAATGAAATATTTTTTAAAAAAGAAAAGAAAATGAGAACATCTACAGTAAACAATACATGGACTAAGACTAACACTGCAGATTAAACATATGCGAACTTCAAGAAGTCTAAGGAAACTCTCCAAAATGGAACACAGAATAAATTATCCACAGAATAGCCATGCCAGGAATGTAAGAGATAATGAAGCAGTCAAATAGCTATATTGATAGAAGCATAATATGCAAATAGACCGAACAACCAAATAGCACAATGACCATCCAGACAACCTTCCAGACGACCACTATGACACACAGTGGTACCAAGCTAGCAAATTGGAGTGCAATGTGATTGGATGGGGGCCCCACTATTGCCCAACAATTGTCCTGAAGAGCGAGGCCCAGACACCCTCTGTGTGGTGATTGACTGCGGAGGGGGTCCCTGCCAAGGATCATCCCACAGAGGGAGGCCCAGGCAAGCCAAAGGATTGCAAACCCACACCTGTTTCCCACAGAGGGAGGTGACCTGTGGTGGGGGAAGGGAGCAGAACCACACAGAAGCCAAGCAGTGGCAGAAACTGGGGTGGGTGCAGCTGCCACAGCCAGAGGAAAGAAAGCTCCAATCATCCCTGATCACCAGGCAGACCTAGGGACCCTACCTGACGGGTCCTGGATTATGAAAGGGGGCAGACCGGGCTGAGTGACACCCCCTGTCCTGTGCATAAATTTCATGCACCGGGCCTCTAGTCTATATATGAAACAGTCTAAAGGACCCAATTACTGAACCACCATTTGACCAGTCGCTATGAAGCACACTGACCACCAGGGGGAGGAGGGAACGCTCAATGCAGGAGCTCCCTGTAGTGGTCAGTGCGCTCCCACAGCAGGAGCACTGCTCAGCTGAATAACAGAGGCCGGGCTTACAGCTATTGAGTGCAGCTGCAGCAGAGCAGGCTTCTCCCACCTACATGGCAGCACACTACTGAGTGACAGCGGGCACAGCAGGGCCAGGATCAGCTGGAGCACCCTGGCACCTGGCCCTGGCTCAGGCTCCTCCCTGGCCACCTGCTGCTTGGTGCACTACTACATCCCTCAGAGGATGTGGGACTGCTGGTGTTGGCCCTATCCCCCCACGGGCTCCTAGGGGTCCAAATTGTGAGAGGGTGCAAGCCACCCTGATGGACCATGCTGGTGCATTAATCCATGCACTACACCTCTAGTATATACATGGAATTGGAATCTAGAAAGAGGAGAGAGGGGGCACCAAGAAAAATGTATGAAGAAACCATCGCAAATAGTTTTTCAGAATTTGATATAAACACTAAAATCATCTCAGAACACCAAAGTACTTCAAGAAGAATGAAAATACACAACATTAAGTCATGGCACATTGAAGTCAAACTAGTGAAAAAGATAAAATGCCCAGGGAAGCAAAAAAAAAAAAAAAATCACCCATAAGTCAAGGAACAAGATTAAACATCAAAGGTCACATGAAAAATTATCAAAATGAGAAGACAATGGAGTAACGACTCAAAGAGCTGAAAGAACATTAAGAAGTCATCAACATAGAAATCTAAACTAATAGAAAATCTATTTGAAAACTGGATGAAAATGAAATTACAAAATGTCAATTTTGTGAGATGCAGCTAGAGCGGAGCTTGGAGGGAAATTGAGAGCATTAAATGCTTATGATAGGAAGGAATAAAGATCTTTAACTCAATCATCTAAGCCTCCACTTTAAATAATTTAAAAGGGGTGAGAACCAATTTGGAAGCAGAGGTAAATGCATGTTCTTCCTGCCTCCCACAACCACGTGAAATGCACAACTAAAATAGAGAACAGCCATCATTCCAGACTGAGTTGGCTTCCTCGTCAGGGCACTTGCCTGAGCTGCTGCCTGGACCATGAAGGAGGCAAGGGATTGATGATTCTCTCATCACTAATGTTTCCATCTCTCTCCCCTCCTTTCCTCTCTGAAATCAATAACAATATATTTTAAAATAAGAATAAAAAGTGAGAAGGAAGAGATATGGAAGGCTTTGTGGTATTGACCTGCCCATGTCACCTCTCCTCAGTGTGATCTCACTTTCCAAGTGGTGGTGGCCGCCTTCCCAGAGGAACAAGAGACCACAGTCCCAGAACCCTGTGTCCATCTGTCCTCCTACTGGGGCTGTGGGAGGATGGATACAGGTGGCTGCTATCTTCTGAGCAGGGAGGTGCTCACCTGCCCCCAAGGATGACGTGGTGCCACAACTCTCTACCCAGCATTTTGCTTCCAAGAGCTAACATATTCCTTTATTATATTTTTTCATCCTCACCCAAGGATACTTTCGCATTGCTTTTCAGAGAGAGAGTGAGGAGGGAGAGGAAGAGATAAACATTGATGTCACAGAAACCCATCAATAGGGTAATTCCTGCATTTGCCTCCACTAGAGCAAGGGCCATGGAGGGGCTTGCAACCTTAAGAGGAATGTAACCCAAGACCATTTGGTAAAAAGGCAACACTCTATTCACTGAGTGAGATCACTCAGGGCCAGGAATCCATTTTAAATTTTAATTTATTAATTAATTTTTTATATTTCATATTTTTAAATGTTTTATATATGAAAACATATAAAATAATTGTTGACTCCAGAGACAACATATTTCCACTTTTCCTCCATTAACCCCAGCCAGCCAGCCCCACCACATATCAGGGCTCCATGTATAAATGATGGAAACTCTCCACTATGAGAGGCTGTAAACATGGCTTTTGCACATGAACAGCAGGGAAGTTGAGGGAAATGTGTCCTTTGGGGAGGCAACTGTGTGCTTGTGAGAGTGGCAGCAGGTTAGAGACGGAGTCTGTGGCCCAGCCTCTCCTGCCTCCTCACATGCACATGTTAGAGTTTTTGGAGGATCTGATTGTGGAAAACAATAAGGAGAATCTTTCAGCTTCAAAATAAAAGCTTCATTCAAAGCAAATTCTTATTCCCAAACCCCAGAAAGCAATATGCCCACAACGGGTAAAGGGGAGCAAGAGGAGGCCCCATCCACGTGCCTCTGAGGGAGCAACACTGGGTCCTCATCAAAACCCCAAGAAGGAGGACTCTCACTCTTGGAAGTTGCCCCCAAAAGAATGGAGTCAGGGTGACAGATCTCAGGAGAGTAGGGAGGGAGGGAGTGGGATGGGTAAGGACAGGACCCCTTATGTCCAGCATCCTTGAGTCCTTTCCCATCTGGGGTTGCCCCAAGAATAACAAGGTCACGCATGGAGCCCAGGTCCCAGCTGCACCTTATATGCAGACTCCATGCAAATGAGGCTCTCCTCCTGCTCATAAAAGGGGGCTCTTGCCCAGAATGTTGGGGAGACACCCAGAACGCAAGCACCTGAGACAGGACCCAGCAGCTCCACCATGGACTTGGTGCCAAGCTGCGTTTTCCTCCTGATCATTTCTCAAGGTCATTGTCGGGAGTGGGGAGAGCTGAGCCCTGTGCCTCTGCCTGTTTGTGCTTCTATGCGATTCTAAATCCCCTTGTGTCTGTGTGTTTGCAGGTGTCCAGTGTGATGTGCAGCTAGTGGAGTCTGGGGGAGGCCTGGTGCAGCCTGGGGGGGTCTCTGAGACACTCCTGTGCAGCCTCCAGATTCACCTTCAGAGACTATGGCATGCACTGGGTCCGCCAGGCTCCATGGAAGGGGCTGGATTGGGTTGCATACCAGTACATTAGTAGTAGTGGCAGCAGTACCATATACTATGCTAACTCTGTGGAAGGCCCACTTTACCATTTCCAGAGACAATGCCAAGAACTTGCTATATCTGCAGGTGGGCAGCCTGAAAGCCGAGGACACAACCATGTATTACTGTTCAAGAGACACAGTGAGCGAAAGTCAATATGAACCCAGACAGAGCAGCCAGGTCGGGTGTGGCCAGGCCCGGAGCAGCCAGGCCTGGAACAGCTCGCTCCTCACCTGCCCCCGCCCCAAGGCTGCCTCTCAGACATGGCTGGAAACTGTTGCAGGAACTTGAGGGCTGCTGAATCAAGTGATGAAGGCTTAGATCTGGATGTGTTGAGTTAGTATAGCGCTGGGGTGTTGATCTGTGAGTGCCTTGGGTGGGGCCTGGAAGAGGTTGGTTGACCTATTTGGAAATGTCTTTTGTGTGAAGTGTATCATTGGGCATGTGGAGGTATTATTGATATGAGAAAATGCTAAGTAACTGATTTACTATCTGAAAAGGTATTTACTATCGGGGGAAGGGAGGGAGGAAGAGACTGAACATAAACTGTGCACCTATGGATGAGGACAATGGGGGATGGGGAGGGGGCGGAGGGTGGAGTGGGAACCTGGTGGAGAGGAAGAAATGAGGAACCTTTGTAATAATATGAACAATAAAAATTGATTTAAAAAATAAAAAAATAAACACCCCAGGCAAACACAAACACAAAAACAAAACAAAAACAAAAAAACCTACCTGCAGCCAAGGCGTTGACCACCAGAGGGCAATCAGGGTCCCTGAACACAAGATCCCAGCAGCAGGTGCAGTTGGAAGTTTGGGCTGGTTTCTGTCTGGTTTCCTCCTCATGTAACAGTTTCCCTCAGGGAACCTCTGGGTCCTGATTCTGCATTTACCTCTGACGTCTCTGAGTGAGAATGTCATTGTAACAGAAACAACTTCCTCACATGGACAAATCGCAGAGTCTTTTCAGACACTCCTGTGCCAAGTACCAGGGAATGATCAAATCTTCTGACCCAGGTCACCGAGACCCAACGAGGGGCTCCTCTGACTCGACAGGGCAGCTCAGCCCCACACGGCTCAGGGCCAAGCCAGCCAGCAAGAAGGATAAAGTACACAGTTGTATAAATATGTTAGTTCTTCTTTCCCTCTGGACCTCAAGCTTTTTATTAACACAATTGTCCTAAAGCAAGTTGGAGATATACACTTCAAAGGCTAGGGTTTCATAGGGTAGGGTTAACAGAAGAATTGCCAGATTGGGGAATAGCCTACAGCTGTTCACATGATTGGCCAACAGGAGGCAATAACATGTATGTTAAGATGCTTTACGCTGTCTGGCAGCAAACAAATATCCTATTCTGGTTTGCACGAGATGCTTCATAGCCATTGCAATAAGACATGCTGGAACTGGCTTCCAGCATAAATAGATACAGAATAAAGCCTTTAAATTTGAGAATCGTTTCAGAATTAAAATTCTTAGCAGATTAGGTGTAGAAGTGATGGACTTCAATATACTAAAAGCCACATTTGAAAGAGTCAATAAGTGACATCATGCCACACAGCGAAAATTTCAAAGCTTTTCTTCTTACATCAGGATCAAGACACGGATGCCCCTGTGACTGCTTCTATTCATCAAAACCAGAAGTCCTTGTTCAGAATAATTAAGCAAGAAAAGGACATTTCAAAAGTTTAAAAGAGAGAGAAAGGGGTTAAAATGTTTCTCCTTATCTGTAAGCAGATGATAGGATCTTCTACATAGAAAACCCTGTATGAGAAGCTAATAGAACTAGAATCCAGAAAAGATGTAAGATAGGAAACCAACACACAAATGGCTGGTGCCCCTGCTCCCACTCAACAGAGTGTCTTCATGGCTCCAGAAAACATGTGGCTGTTTCAGAGGAAAGTGAGGGGAGGAAATGTGAATGAGCTACACAACATGGAGAGGACAACCTAATGAGACAAGAACCCGGGATGTGTGTGTCCTCGGTCTTGGTTAATCCCCCCTCATGTTCCCAGGGATCTCTCCCCAATTTGGCACTGGGTCAGATGTCCAGTTGATCCCTATCATGTGGAACAGTGATCAAAAGGGTCTCATGCAGACATAAGCTCCAATAACAAGATTTTCATCACTCAAACTTAATTATTCCTAAACCATTACTGACATCTTCCCTCAACACACCTGGTCTTGATGGAGGTTCCCTGTTTCCCTGAAAATAAGACAGTGTCTTATATTATTTTTTTCTCCCAAAGTTGCGCTAGGTCTTGTTTTCAGGGGATGTCTTATCTTTCCACGCGCTGGGTCTTATTTTCGGGGAAACACGGTATCTCCCTATCGCTCTACCTTCCTCTCTAACATCAATAAAATATATTTAAATAAATAAATAAATGAGAATGTTGCAGGCTTGATTCGAAGTATCTATATATGAGAGGCAAATGTTCTATGTTTCTCTCTCACATCAGTGTTTCTCTCTGTTCTTCCCTCTCTCTCTCTTTCCTTTCCCTCTAAAAATCAATGAATATGTCATCAGGTGAGGAAAAATCAAATAAGTTCCAGCCTGGCTTGTGTGGCTCAGGGGTTGACCCAACCAGGGATCCAAGAAGTCATTGGTTAGATTCCTGGTGTAGGCACTTGATGGGATTGTGGTCTTCACCCTCAGAGGAGGCAGCGCAGGAGGCAGGCAATTAATGATTCTCTGTCATGGATGTTTCTATCTTTCTATGCTGCTCCCTTTCACTTTTTCTAAAAATCAAGAAAATTTTAAATATTTATACTTATATTTACATCTATCACTACTCTAACTCTACCTCTACCTCTACCTCTACCCTCTACCTCTACCATCTATATCTCTATATCTATATCTATATCCTTGGGAGCAGAGTCACATTAATGTTATCCCTCAGGAGTCATTGATTGTGTCCACATCCTACTTCCTGACCACCTCCTGCAGCACAGACCCTGCTGTGGTAGGAGAGGCTCCTGGGCACAGTGACCAGGACCCCAAGGAGGGCCTGGTTCTCTGAGGGCACAGTCAGCACCTCCTTCCAGGAGAAGCCCCAGAGACTGGGACCTCCCTAACCTCTTGCCCTTTGTATGTGCAGACACCTCCCATATGCAAATGCCCACATGGCCACGAGGCACACACACAGTAGGCATCGACTTAAATGCAGACTTCCTCACCCTAGAGAATACTTTCTGGGGGACGAGGACCTCACGTGCAAGACATGACTTCCCTGTGGCTCTTCCTCTTCCTGCTGTCATCTCCCACATGTGAGTGACTCAGGGCTTAGACATGAAGATATGGAGACGCTGCATCTGAGCCCAGGACTCACTGTGTTCTCTCTGTCCCAGGTGTCCTGTCTCAGGTGCAGCTGCAGGAGTCAGGCCCAGGAGTGGTGAAGCCCTCGCAGACCCTCTCCCTTACCTGCACTGTCTCTGGATTCTCCATCACAACAAGTGGTTCCTGCTGGCATTGGATCCGCCAGCCCCCAGGGAAGAGGCTTGAGTGGATGGAATGCATATGTGATAATGGGGAAATTTACCATAGCCCCTCCCTCAAGAGCCGAATCTCCATCTCCAGAGACACGTCCAGGAACCAGTTCTCCCTACAGCTGAGCTCCGTGACCTCCAAGGACACGGCCGTGTATTACTGTGCAAGAGAGACAGACACAGTGAGGGGAAGTCAGTGTGAGCCCAGACATAAACCTTCCTCAGGATACAGCTGGGCTGGCCTGCAGGGGGTGTTCATGACCGCCAGGGGGGCGCTGAGGACTACAGGTATGTGGACCAGCTCAGGAGCTGGGACCTGGGGGATATAGTCTCTGATGACCTGATGGAAGGTTTTATTCTCCAGGAGTAACACCCTCTTCCAGGACTCAGTGCCCCTCCTTTTTATGCCTTACATTTCCTTCCACACCACCCCTGAAAGGAAGTTATTTACCTCCTCTGCTCAATTAGGAAGTCAGACTCTAACTTCCCTGAGGGAGACAGCTGGGCTGGGATGCAGGGAGCATCTAGAACACCAGGGGGCGCTCAGGACAGGCACATGGCTCAGAGCAGGAGCAGGTGGGGAGTTGAACAAAGACACCATTTCCTGCTCTGTCTTCAAATAGTTTTGCTCATAGGCTCAGCCACAGAGCTCACAGGAAGCCCTGTCCTAGGTCTAGTTTTAGGGATTGTGTTTGTGAACAAAAAGGGCTCTCTCCTAAATCTGACAAAACTCGGTGACTGACACTTTGAAGTCCTTGAAATAAGAATCTCTAAGCCTGTGGAGAATAGTTTTAAGAGTTTATTTGAGCCAAACTTGATCACAGGAACAGCGAGCGCAGCTTCTTCTGTCCCTGGAATCGGGGGTCACCAAGTCCAACATGAAATTGGGGACCAGAAGGTTTAAGCAAAAACGTGGACACTTATTACAAGCAGATTCAGGCTTCCCACATGGGGAGGACCCCCTGATGGGCTGCCCCTGAAGCTTGTGGTCTCAGGTGTATATGGGCCACCAGCCTGATCAGTGTCCACCTGTGTGCCCACCTGATTTGCCCTCATTGTTCCTGCCCAGCCAATGGGCCTGCACATCCCCTGTTCCCTTGTGTGTATTCACCTTCCTGTCCCAGGCCCTCCCTCGTTTCCCAGGCCTCCCGCTCTGAGTCCAGAAACATTCTGCTATTGCTGCCTGGTTGGTGCCTGTGCTTAGGCTGCTCAGACTGCCATGTCTGCCCTGCCTACCAGCCACCTGCCTTGGTTTCCCATGGACCCTGCCCTGTTTGCCTGCCTATAAACCTAACTCCCCTCAAAGCCACCCCTTCTGGACATGTGTCTGGGGTCCTCCAGGAACAGGAAGCTCATCTACCTAAAACACAGGCTCTCCTTACGAACACCAGACTCACTGCTCAGCCCGGGCCCCTCCCACCTCTCCTGGCCTGGGATGGGCACTGCCCCCTCTGTTCTCTCTGTTGTTGCTAGATTTCCATGGTGCTTGCTCTTTTCCTCATTCTCTGTTTGTTCTAAAGGAGTTACTAAGCATAAGGGGTAGAAGATAAATGGTGGCGTAGGCAGCTCCAAACTCTTGCTCCTCCACAAAAGCATCAAAAAACAAAGGGAAACTCTCCGAACTGATATCTGGCAGGCTCTGGAACACAGTCAGAACTGCAGCAACTGAGCGAACTCTGAGTCAAGTACATGCTACTCAGACAGAAAATGAGCCAGGGCTTAAGGGCTGAGTGTCCGTCCAAGGAGCACCAGGTTAGGGGTTTGTTTCCAGGTCAGGGCACAGGCCCTGGGTTGCAGGATCAGACCCAATACGAGGCAGCGGATCAATGATTCTCCCTCATCATTGATGTTTCCATCTCACTCTCCCTCTCCCTTCCTCTCTGACACCAATAACCACATTTTCTAAAGAATAATAAAAAGATCAAATATTACACACACACACAAAAAAATGAAAAACCAGAAGACAAAGGAACAAAAACTTTAAAGTACTGAAGAGAAAATGAACTTAGAATACTAAACTAACTGAAAATATATTTCAACATAGAATGAAGCCTGATTGATGTCACTCAGTGGTTGAACTTCGACCAATGAATCCATTCCTGGTGAGAGCACATGCCTGCATTGTGGGTTCCATACCCAACTGTGATCATGTAGGATACAATAGATCAATGATTCTCTCTCATTATTGATGTTTCTATCTCTCCCTCTCTGTCCCTTCTCTCTGAAATCTATGAAATCTATATATTAAAATAAGTAAATGGAAAGGCTGCGGGTTTGTTTCCCAGTTCCGGAAGTTATGGGAGATAACTGATAAATATTTCACTCTCCAGTCAATGTTTTCCTTTCTCTCCCCATCTTTCACTGATCAATGTTTCTCTCTCATATCAAAGTTTCTCTCTCTCCTTTTCTCTTTCTTCTTTCCCTCTAAAAATCAATGAGCACATCCTCAGATGAGGGCAAAGAAAAGTAGACCCACCCTGGCTCACGTGGCTCAGTAGTTTATCTTTGACTCAGGACCCAAAAAGTCAGTGGTTTGATTCCTTGTGAGGATGCATGATGGGGTTGTGGTCTCCGTCCCCAGTGGGTGCCATGCAGGAGGCATTCAATTCATAATTCTCTCTAATGGGTGTTTCACTCTATCCCTCTCACTCCCTCTCTCTCTAAATATCATTAAAGTTATATTTTTTAAAGAAGATCAGTATGAATATTTATCCCTACATAAATCAATATCTATATCATCTATATCCATATCTATATCTATATCTATATCTATATATCTATATTTCTATATCTCTATCTCTATCTCTATCTCTATCTCTATCTATCTATATCCAAGGAAGCAGAGGCACACAGTGTTATCCATAAGAGTCATTTATTGTGCTCATATCCTACTTCCTGACTAAGTCCTGCAGAACAGCCCCTGGTGTGGAAGGAGAGGTCCCTGGGCATGGTGACTGGGACCCCAAGGAAGGCCTAGTTCTCTGAGGGCACAGTCAGCACCTCTTTCCAGGAGAAGCCCCTGAAACCAGGACCTTCCTCAACTCTTAATCTTTGTACGCGCAGACACCTCCCATATGCAAATGCCCACACGACCACCAGACACACACATAGTTAGCGTCCACTTAAATGCAGGGCCTCCTCACTCTGGAGAATGCTTTCTGGGGGACTAGGACCTCATCTGCAAGACTTGACTCCCCTGTGGCTCTTCCTCTTCCTGCTGTCAGCTCCCAGATGTGAGTGACTCAGGGCTTATTTGTGAGGAGATGGGGACCCTGCATCTGAGCCCAGGACTCACTGTGTTCTCTCTGTCCCAGGTTTCCTGTCCCAGATGCAGCTGCAGGAGTCGGGCCCAGGACTGGTGAAGCCCTCGAAGAACCTCTCCCTCACCTGCACTGTCTCTGGATTCTTCATCACAACCACTGGTCACCTCTGGAGCTGGATCCGCCAACCCCCAGGGAAGGGGCTGGAGTGGATGGGGCACATATGGTATGATGGAGCAACAAACTACAGCCCCTCCCTCAAGAGCCGAACCTCCATCTCCAGAGACATGTCCAAGAACCAGTTCTCCCTGCAACTGAGCTCCGTGACCACCAAGGACATGGCCATGTATTACTGTGCCAGACACACAGTGAGGGGAAGTCAGTGTGAGCCCAGGCACAAATCTTGAGGAGACAGCAGGGCTGGGCTGCAAGGAGCATCCAGGACACCAGGGGGCGCACAGGACCAGCAAACCCAGTGTCCCAGCACAGATGCTGTTTATTGATTGGTTGTGCAGGCTTCCTATTGGGGTCAATGCTTCCTTCCCTCCCAGTGTCCCTGGAGTAGGCCCTGTTTCCTTCTTTGTGTCTCTAAATAGATTCTCTGCAGGAAAAAAGCAGGAACTGGCTGTGTTTCAGATCTGATTGACTTCTCTGCACCCTTCCTGTCACCATGTCCTGATGGTCGCTCTTGGTTGACAAGGAAAACATTGTCGGGATTCTGTCCCCTCACTGAGAGCAAAGTCTCCCATCTAGTGGGGTGTTTCTGTCTTTTCCTCATCCATCTCCATCACGGAAAAGGAAACAGTCAGGTTCTGAGTGGAGGAGCTGGGGAGTAAGAAATTAAAGAAAGAAAGAGACCAGAGGCAGAAATAGATTCATCAAGTTGGGAGCTAGATGGGCGCCATTCTCTCTGATGGAGAGGCAGTGAGCACTCGAGCTACACAGCAGATTTATATTATATCCCAAAAATTCAGGAGGTAACACCAAAACTTAGTATCAAAGCAGCTTATTTGCATTCTTAAATAGGCCCTAGCATTACTGAATTTACATATCGAGACCTGCCCCTGCAGACACCTGGACAAAGGTAACTCAGAAACGGAATAACACCCCCAGCCCTCTTGGAGGGGGAGAGGGTGTAACCTGAACAAGGACTCTGCCAGTGCCTCCGGCTCAGCTGACAATTTAAAGAATGTCCACATGCCTTCCCAGGAGGTCCTCTACACCACCCTCCACATAATGCTGAGCAGGAAACACAGAGTCCAGACCCCAAACCTCACCTGAGGGTGGTCAGTCCCTCACTCTGCCCCAGGAAGAGCCCTTTGGGGCAGTTAGCTGCTTGCCTCTCACTGACATGGCTGCACATCGAGGTGGAGGTCAGACCTGAAGCCACTGTCTCTCTGTGAGTCTGGAAGCACCCACCTCTCCGTGTGCCCCAGATGGAGGCAGGAAGCCCTGCTGGGCCCTGTTCCCCGTGGGTCTCAGAACCTGGTCCCAGGGGACCTGTCTCAACACCCATCCTGCTTCCCCTGGAGAACCACCTGCATCCTGAGAACCTGCTGGAGGGAGACCTGGTCCCACCCCCCTCTGCTGTGCCTCCAGCTCCACAGACTCCACCCATCCTCACCCTCTGTCCTCTGCTGCCCACACTCTCACCCCATGGGGCCTGCACAGGACGTCCCGTGTGGATGTGTCTGCCCTCTCCTTCCTGCCCTGGTAGGTTTGCCTTGAATGCAGCCCCAAGTCAATCCCTCATGCCCATCTCCTATGCCAGGCCCTCCCTGGGACACCAGGGCCAGGGCCACTCAGCCACTCTCTGAGCCCAGGAGCAGTGCCCACATGTGATGTCAGGCCGTGGAGTCCCCTCCTGTGACAGATGGAGACGCAGTGAGCACTGAGCTCAGAGCACCTCAAACAGCTCACACCTGGGCTTAGGGAACCTTCAGGGGCCCGTAAGCTGCAGAGCATCATGGTGGACAATCCCGTGGCCACTGAAGTCAGAGGGCAATCAGGGAATGGCTGAGGCCTGGTCACGTATGATGTTACCAACATCCTGCTGACAAGAGCCCAGGTGCACAGGAAGCTCCATGAATTCCAAAAATAGAAATACAGCACAGTCACTGTAGCTAAGTGGTAGAGCTGCTATCTATGAACCAGGAGGTCACGGTTCGATTCCCAGTCATGAAATATGGCAATATTGCCACTGACATCCAGAGTGTGGGAGGTGCAGGAAACATTGATGTTTCTGTCTCATTATCGTTGATGTTTCTGTCTCCCTCCCAATCTACCTTCCTCTACAATATGTATTTTAAAATATATAAATAAATAAATGAAAATGTTGCAGCTGTAATTAGCAGTGGATGTTGATGGGAGGAAACTGATCAATGTTTCTCATACACATAAATGTTTCTCTCTCTCTCTCTCTCTCTCTCTCTCTCTCTCTCTCTCTCTCTCTCCTTTCCTTTACCTCTTAAAGTCTATGAACACATCTTCAGCTGAGGACAAATAAAAGTAGATCCTGGCTGGCTCATGTGGCTCTGAGGTTGAGCTCCAACCCAGAACATAAGAAGTCACTGGTTAGATTTCTGGTGAGGGCACTTGATGGGGTTGTAATTTCCATCCCTAGTGAGGACCATGCAAGAGACAGCCAATCAATGATTCTCTCTCACAAATTATTCTATCTCTTTATGCCTCTTCCTTCCTCTCTCTCTCTCTAAAAATCAATGAAATAGTATTTTAAAAATGATCTATATCTGTCTCTCTCTACATCTGTATCTATATCTCAGGGGGGAAAAGAGGCACATTGATTTTTATCTCCACAGGAGTCTCTGATTGTTCCCTCATCCTACTTCCTGACAACCTCCTGCAGCACAGCCCCTGATGTGGAAGGAGAGGTCACTGGCACCATGACCAGGAACCCAAGGAGGGCCTGGTTCTCTGAGGGCACATCAGCACCTCCTTCCAGGAGAAGCCCCAGTGACCAGGACCTCCCTCACCTCTTGCCCTTTGTATGTGCAGACACCTCCCCTATTCAAATGCCCACATGGCCACCAGACACACACACAGTTGGCATTCACTTAAATGCAGGGCCTCCTCATTCTGCAGAATGCTTCTGGGGGACGAGGACCTCATCTGCAAGACATGACTCCCCTGTGGCTCTTCCTCTTCCTGCTGTCAGCTCCCAGATGTGAGTGACTCAGGGCTTAGACATGAAGAGATGGGGACCCTGCATCTGAGCCCAGGACTCACTGAGTTCTCTCTGTCCCAGCTGTTCTATCCCAGGTGCAGCTGCAAGAGTTGGGCCAGGACTGGTGAAGCCCTCGCAGACCCTCTCCCTCATCTGCACTGTGTCTGAATTCTCCACCACCAGTGGGTACTGCTGGAACTGGATCCGCCAGCCTCAAGGGAAGGGGTTGGAGTGAATGGGGTGCATAATGGGAAGACTAACTACAGCCCCTCCCTCAAGAGCCGAACCTCCATCTCCAGAGACACATCCAAGAACCAGTTCAACTTGCAGCTGAGCTCCGTGACCACCTAGGACACAGCCATGTATTACTGTGGAAGAGACACAGTGAGGGGAAGTCAGTGTGAGCCCAGACACAAACCTCCCCAAGGAGACAGCAGGGCTGGGCTGGGCTGCAGGAATTGTCCATGACCAGTAGGAGGCGCTCAGGACCAGCACAGGGCCCAGATTAGGAGCAGGTGGAAAGTTGAGGAAAGAAACCATTTCCTGCTCCTTTTTAAAATAGTTTTGCCCACAGGCTCAGTAACAGAGCACACAGGAAGCCCTGTCCTAGTTCTAATTTTAGGGATTGTATTTGTGAACAAAAAAGTGGGTTCTGTTCTAAGGACAAAGGATGCCTCATGTTAACCTGACAAGCTCAGGGGAGGCCTGCATGGTGGTAGTACAAACAGAGAGAGACCTAACATAACCACAAAAAATGGTCTGAAAATTAAAATATTTAACTACACACAGGCTATGGTGAGCAGTCATGTCCTAGGCCAATGTTTTCCCTGACAATGATCAACATAGATCTTTTCTGAGCCCATTTGTCTTTTTGCCTCTAAGATAATATATTGATAAAAAGACTGTGTAGCTAGTAACTTCCACTTTTTTCTCCAGACCGCTCAGGACACAACAAATGGCACCCAGATATTCCCTCATTGTTATTGCTATCAACTTAATAGTCAGCTGTTAATTCTTAAACTGTTTAAATCATTCTGTATCCATCCCATAAAAGATGCACCTGTCCATCATTTCACTTTGTACCCTATCCCAGAGGTCTCCCTGCTTTGCATTCTTCCACCTCCTTAATCTATCACCAGTGAATTTCACGTAACCCATCTGTATCTCTTCCTTCCATTGCAATGTATAAACACAGATTTAACCCGCCATTATACAAAGCGTTATCTCAATTCACTGAGGTTTATTTCCCGACATGTGCACACTTTGGCTCAAATAAACTCACAAAATTCTTTACAGGTCTGATTGTTTTTTTACATTAACAGTTCTTTCTTTTTCACGGCTGCATAGTGTTCCATGGTCTAGAGCAGTGTTTCCCAAACTTTTCTCATGATGAGAATCACCTGGCAGAGTTGTTAAAATACAGATTTAATTCACAGCACATACTCTTTGTACTAATTGTTGGAAAATCATCATAGCAATGGCTTCTGTTCCTCTCAGTAGTGTTGCCTTACATTCTGATGTTATTACTGCGCTTTTATCATCCACTCGCTCTAATAAGATTGTGAATTTTTTAAGAACAGAGATAATGACTTGAGTTTGTGTTTCTCTGTCTTGGTGTCTAAATAAATACTCCAATGCCATCCAGTCCAAATGACTGTGATGATAGAGGCCTGCCGTTGCTGGAGACCTCTGATTTTTATTTAAAGGCCTCACTTGTTCTGGGCCTTTGCAAAGGGTTTATTAGGCACTTAGGGAATTTGAGGAAACCCAGGCAGAATTATCCTCCTAAAAGATTTAACAGGCATTTGTCCAATTAAAACCCTAACACACAGCAATAACAAAGGCACTGGTCTCCTCCTGCTAATGCCTGGGTATCAAACCCGAGCCTGAAGGAACTCACCTTCCCCCCCAGTCAGGACCAGGCCCCTGGGCAGACCTGGGCTAGTCCTCCTAACTCTGGGGAGAGAGAGGTTCCTGTGGCTGTAAGCTAGAGGCCCCAGAATTCAAACCACATGCCAAACAGGTCCCTAGTGCAGTGCAGGTTGGTTAGCCGAGCAGCTACTACACCTGGGGATGAGGGGCAGTTGATCATGGCTTGTTCGACCTGTGATTGCCCCAAGATTGCGGGGCCATTGGGCTTGGGCTCACTGCTTTCCACCAGCTGCAGCTCGCCAGTCTCTATGGGCTGGAGGGAGCCGACCATTCCAGCCCACAGCATGTGGCAGCAGCTCTGAAGGTCGCCATGGCAACCCAGCACTGACTTTGATCATGACTAGTCTTTACAAGTTACTACCCTGGGCTTTTATTATTAGGATAATATTTTATTGTTGAAAGTATCACATATGTCCCCATTGACCCCATCCAGGCGGCCAGCCACCACCATCCATCCAGGCTCCATGTAAAAATGATGGGAACTCTCCACTGTGAGAGGCTGGGAAACAGGGCTTTGCACATGCATAGCAGGAAAGTTGAGGAAAATGTGTGCTTTGGGGAGGCAGGTATGTGCTTGTGAGAGTGGCAGCAGGTTAGAGACAGAAGCTGCGGCCACGGTGTCCAGCCCAGCCTCTCCTGCCTCCTCACATGCATATGTTAGAGTTTTGTGGAGGATATGGTTGAGGAAAATAACAAGGAGAACCTTTCAGCTTCAAAATAAAATCATCATTCAAAGCAAATTCTTATTCCCACACCCCAGAAAGCAACTTGGCCCACGGCGGGTGAAGGAGAGCAAGAGGAAGCCCCATTCATGTGCCTTTTGGGGAGCACACCTGGGTCCTCATCAAAACCCAGGAAGGAGGACTCTTAATCCTGGAAGCTGCTCCCAAAGGAATGGAGTCAGGATGATGGCTCTCAGGAAAAGAGGGAGGGAAGGGGAGTCAGGAAAGGACCCCCTGTGGCCAGCATCCTTGAGTCCTTACCCTTCCGGTGTGGCCCATAGGATGACAATGTCAGAAATGCAACCCAGATCACAGGTGCACCTTATATGCAGACTCCATGCAAATTCAGCTCTCCTCCTGCTGATAAAAAGGGGCCCTTCCCTGGCATGTTGGGGAGACACCCAGAACCCAAGCACCTGAGACAGGACTCAGCGGATCCACCATGGACTTGGTGCCAAGTTGTGTCTTCCTTCTGATCATTTCTCAAGGTCATTGTCAGGAGTGGGGAGTGCTGGGCCCTGTGACAGTGCCTGTTTGTGCTTCCAGGTGATTCTCAGTCCCCCTGTGTCTCTGTGTTTGCAGGTGTCCAGTGTGAGGAGCAGCTGGTGGAGTCTGGGGGAGGCATGGTACAGCCTGGGACTCTCCTGTGCAGCCTCTGGATTCACCTTCAGAAGCTCTGAAATGAACTGGGTCCGCCAGGCTCAGGGAAGGAGCTGGAGTGGGTCGCATACATTAGTAAGTCTAGTGGAAGTACAACATACTATGCCGACTCTGTGAAGGGCCGCTTCACCATCTCCAGAGACAATGCCAAGAACACGCTGTACCTGCAAATGAGCAGCCTGAGAGCTGAGGACACAGTTGTGTATTACTGTGCAAGACACACAGTGAGGGGAAGTCAGTGTGAGCCCAGACACAAAACTCCCAGAGGAGGCAGCAGGGCTGGGCTGCAGGGAGCATCCAGGACACCAGGGGGCACTCAGGGCCCACAGCACAGAGAGCAGCTCCAGGAGCTGGGGCAGAGGGAGGTGGGAGGGAAGGGCCTTCCTGTTGGGCTCAGGGATTTCCTCTCAAGCTCTCAGCTGCCTCCAGGGAGGGCTCTTCTTCCTCATGTTCTCTCTGCAGACAACAGTAAAGAAGGGCATTGTGTTTGCAGGTGACATGGCAGCAGTGACGGGAATCTCATTCACCAAGTCTTTTACTTTCTGTGTATCTTTCTCACAAGGAGACTGTCCTCAGGGCTCTCATCATCCTGGGTTTGTGATACCTTCCCACCAAGAGCAATGCCAGCACAGCCCAGGCCCCTGTGTGCTGACCTCAGGCCCCTGTCCCCACCTTTTCCTCTCACAGGCCCTCCTGCCCCCTCCTTTCCCTTTCATGGGCTCACATGTGCCATGACAAGAAGGAATATCCCAGGATCTCCCATCACAGTGCCCACACTCCCTATCACATGCTTCCCTTTTGGTCCTCATTCACCTGGTGGATGTGCAAACCTACCCCAACATCTGGCTTCAATCAACACAAAATCTTGGGTATGATTTGCATTGTTTCATGATGATGGGTACTCTGTGGCTAAAGGTATGTCCCAGCAGATGGCTCATGGTGACCCCCACGTCAGCACCCTTAGCTCCCTGGTCCCCACCTTAACCATCTGCAAAGTCCTGTCATCTAAGGACACCCTAAGACCCCTGCAATGAGAACCAGGATGTTCCTAAGATCAAGGTTCAGCCATCACAGTCCCCTGAGAGTCAAGGCCTCCAGGGCCCTTGAGGAATCTGGGGAAGGGTTTCCTTCCTGGGAGCTTGGAGTTGTATGTGAGAGAGTGTGAGTGTGCCTGTGTGTGTGTATGTGTGTGTGTGTGTGTGTGTGTGTGTGTGAGTGTGCCTGTGTGTGTGTGTGTGTGTGTGCCTGTGTGTGTGTGTGTGTGTGTGAGTGTGCCTGTGTGTGTGTGTGTGTGTGTGTGAGTGTGCCTGTGTGTGTGTGTGTGTGTGTGTGAGTGTGCCTGTGTGTGTGTGTGTGTGTGTGTGTGTGTGAGTGTGCCTGTGTGTGTGTGTGTGTGTGTGTGAGTGTGCCTGTGTGTGTGTGTGTGTGTGTGTGTGAGTGTGCCTGTGTGTGTGTGTGTGTGTGTGTGAGTGTGCTTGTGTGTGTGTGTGTGTGTGTGTGTGTGTGGTAATATGTTTGGAATTGAGTCATGACTCCCGACTGTCTGCATGCAGGCACAAGAGTACGGACCTCACATGAACCTAGAAATTGGGTTAGTCTTCATGCTAATGCTTTCTCTCCTGAAGGACTCCAGATGTGGTGTGTGGCTATTTCAGGGCAGAGAGAGGCAAATGGAACTGGTTGGACAATGAGGAAATCACACACAATGAAGGACGGTCCTGGAGGTGTGCCTGCTCAGACGTGGTGAATTCCCGTCCATGGTAATTCTCCCCCAGGCTCAGGGTGGCTTTTCCCGTGTTGCACATGGTCCATCCAGTGAATGGGCTTCAGGGCCTCGGGTCGCCCATCACGTAGGGACACGGCGACTGCACTGCCTAGGGCCACACACAGACCTGAGGAGATACTGGAGAGGGAGGACATGGCAACTCTGAAATGAACTGTTGATGAAGAAGGAAATCCCCACATGCACTCCCTCTCCCGGTTAGAACCATGTTACGTGTCCACATGGACACAGACCCTGATGGTGAGAACAAGGCAGAGCCACCAATACTGACCAGGATTCTATGACATTATATCCATCAGCTCCAGTAATGGGTGGTTTTCTGGATGATCTATTTATTCTGTAATAATGTACAGAGAAAAAATAATTCTCTTCATATAAAGTGATTTTTATATGATCCTTTATATCAGTGTTTTTCATCAAGACTTTTTATAATTATAGATATACAGGAGACATGGGAAAAATGATCAAAGTTTCTGACCATCAGAAAGATGAAATATTAAAAGGACAATGAGTTATCAGCTCACACCTGTCAGAATGGCTACCATCAACTGTTGGGAGCCCAGTCCCCTATCGACCTGAGAATCGGGGGATGGAGCAAGGGTAGGTAGCCCTGCCTGCTCTCCCCCAGAAGTCAGGTCACTTGGGGATGTGGCAAGCAACAGTGTCCTTCGTTCTGTGTGTGCAAGATTGGAATCTGCAAACATGTCCTTGATTTAACATAGCAGAGTACAGCCGGATGAACTTTTCCGGCCAGATATCTTCCTGCGTAGGTCTTAAGGAACTGGCACGTAGCATCATGTCCTTGGAGAAAGCCATTTGGAGTAACGCCCAGCTTTAGTGTATAAAAGAGATTGTGCCCTTAATAAACTTGCTGCAGTGCTATTAGGCTTTGCAGTCCTCCTGAAGCCCCACTGTTCCTGTCTTTTCTTTTACTCAGCCTCCTAGCCATACCTTCAGGACCTGTAATACCAGCTGGTTCCGATAGGTGGTGCCCGAACAGGGACCTGAAGATACTTGGGAAATCCTAGGAAGGCCACTGCTGGGGTGCTGTCGACAGAAACTGTGAGTAGACACATCGGATTAGTGATTTGGGAGTAAAAATGGGGCAAGTTTCTAGCAAGAATCTTTTTGTACAAGTGTTGTATAGCATGCTAACTTCCTGCAGTACCCGTGTAGATAAGACTCAGCTTATGCGTTTTGTACAATTTGTTTAAACTGTCTGACCTTGGTTTCCTGAAGATGGGACCATCAACTCCCGGGTATAGAAACGTATCGGGGAAGAAATTAGGAATTACTATAGTGTTCACGGGCTGGGGAAGGTACCTGTAGATGTTTTTGCTTTATGGTGTCTTATAAAGGATTGTCTTGGCACAGATACTGAGCTTACTAAGTGGCAGAAAGCAACTAGGGAAAGCTTTAGGGCTCAGTCGCGCTCTCTTTTGTTCTTAGACTCCCCTCCTGCTGACATGCCACCGCCTCCGCTGGTTGCTCCATCTGCTCCTCCTAACGTTCCTTTACCTCCTCTGCCCTTAGCGGCTTTTGGGGCTTCGGCTTCACCTCTGAGGTATGAGCAGCCCGAGGTAACGATAAAGACAGAAGGGGGGACGAAGACCTATGAGACCTTGAGAAATGTACAAGCCCCTGCCACACAGACTTACGATCAATTTATAAAGGCCTTAGAGCAGGTTCCAAGGATTTATCCTGAAATCCCTCCTCCCGCGGCTACAGCTCCCTTGGGCCAGAGGCCAAGGGATGAATTAGATCTAGGGGGCTGGGAAGATTTGGCGGAGCAAGCTGCCCGTTACAGTCCAGAGGGTGAATTTAAGTTGGCCGCCGGGGTCACGGTTACTAAGTCGTTAAGTGGCCCCGCATCCATGGAACTCTGCCAGATACAGTAAGAGCTCACGGCCGTGACAGATTTATTAAAGCAATTAGTTCAGCAGCGGCCTGAAAGCTACCTGACTCCCCAAGAGAAGTCTTCACAGGAGGCACTTTTGCCCGAACCACCCCCACTGACCACGCCCAACGTTCCAGCACCTTCTATGCCTATTACAGCTACTGTAAAGGTTGACCCTCATAAGCGGAGTTTGCCGATGGGTGGCTTGAAGTCAACTCTGGATGATTATTTGTCCCCCTTACAGTTGTCACTCCGATAGGCAAAGCTGAGGAAATTAACAATATAGAAGCCCGGCTAGCTCAGTCGGTAAAGCATGGGACAAAGTGAAAGTGCTCTTTAGAGTGAATGTTGAAGTCTATGTGATCGCAAAATAATGTTGTTTATTGTTGAAATTAGAATCTTAGTATATGTATGGAATTTAAAATCTGTAATAAGTGGAACTCCACTGCTGAAACTGCCTCTGATGCGGATAAATTCAAAGGCAGCTAGGGAGGGCAGGGCTATCTGCATTCCCACATTAAGATTACTTGCAATAAAACTATTTAATGCCTTGTTTGAAAATTATAAGAGAACTCGCTAGGAAATGCAAATCTTGGCCAAATTGGGTGTAAGTTATTACTTCAGAAAGCCAAAAAAGGAAGAAAAAAATTGAGATCTGTCTATCTTTTAAGCATGAAAAGAAATTCAGCCAGATCTGTTGCTGATGCTTCCCCTGAAGTAAGCAGGATGTGGGGGAAGGGAGAGACATGAGGCGATCCAATATAGAAGCCCAATCTCCTAGTATAATAAATTAAGTTTCCTTTCTTGCCATAAAAAGGTTTTAAAAATTTAGAAATGCGTCTGGGATATCTGTACATGTGTAAAGAGAAAGCTAGCATAAGACAAAATGTGCACACATCTGATTTCGGATATTAGATAGGTCTTGAACTAGATTTAACTCTTTACAAGGGCTACAGAAATGAAAAACCCTGAGAAAAACAGCGAAAAAGTCTTCTTGAAAGAAATTCAAGCTAATTCCAGCAACAAGATTTGCATTTCCATAATAGATAGTTTTCAAAATACTAATGAACCTTATTAAAAAGTTAACTTTTAAGGCCTTCAAGAAAATAAATAAATTTGTCTCTATCATAGAATTTATCCAAAGTAAATACTTTAAGATAATTATAATTGATTCCAGAATCTCAAAGAGATTATTGAAATATAAATAAATAATATATTAATTATAAAGATCTAAGTAGTCCAGGTAACTGGCTATATCCTTTGTTGAGGAAAGGGTAGAGGCCCTTCCCCCAGCACACAGTTAATATAGTATCCTGCCAGTAGCCATCTTAAAGAATGTGATAATTTACAGTCGAATAAACAAAACCTAGTTTCCCAGAACCACTGGCAAATAAAAATTAAAGTTTAAATTTGCCTCATAAAAAAACCTAGAGGACAGAATTAATTCTATTAATTGATTATATCTTGTATTTTTCTTAGAAATATAAAGTGTTATTAATCTAAGAACTACTAAATAAATTTAAGTTACCAGCTATAAAAATTCAAAGTACAAATTAAATTAGGAGAAATTATAGAGTTATAGTGATTAAATATTTAAAGCATAAAAACTTATTTTTAAGAAAATGAAATGTTATATTTCCTCTAATAATTAGGAATTCAAAATAACTTACTTATTATTGATCTAATTAAAAAGAGGATTAATTCTATAATCTCAACCAAAAATTTTCTATACAAAAACTAGTCTAAATCTAATTGATATCTTAAGATAATAATAGATAATAATAACAGATATTAAAATATTTAAATCATATATAGATATTTATTTGATGTTTTTTTCCATGTTAAAATTTCAAGGCCTTAACAGAGATAATTCTTGGAAAGCTCCAAAGGCCCGGAGTAATATAAGAAATTTATTCTCTTTTCTTATAGGAAAACTTCTTAAAACAGATCTAATATACTTGAAATCACATGGAAAGCTTTATCAAATAAAAATTAATTAATATATTTTACTTGTATACTACATATTAAATATTATAAAAGTTTTCACCTGTAAGAAAGGCAAAAACAATATAGTTCTTAAATATAGCCATATTTTTCAACAGCAGTAGAATTTCAAGAAAGACAAAAGCCATGCTTTTGGATCAGACCACTAAAGTACCAAACCTATAAGTTTTACTGAATAAGTTTCTTTGCCATTATTTTTTTAAATTTAAAAATACCTACTTAAGTTACTTTATAAATTAGCTTTTACAATATAATCAATGTCATATAAATTAAGCTACATAAAAAGCCAATGTTTTATAAATAATTAAATCCTAACTATATATGGCCGCTTACATTTTAATTAAGCTAAAGGTAAGGCAACATTTATAGCTTATAAATTCAAAAGTAAATTTGCTTTATTTTTAAAGTAAAGATACCTTACCATGATAGCAGTCAGCACCTGTACATTGCTACAAGTTGCCCAAGACCAAGGGCAAGGAAGGTCGGTGTACACACCCTCCTACATAGAAGTCAAAATACTTAGTATTTTATATTCTACCAGGAACCCTAGCTTAGGGGCTTGATTTATTTCTAACACAGAGAATAGTATTAACAACCACATGAAGAGAAATTTTTTATCTCAAGTATTAACCATTTTTACAGGTAGATCCAGTTCTAAAAAGGCTAGATATACTATAGCAAAGGAGCAAAGATTCTTCAAACCTCTTATATTTCAGTAGAAATACAAGCTCTTATTTATGCCTTAACAGATTTTACTACAGAGCCCATCAATCTATAATAATAGTACTTACATGGTAAGTATAGCAAAAATTATTAAAATAGCTACTATAAGGCACATTAATTCAGCTTATACTGACACCATTCAACAGCTGTTTCAAGATATAAAAGGGATCCTACATTCCTGGCCCAGTCCCTGCTTTATTGGACATGTACGGGCCCACTCTAATCTTTCAGGACCCCTAGCTGCTGGTAATCAAGCAGCTGACTTACATACCCAGGTTTGTATTCTTCAGGCTCTAGGTAATATCGAGCAAGCTAAACGATCCCACTCTATCCATCATCAATCAGCTAGAGCCCTCCGATGGCAATTTAAGATTCCCCAAGAAACTGCACGACAAATAGTAGAGACATGCACGAGATACCCCCAAATACTTCCCGTACCGCATTTCGGGGTTAATCCTCGAGGACTAAAACCCAATCAACTATGGCAAATGGATGTCACTCATATTCCTGAATTTGGCCATTTACGCTATATACATGTAACTATTGACACATTTTCCCACTTCATCCTGGCCACTGCCAGGGCTGGTGAAGGAGCTAAACATTGCATCGCCCATCTGCTTTAGTGTTTTTCTATTTTAGGGGTCCACCAACAACTGAAGACCAACAATGCCCCCGCCTATTGTAGCAAAGCCTTTTCTCATTTCTGTCATCAATACCATATCCAACTCAAGCACGGCATCGCCTATAATCCCCAAGGGATTGTCGAGCGTGCCCATCAGATTCTTAAGAATCAAATTTTTAAAGTTAAAAAGGGGGAGTATTACCCTCTAACTACTCAAAATATACTTAATCATACTATATTCATTTTAAATTTTCTGCAAGTGGATAATGAGGGCCGGTCAGCAGCCCAAAGGTTCTGGAACCCACAGGCAAGGACATTCCCTGAGGTGTATTGGAGAGACCCGTTGACTAATGAAATGCATGGTCCCGACCCCGTACTAATGTGGGGGAGAGGCTATGTTTGTGTTTTCCCAACAGGAGACGAGAATCCTCGGTGGCTACCCGAGCGGTGTGTGCGCCATGCCTCGAAGTCAGGTGGCAAAGCTGAGGGATCGACTGTACCGCCTGCAGCTGGGGCCATCTAGAAATGAAACGGGACTAATGTGGCAGACCTTTGGGCTGTGCGACTGGACCGACACTGATAATGACTTTTGACTTCCCAAACTATTCAAAAAATTTCCAAGAGGAAGGAACACTTCCAAACTCTTTTTATGCGGCCAGCATTACCTAATTCCAAAACCAGATGACACTCCTAAGAGAGATAATTACAGGACAATATCCCTGAAGAACACAGATGTTAAAATTCTCAACAAAATATTAGCAAATTAGATCCAGCAATATTTTAAAAAGATCATACACCATCACCAACTGGGATTCATCCAGGGATGCAAGGCTGGTACGATATTCACAAATCAATAAACGTGATACATCCACATACACAAATTCAAAGACAAAACTAATGTGACCATATCTATAGATTCAGAGAAAGCACTCAACAAAACCCAACACCCACTTTTCATAAATACTTTCAGCAAAGTGGGAGAAGAGGGCTCATATATCAACATAATAAAAGAAATGTATGACAAACCCACAGCCAGAATCATACTCAATGGGCAAAAAGAGAAACCATTTCCCCTCAGAAAGTGAACAAAACAGAAATGTCCACTATCACCACTCTTATTCAACACAGTGCTAGAAGCACTAACCACAGCAATCAGACAAGAAGAAGAAATAAAAGGTACCAAAATTGGAAAAGAGGAAGTAAATCTCTTGTTATTCACAGATGACATGATATTGTATATGGCAATCCTTAAAGATTTCACAAACAAAAACACACCTAGACTTAATAAATGAATCCAGCAATGTAGTAGGATACAAAATTAACACCCAGAAATCAATGGCACTTTTATACAACCAATTTACTACAACCAATAATGAATTCTCAAAAAGGGAACAAAATCTACAATACCATTTACCATTGCATTAAAAAACATTGTGATACTTAAGAATAAACTTAGCCAGCCAAAACCGGTTTAGCTCAGTGGATAGAGTGTTGGCCTGCAGACTGAAAGTTCCCAGGTTCAATTCCGGGCAAGAGCATATACATTGGTTGCAGGCACATCCCCGATGGGGGATGTGCAGGAGGCAGCTGGTTGAGGTATCTCTTTCATAGATGTTTCTAGCTCTCTATCCTTCTCCCTTCCTCTCTGTAAAAATCAATAAAATATATATATTTTTTAAAAAGAATAAACTTAACCAAGCAGGTAAAAGACATGTACTCAGAAAAATTCAGGAGGTTGAATAAATATATCGAGGAAGATACAAACAAGTGGAAAATATACACTAATCATTGATTAGTAGGATTAACAATATTAAAACATTCATATTACCCAAAGCACATTACAGATTCATGTAATCCCTATGAAAATTGCAACAGCGTATTTCTGAGATCTACAACAAATACCCCCAAAATTAATATGGAACCAAAAGACCCCATTTAGCTACAGCAATCTCAAGAAAGAAGAACAAATGTGGAGGAATCACACGACCAGACATCAAATTATACTCCTAAGCCACGGTCATCAAAACAGCCCGGCACTGGCACAAGAACAGGCATATACATCTATGAAACTGAACAGAAAACCCAGATACTACCCAAGCTATTATGCACAATTAATATTTGACAAAGGAGCAAGAGCATACAATGGAGTCAAAACAGTCTCTTCAATAAATATTGTTGGAAAATAGGACAGATAAACATGCAAAAAAAAAAAAAACACACCACAAAACAATACATGAACATACACAGTACACAGGAGTTAACTCAATATGGCGGCTCTTTTCTTTCACAGGATGTAGATGGGTTACAAGAAATTTATTGGTGATTGATTGAGGAGGTGGGAGAAAGCAAAGCGGGGAGACCTTTGGGTTAGGATACAAGGTGAAATGATGGACAGGTGCATCTTTTACAGGATGGATACAGGAGAGTTTAAGACAATTAACAGCTCTTGATTAACTTGATAACAATCATGATGAGGGAATGTCCTGGTGCCAGTTGTTGTGCCCTGAAGGGTTCGAGATAAAAAGGAAGTTACAAGTTACCCAGACATTTATTAAGCAAAAGCATGGAGCGTTTACTACAATCAGATTTAGGCTCCCCACACAGGGAGGGCCCCTAATGGGCTGCCCCTGAAGCCTGTGGTCTCAGGTGTATATGATCCACCAGTCTGCTCTGTGTCCACCCGTGTGCCCACCTGATTGGCCCTCATTGTTCCTGACCAGCAAGGGGCCTGCACATCCCCTATTCCCTCATGTCTGATCACCTTCTTGTCCCAGGCCTCCCTCATTTCCCAGGCCTCCCACTCTGAGTCCAGAAACATTCTGCTATTGCTGCCTGGTTGGTGGCTTTGCTTAGGCTGCTCAGACTGCCGAGTCTGCCCCTGCCTATCATCCACCTGCCTTGGTTTCCCATGGACCCTGCCCTGTTCACCTGCCCATCAAGCTAACTCCCCTCAAAGCCACCCCTTCTGGACATGTGTCTGGGGTCCTCCAGGAACAGGAAGCTCATCTTCCTAAAACACAGGCTCTTCTTACAAACACCAGACTCATTGCTAAGCCTGGGCCCCTCCTCCCTCCTCTGCTGGCCTGGGATGGGCGCTGCCGCCTCTGTTCTCTGTTGTTGGTAGATTTCCATGGTGGTTGCTCTCTCTTCTCATTCTGTTTGTTCCAAAGGAGTTACTGAGAAGAAGGCGCAGAAGCAAAATGGTGTCGTTTTTGTACCTCCACAAAAGCATGAAAAAACAAACCGAAACTCCCAGAACTGGCAATTGTCAGGCTCTGGAACACAGTCAGACCTGCATCAACTGAGCAAACCCCGAGTCAAGTACATGCTACTCAGAGAGGGAAGGAGCCAGGGGTGAAGCTCAGGAGCTGAGCATTGGCCCAGGAATTACCAGGTTATGTGTTTGTTTCTGGGTCAGGGCACATGACATGGGTTGCAGGATCAGCTCCTTATAGGAGGCATGCAGGAAGCAGCCAATCAATGATTCTCTCTCATCACTGATGTTCCCATCTCCTTATCCCTCTCCCTACCTCTCTGACATCAACAACCATGTTTTCTAAAGATTAATAATAATAACAAATGTCACACCAAAAAAGTGTAAATCCAGAGGATAAAGGAATGAAAACTTTAAAGTGCTGAAGAGAAAATGAAAAGTCATCAACTTAGAATTCTAAACTAACTGAAAATACATTTCAACACAGAATGGAGCCTGGTTGATGTGGTTCAGTGGTTGAGCTTTGTCCCAGGACTCAAGAAGTCACTGGTTTTATTCCTGGCTAGGGCACAAGGCTAGGTTGTAGCTTCATCCACATGTGGGGGCCACACAGGAGGCAGTCCATCAATGATTCTCTCTCATGGATGTTCTTGTCTCTCTATGCGTTTCCCTTCCTCTCTCTCTAAAAACCAAGAAAATAATATTTTAAACAGTACTGTATCTATGTCTATCTCTATCTCTATATCTATAAGTATATTTACATCTATATACATCTATATCTATATGTATATTTAACCCTATATCTATATCCATATCTATATATCTATTTATATCTATGGGTGCACAAGCACATTGATGTTATCACTAAGGAGTCACTGATTGTGCCCACATCCTACTTCCTGACCACCTCATGCAGCACAGCCACTGCTGTGGAAAGAGAGGTCCCTGGGCACGGTGACCTGAACGCCAAGGAGGGCCTGGTTCTCTGAGGGCACAGTCAGCACCTCCTTCCAGGAGAAGCCCCAGAGACTGGGCCCTCCCTCACCTCTTCCCTTTGTATGTGCAGACACCTCCCCTATGCAAATGCCCACACAGCCACCAGACACACTCACAGTTGGCGTTCACTTAAATGCAGGGCCTTCTCACCCTGGAGAATGCTTTCTGGGGGACGAGGACCTCACCTGCAAGAGATGACTCCCCTGTGGCTCTTCCTCTTCCTGCTGTCAGCTCCCAGATGTGAGTGACTCAAGGCTTAGATGTGAGGAGATGGGGACCCTGCATCTGAGCCCAGGACTCACTGTATTCTCTCTGTCCCAGGTGTCCTATCCCAGGTGCAGCTGCAGGAGTCGGGCCCAGGAGTGGTGAAGCCCTCGCAGACCCTCTCCCTCACCTGCACTGTCTCTGGGTTCTCCATCACAACCCGTGGTTACTGTTGGGGCTGGATCCGCCAGCCCCCAGGGAAGGGGCTGGAGTGGATGGGGAGCATATGTTATAATGGTAACCTTTACTACAGCCCCTCCCTCAAAAGCCGAACCTCCATCTCCAGAGACACGTCCAAGAACCAGTTCTCCCTGCAGCTGAGCACCGTGACCACCGAGGACACAGCCATGTATTACTGTGCAAGAGACACAGTGAAGGGAAGTCAGTGTAAGCCCAGACACAAACCTCCCTGAGGAGACAGCTGGGCTGGGCTGCAGGGATTCCATGACCACCAGGGGGCGCTGAGGACCACAGACATGAGGACCAGATCAGGAGCTGGGACCTGGGGGATATAGCCTCTGATGACCTGGTGGGAGGTTTTATTCTCCAGGAGTTACACCCTCTTCCAGGACTCAGTGCCCCTCCTCTTTATGCCTTACATTTTCTTTCACACCACCCCTGAGAGGAAGTTATTTACCTCCTCTGTTCAATTAGGATGTCAGACTCTAACCTCCCTGAGGAGGCAGCAGGGCTGGGCTGCAGGGAGCGTCTAGATCACCAGGGGGCGCTCAGGACCAGCACAGAGCCCTGACCAGGATCAGGTGGTTAAAGAAAGATGCCACTTCCTGCTCAGTCTTAAATTAGTTGTGCTTAGAGGCTCAGCCACAGAGCTCACAGGAAGCCCTGTCCTAGGTCTAGTTTTAGGGATTGTGTTTGTGAACAAAAAGGGAGCTCTGTCCTAAATCTGATAAAACTCAGTGACTGACAGGACCCTCACAGGAGGCTCTGATCACACATTCCCACCTGGGCAGTCCTCGGGGTGGGCACGCCCCAGGCCTATGACTTCTTTAGTAAAAGGCTCCTCTTTCCTGAGGCACCCCGTCCATGGTTCCTGTGCATCTGGGTTCACACACCAGTGACATCAGCATGACCACCTTCAGGGAACACCTCCTGTTCACTGTCCTGGCACCCAGTCCCCGCTGTGCTCTCCTCAACCTCCATGTCACCCCTCACCTTCCCTCCTTAAGGTCAAATGCACAAACACAGCTGCAAATGGTTATTCTCCTGAGCATTTGAAGTTTTGCTCCCAATAGTTCTTGACCCTTTGGCTCTAATAAAAATCTTATAAAACATTCCCTACATGTTTATACATTTCTTACATCAACATGTTGTCTTTTCTTCATTTATAACATGTGTTCATACAGGATTCTTCCTGGTGTTGAGAGTGAAGTGCCCACAATTATAAAAACCTGCTACCTGGATGGAATGAGTTCAAATGAGTTCACAGGTGATGGAGATGAGACAAGTTTGCTCTTGGTAGTCATGGACGTAAGTTTCCCATCTTTATTCAGCCCAGCTGGCATGTCTGGGAGGTTGAGCATCGAGCTATAAACCAGGAGTTCATGGTTAGATTCCTTGGTCAGGGCACATGGCTGGGGTTCAGTCTGCATCCCCAGAGTGTGGAGGAAAGGAGGCTGCAAATGAATGATTCTCATCAACGGTGTGTCCATGGCTTAAGTTGCCACCTCTCTGGAGTCAAGGAAAGTATATAAAGAAGGAGAAGGAAAGAAAGGCGGCTTCCCCAGCTGTGCCTCCTTTCCTATGACACTCTGTCAGGCTCCAGAATCGGCATGAAATCCACAACATAAATGGGCCACTTTGAAGTCCTTGACCTAAGAACCTCTAAGCCTGTGGGGAATGATTTTAAGAGTTTATTAGAGCCAAACTTGATCACAAGAACAGGAAGCCTAGCTTCTTCTGTACCCAGGATCAGGGTAACCAAGTCCAACATGAAATCGGGGACCAGAAGGTTTAAGCAAAAGCATGGACACTTATTACAAGCAGACTCAGGCTCCCCGCATGGGATGTGCCCACTTGATTGGCCCTCATTGTTCCTGACCAGCAAGGGGCCTGCATATCCCCTGTTCCCTTGTAGGCATTCACCTTCCTGTCCCAGGCCTCATTCATTTCCCAGGCCTCCTGCTCTGAGTCCAGAAACATTCTGCTATTGCTGTCTGGTTGGTGCCTATGCTTAAGCTGCTCAGATTGCCATGTCTGCCCCTGCCTCCCATCCACCTAACTTGGTTTCCCATGGACCCTGCCCTGTCTGCCTGCCTGTCAAACTAACTCCCCTCAAAGCCACTCCTTCTGGACATGTGTCTGGGGTCCTCCAAAAGCAGGAAGCTCATCTCCCTAAAACACAGGCTCTCCTTACAAACACCAGACTCACTGCTCAGCCCTGGCACCTCTTCCCGCCTCTGCTGGCCTGGGATGGGCACTACCACCTCTGTTCCCTCTGTTGTTGGTAGATTTCCATGGTTGTTGCTCGTATCCTTCTCATTCTCTGTTTGTTCAAAAGGAGTCACTGAGCAGAAGGGGCAGAAGCAAAATGGTGGCATTGGCAGCTCCAAACTCTTGTTCGCCCACAAAAGCATCAAAAAACAAACAGAAACTGTCAGAACTGGCATCTGTCAGGCTCTGTAACACACTCCGACCTGCAGCAACTGAGCTAACCCCGAGAGGTTACTCAGTTGAGGGACGGAGTTGGGCTGGTGTGGCTCAGTGGCTGAGTTTCCACCCAAGAATTACCAGGTTATGGGTTTGATTGCCATTCAGGGACCAGGCCCTGAGTTGCAGGATCAATCCCCAATACAAGGCAGCTGATCAATGATTCTCTCTCATTATCCCTTCCTCTATCTCTCTCTCTATCCCTTCCTCTCTGAAATATATTAAATATAGATATTAAAATAAGTAAATGGAAAGGCTGTGGGTTTGTTTCCCAGTTCTGGAAGTTATGGGAGATAACATAAATATTTCACTCTCCAGTCAATGTTTTCCTTTCTCTCCCCATCTTTCACTGATAAATGTTTCTCTCTCATATCAAAGTTTCTCTCTCTCCTCTCCTCTTTCTCCTTTCCCTCTAAAAATCAATGAGCACATCCTCAGAAGAGGACAAAGAAAAGTAGATCCAGCCTGGCTCATGTGGCTCAGTGGTTTATCTTTGACTCAGGACCCAAGAAATCAATGGTTTGAATCCTTGTGAGGACACATGATGCGGTTTTGGTCTCCATCCCCAGTGCAGGTGGCAGACAATCCATGATTCTCGCTAATGTGTTTTTCTCTCTATCTCTCTCACTCTCTCTCTCTCTCTAAATATCATGAAATTAAAAAAAGATCAGTATCTACATTTATCCCTACATATATCAATACATATATAATTTGTATCCATATCTATGTCCAAGTTCATATCTATATCTATAACTATATCTATCTCTATCTCTATCTCTATCTATATATATATATATATATATATATCATCTATATTTATATCTATATCTATCCATCTCTATCTCTGGAAGAAGAGGCACATTGATCTTATCCTTAAGGAGTCACAGATTGTGCCACATCCTACTTCCTGACCACCTCCTGCAGTACAACCCCTGGTGTGTAAGGAGAGGTCCCTGGGCATGGTGACCAGGACCCCAAGGAGGGCCTGGTGCTCTGAGGGCACAGTCAGCACCTCCTTTTAGGGAAGCCCCAGAACTGGAACTTCCCTCACCTCTTCCCTTTGTATGTGCAGAAACCTCCCCTATGCAAATGCTCACACGGCCACCAGACACACACACAGTTGGTGTCCACTTAAATGCAAGGCCTCCTCACCCTGGAGAATGCTTTCTGGGGGACGAGGACCTCACCTGCAAGAGATGACTCCCCTGTGGCTCTTCCTCTTCCTGCTGTCAGCTCCCACATGTGAGTGACTCAGGGCTTAGATGTGAGGAGATGGGGACCCTGCATCTGAGCCCAGGACTCATTGTGTCCTCTCTGTCCCAGGTGTCCTGTCTGAGGTGCAGCTGCAGGTGTTGGGCCCAGGACTGGTGAAGCCCTCACAGACCCTCTCCCTCACCTGCACTGTCTCTGGTTACTCCATAGCCAGTGGTTACTACTGGGGCTGGATTTGCCAGCCCCTAGGGAAGGGGCTGGAGTTTATAGGGTCTAAATTGGATCAATTACTACAGCTGAACCTCCATCTCCATAGACACGTCCAAAAACCATTTCTCCCTGCAGCTGAGCTTTGTGACTACCGAGGACACAGCCATGTATTACTGTGCAAGACACACAGTGAGGGGAAGTCAGTGTGAGTCCAGCCACAAACCTCCCTGAGGAGACAGCTGGGCTGGGCTGCAGGGGGCGCCAGGACACCAGAGGGTGCTCAGGACCCATATAACAGAACAGCCCCAGGAGCAGGGCAGAGGGAGGGGGAAGGAAGGGCCTTCCTGTTGGGCTCAGGGATTTCCTCTCAAGCTCTCTGCTGCCTCCAGGGAGTGCTCTTCCTTCTCATGTTCTCACTGTAGACAACAGTGAAGAAGGGCATTGTGTTTGCAGGTGACGTGGCAGCAATGACAGGGACTTTCCCTCACGAAGTCTCCTCACAAATCCTAAAAGTGGCTTTTCACCCTTTTCAGTGTTTTGTTGATGAGTGTGAGCTCCGTAGCTGGGTCACTGGGATTGGGCTGTGTGCACAGCTCTGCATCCCTCTCTCGTGGGCCCAGCTCCCTCAGTGTCTGACTCTCCGTGTGCCCCCCCCCTCCTGGTTCCAGGGAGATCACAGGCCCCCCTGGTCACACGCACACAAAGTCACACACTCAGAGTCATACACACAGTCATACACAGAGTTACACACACACACACACACACACATACACACACACACATACACACAGTCTCACAGTCGTTTCTGGGAAAGGCATTCATACACGAGCAGTGGTACAAAACCAGTCATGTCATTACACTTTAGGAATTCTATGTAATGAAGAGTTATATTTCATGCTATCGGATGCCTTATAAAATAAATATGTGGTGTGCAAGCAACTATTATTTCAATACTGACCACAACTTGTGAACATCAATTGTTCCATTTCTCAGTCCACCAGGTAGGAGCTCAAAGTAGAAATTTAATCCAAACTTTGCTCGATTGCTACAAAATTTAAAAATTGAAATAATAGTGAAATCCTTCCACCAAATAAAAGCCAAGGACCAAATGAACTCAAGGGTGTAATTCTATCAGAATTTCAAATAAGAATTGATAACTTTATATCAACTTTTCAAAGAATTAAGGAAAGAGAGACCACTTCCAAGCAGATTTATTGAGGTGACCATAATAATAATACCAAAGTCATGTTAAAACATACAAAAATGACAGGTCAATATCCCTGATGAAATTACCTGCAAAACCCTCAGAAATATAGTAGGAAACTTAGCTTCACAACAAAAGGGTCACTGATTACGATCAAGTGGGATACCACCTTAGCATGCAAGGATGGTTCAACCTATGTAAACCAGTAACTGTGCTACATCTCATTCACAGAATGAAGGATAAAATACACAGTCATATAAATAGATACAGAATAAAGCCTTTAAAATTGAGAATCGCTTCAGAATTAAAATCCTTGGCAGACTGGGTTTAGAAGTGATGGACCTCAGTGTACTAAAGGCCACATATGAAAAGCCAACTGACATCACGCCACACAGAGAAAATGTCAAAGCTTTTCTTCATACATCAGGACCAAGACAAGGGCTCCCCAGTGACTACTTCTATTTGTCAAAATAAGAATTCCATGTCAGAATAATTAGGCAAGAAAAGGACATTTCAAATGTCCAAATCCGAGAGAAAGGAATTAAAATATTTCTCCTTATCTGTAAGCAGATGTCAGGATGTTGTACATAGAAAACCCTAAAAACTGTATGAGATGCTAATACAACTAGAATCTCAGAAAGATGTAAGGTAGGAAACCAACACACAAATGGCTGGTGCCCCTGCTCCCTCTCAACAGAGTGTCTTCATGGCTCCAGGAAACATGTGGCTCTTTCAGAGGAAAGTGAGGGGAGGAAACTTGAACTGGCTCACTACACGGAGAGAACAACCTAATGAAACAAGAACCCAGGACATGTGTGTCTTCGGCCTTGGTTAATCCCCCCTCATTTTCCCAGGGAGCTCTCCCCACATTGTGGCACTGGGTCAGGTGCGGGTACCAATTAACCCCCATCCTGTGGGGACAGTGGTCACAGGGTCACAGGCAGACATGCGCTCTCCAATAACAAGATTTTCATTACCTAAACTTAATTATTCCTAAACCATTACTGACATCTTCCCCTCAACACACATGGTAATGACGGAGGTTCTTCTATGTCCCAATGAATGAAACCGGATCTACAACAGAGTCTAGAGAATAAACACCACAAAGGAGGCTGTGCAGCTGCTACACATCCAGCACCAAACTGCCCTGAAGGACTAGGACCTGAAAGCACTGTCTGTATCTCTCTAGTTCATGCTTCTGGTTCCCAGGGACACAAACAGAGGCTGCACTTCCCCCAATACTTGGTCCAATGGCTCTAGAGTCACAATTGGGTCTTAGTTTGTCCTATGAACGCTCTGTAGGACAAAGAGTGTCAGAGGGAACTTCCTGTCTCCTGAATGAGAACCTCTTTCTCTTTTATTTCTTTCTCAGGTGGTGAGGGTTGATTTACCTTGGTTGTCATTACTGGTGACTGTCAAAGGCATCTGACATTTTAAACCTCTTTTTAAGACAAATTTCTCTCCTGGGACTTGGTACAGGTCTCCTATAGCAGGTGAGTCCAGTGGGAGGACACAGGCCAGATACATGGTTCACTATTTCCACATGTGGACACTTGAACAAGCTTCAAACCTGCTTAAAATTCTGTATTTAGTTATTGAAATGTTATCATGACCACAATCCTCCCACAGGTCATTCTCACCAGCACGGAGGCACTGCCCTCCCTGTAGGTCTCCCACCAAGAGCTCCCTATATAGCAGAAGGACATGCAAATAGGGCCCCCTCTCCCCATAAAAACCAGCCCCAACCCTGCAGCTCTGGGACCAGAGCCCAGCCCTGGGATCACAGGTGTTCCCGTTCCCTGATCAGGACTCAACACAAACCACTCACCATGGGGCCTGGGCTCAGCTGGGTGTTCCTTGTGGCTCTTTTAAGAGGTAGTTTATGGAGAACAAGAGACACTGAGTATGTGAGTGGATATGAGTGAGACAAACAGTGGATGTGTGAGCATTTCCTGACCAGGAAATCTCTGTGTTTGCAGGTGTCCAGTGAGAGGTGCAGTGGTGGAGTCCGGAGGAGGCGTGGTGAAGCCTGGGGGGTCTCTGAGACTGTCCTGTGTAGCCTCTGGATTCACCTTCAGTAGTTACTGGATGAGTTGGGTACACCTGGTGCCAGGGAAGGGGCTGGGGTGGTTCTCACTTATTAATACTGGTGGTGGTAGCACATACTATGCGACTCTGTGAAGGGCCGCTTCACCATCTCCAAAGACAACGCCAAGAACACGGTGTACCTGCAAATGAGCAGCCTGAGAACAAAAGACAGGGCCTTATATTACTGTGCAAGAGTAACAGTGAGGGGAAGTCAGTGTGAGCCCAGACACAAACCTCCCTCAGGAGAATGCAGGGCTTGGCTGCAGGGAGTGTCTAGGACACCAGGGGGCGCACAGGGCCCACAGCACAGAGTGCAGCCTCAGGAGCAGGGGCAGATGGAGGGGGAGGAAAGGGCCTTTCTGTTGGACTCAGGGATTTCCTGTCAAACTCTCAGCTGCCTCCAGGGAGGGCTCTTCCTTTTCTTGTTCTCACTGCAGACAACAGTGAAGAAGGGCATTGTGTTTGCAGGTAACATGGCAACAGTGACGAGGACTCTCCTTCAAGTCTTTTATTTTCTGTGTCTCTCTTTACAAGGAGACCATTCTCAGGGCTCTCATCATCCTGGTTTTAAGAATTATTCCCATCAAGAGAAACCCCAGTACAGCTCAGTCCCCTGTGTGCTGACCTCAGGCCCCCTTCCCCACCTTTCCCTCTCACAGGCCAACCTGCCCCAACCTTTCCCTCTCACAGGCCACCTGCACCCACATTTCCCTCTCTCAGGCCCACGTGGTGCCATGGTGCCCAGGATCATCCCCTAGGACCTTTCAACACAGTGCCCATACTCCCTACCACATGCTTCCCTCCTGGTGGATGTGCAAACCCATCCCAACATCTGGCTGAATCATCATAAAACCTTGGGTCTGATTTGCATTGTTTCCTGATGAAGGGGACCCTGTGGTTACAGGTATGTCCCAGCAGATGGCTCAGGGTGACCCCCATGTTGGCACCCTTAGCTCACTGCTTACGTCCTTAAGCATTTGCAAAGTCCTGTCTTATAAGGTCACCCACAATCCCCAAAGATGAGAACCTGGATGTCCCTGAAGTCAAGGTCCAGCCCTCATAGAGTGAGGGCCTTAGAGTGAGGGCCTTCAAGGTCCCTCGGGAACCTGGGATCTGGCATTTGTGTGTGTGCGTAAGTGTGTGTGTGTGTGTGTGTGTGTGTGTGCATGTGGTAATCTGTTTGGAATTGAGTCATGACCCCCATCTGTCTGGGATGCAGGCACAATAGTTTGAATCTCACATGGAACCTGGAACTTGGGTTAGTCTTCAAGCCAATGCTTTCTCTCCTGAAGTACGCCAGATGTCAGATGTGGTGTGTGGCTCTTTCAGGGCAGAGAGAGGCAAATGGAACTGGTTGGATAATGAGGAAATGACAGCACAATGAAGGACGGTCCTGGGGGTGTGCCTGCTCAGACGTGGTGAATTCCCATCCACGGTAATTCCCCCTCCAGGCTCAGGGTGGCTTTTCCCGTGTTGCACATGGTCCATCCAGTGAATGAGCTTCAGGGCATGGGGTCGGCCATCATGTAAGGACACAGTGACAGCACTGCCCAGGGCCACACGCAGACCTGAGGAGGCATTGGAGAGGGAGGACATGGCGCCTCTGAAATGAGCTGGTGATGAAACGGGAAAGCCCCACATGCCCTCCCGCTCCCTGGTTAGAACCACGTCACGTGTCCACATGGACACAGACCCTGATGGTGAGAACAAGGTGGAGACAACAAGTCTTAGATATTAGATGATATTAGATCCACTGGATCCAGTAACAGGTGATTATCTAGATGATCTATATATTCTGTAATAATTGTCAGAGAAAAATAATTCTCTTCATATAAAAATTATTTTTTTATATCTTCCTTTATATCAGTGTTTTACATCAAGACTGTTTATAATTAAACTAGAGGCCTTCTGTAGGAAATTTGTGTATTGGAGGGGGTTCCTCAGCTCAGTATATCTCCTCTCACATTCCAGGAGCCCTCAGGGGTAGGAGACAACCTAGCAATCAGAGGAAGGCAACACCCACATCATACTTCTGCTGCTGCCACTACCCGCAGGGCAAACCTTGGCCAACCCTAGTTACCTGAGCCTTGAGTGGCCTTGGGTGATGGGCATCTGCCATCCAAGGCTTGCCTGTACCTTGGACTGGACCTGGACAACTGGAGAGCTAAGGGGACTGGGGTATCTGGAAGGAGGCATGTGGAGTAGCCTAGCCTGCCTGGAAGTGGGCCCAGCATTCCCACACACCTGCTGCCCCAGCAAGGCTGAGGGAAATGGGCACCACCATTTGTGGCTGTGGACGCCACCATTTTTGAGGGCGTGACAGTCAATTAGCATGTTCCCTCCTTATTGGCTGTGGGCACTGGCATTTTTTGCAACAACATGAGGATCAATTAGCATATTCCCTCTTTATTAGATAGCATTTCCCAAACTGCAACTAGTTTACGCCCCATTGAACCAACAACATCACCTACACTGATCTGCTCATGATTACTGTCTTCTATGACCTAATATATGGAACTGGATCTACAGCATAGAGAATGAACACCACACAGGAGGCTGTGCAGCTGCTACATGTCCAGCACCAAACTGCCCTGAAGGAATAGGACCCGGGAGCTCTGTCTGTGTCTCCCTAGTTTATGCTTCAGGTTCCCAGGGACCCTCATAGACATTCTTCTTGCCCCAACACATGGTCCACTGGCTCTAGGCTCACAATGTGGTCTTAGTTTGTCCTCTGATCACTTTGTATGAAAAAACAGTGTCACATGGACTTCTGGTCCCTAACTATGAACCTCCTGCAACAAATGAGGACATTAAGTGCTGAAGGAAAATTGAGTAGCATTCAAGGTTGAATTTTAAACTAACTGAACATATATTTCAAAACTGAATGAAGCCATGCTGGTGTGGCATAGTGGTTGAGCTTTGATCTGTGATTCCATTCCTGGTCAGGGCATTTACCTGCGTTGTGGGCTTGATTCCCAGTAGTAACCATAAAGGAGGCAGCCGGTCAATGATTCTCTTTCACCATTGATATTTCTATCTGTCTCTCCCTCTCCGTTCCTCTCTGAAATCTATAAAATACATATATTAAAACAAATATATGCCAAGGTTATGGGTTTGATTCCCAGTCTTGGCAGCTTTGGAAAGCAAATGATAAATATGTTCCCTGCCATCAATGTTTCTCTCTTTCTCACCATCTTTCTCTGTTAAATATTTCTAAAAACAATCTCTCTCTCTCTCTTTCTTTTTCTCTTTCTCTCTCTCTCTCCATCTCTCTCTTGAAATTTCTATATATCTCTTTTCAATTTCTCAAAAATTAATGAAAAAATCCTCAAGAAAGGATAAAGAATATAACCTCTATATCTATACTATATCTATATCTATAGATACATCTATAGTTAAGCTATACATATGTCTAAATCAATATCTATATCTTATTGATATCTATATAAGTCCATGGGAGCAGAGGCACATTGATCTTATCCCTAAAAAGTCACTGATTGTGATCACATCCTACTTCCTGACCACCTCTTGCAGCACAGCCCTGCTGTGGAAGGAGAGGCCCCTGGGCATGATGACCAGGGCCCCAAGGAGGGTCTGGTGCTCTGAGGGCACAATCAGCACCTCCTTCTAGGGAAGCCCCAGAGACAGGGACCTCCCTCACCTCTTCCCTTTGTATGTGCAGACACCTCCCCTATGCAAATGCCCACATGGCCACCAGAACCTACACAGTTGGCATCCACTTAAATGCAGGGCCTCCTCACTCTGGAGAATGCTTTCTGAGGGACGAGGACCTCACCTGCAATGACATGACTCCCCTGTGGCTCTTCCTCTTCCTGCTGTCAGCTCCCACATGTGAGTGACTCAGGGCTTAGATGTGAGGAGATGGGGACCCTGCATCTGAGCCCAGGACTCACTGTGTTCTCGTCCCAGATGTCCTGTCCCAGGTGCAGCTGCAGGAGTTGGGCCCATGAATGATGAAGCCCTTGCAGACTCTCTCCCTCACCTGCACTGTCTCTAGTTACTCCATCACCAGTGGTTACTGCTGGCATTGGATCCACCAGGGAAGGGGCTGGAGTGGATGGGGTGCATATGTAGTAATGGGAACACTTACTACAGCCCTTCTCTCAAGAGCCAAACCTCCATCTCCAGAGACACATCCGAGAAACAGTTCTCCTTGCAGCTGAGCTCCGTGACCACCAAGGATACGGCCATGTATTACTGTACAAGACACACAGTGAGGGGAAGTCAGTGTGAGCCCAGACCTCTCTGAGGAGACAGCTGGGTTGGACTACAGGAATTGTCCATGACCAGAAGGAGGCCCTCAGGACCAGCACAGGGCCCAGATTAGGAGCAGGTGGAAAGTTGAGGAAAGAAACCATTTCCTGCTCCTTCTTAAAATAGTTTTGCCCACAGGCTCAGCCTCAGAGCACAAGGAAGCCCTGTCCTAGGTCTAATTTTAGGGATTGTGTTTGTGAACAAAAAAGGGGGCTTTGTTCTAAGGACAAAGGGGGCCACATGCTAACCTGACAAGCCCAGGGGATGCCTGCATGGCAATGGTACAAACAGAGAGAGAGACATAACATAACCACAAATGATGGTCTGAAAATTAAACATGTAACTACACACTGGCTATGGTGGGTAGTCATGTCCTAGGCCAGTGTTTTCCCTGACAATGACCAACTTAGATATTTCCTGAGACCATTTGTCTTTTTGCCTCTAAGACAATATATTGATAAAAAAGACTGTGTAACTAGTAACTTCCACTTTTTTCTCCAGACCGCTCAGAGCACAACAAATGGCACCCAGATATTCCATCATTGTAATTGTTATCAAGTTAATAGTCAGCTGTTAATTATCTTAAGCCCTCCTGTATACATCGATAAAGGATGCACCTGTCCATCATTTCACTTTGTACCCTATCCCAGAGATCTCCCAACTTTGCTTTCTTCTACCTCCTTAATCTATCACCAGTGAATTTCGTGTAACCCATCTATATACCTTCCTTTGGCTGCAATGTGTAAACACACATGTAACCCCCTATCTCAGGAGCAGTATATCAATTCATTCAGGCTCTACTTCCAGGCATATGTCCATAGTTTGGCTCAAATAAACTGATAACATTCTTCACAGGTCTAAATGTTTTTTGTTGTTTATTTGTTTTTTACTTTAATGGTTCTTTCTTTTTCACTGCTGCATGGTGTTCCATGGTGTAGTTGTATCATGATTATCTGGTTATCCAATCATCTGCTAATGTGCACTTAGGCTGTATACAAAGCTTAACTGTTGTAAATTTCACTGCTATGAACGGGGGTGCATGCATTCTTTCTGTTGCGTGCTTTTGGTTTCTTAGGATGTATTCCTGGAAGTGGGATCACTGGGTTAACTAAAATTTCCATTTTTAATTTTTAGATGGAACTCCATATTGTTAATACAATGGCTGCCAGAGTCTGCATTGCTAATGGACTAAGTAAATTGATTTAAAAAGAGAAATACATCCAGATACAAAGAGCCATGAACAGACCATGGAACCTCTCAGAGCGAAGGCAGGGGAGGGTGGGAATGATGAACCAATTAACTTGTCTGCATATATTCCTCACCTGTTTACATAGACAATGAAGTGATGAGAGCTTGGGGAGGGGATAGGAGCTGGAGTAAAAGTAATGGGGAGAGAAAGGGAGACCTATGTAATATTTTAAACAATAAAGACTAGGGAGAGAGAGAGAGAGAGAGAGAGAGAGAGAGAGAGAGAGAGAGAGAGAGAGAGAGAGAGAGAGAGAGAAAACCTCCTGTTCACTACTTTGGCACCCAGTCCCCACCTTGCTCTCTCCCACCTCCATGACACTCCTCACCTTCCCTCCTTAACTTCAAATGCACAAATGCAGCTGCAAAAGGTTACTCTCCAGAGCATTGGAGGTCTTACTCCCCAACAGTTGTCATCAGCTTGGCTCCAATAAAATCTTATCAAATATTTCTACATGTTAGAACATTTCTTACATCAAAATATTGACTTTTCTTTATTCACAACACACATTTATATGAGGTTTTTCTCTGTGTGCATATGGAAGTTCACACAATTAAACACCTGCTCTTGTTACAGAATTTACCCCGTGACCAAGACATACACAAGAGCACCCAGAGATACAGAAAAAAACGCTCATTTCCAGATGCACTAGTGCCTTGACTGAGGGGAGCCTGTGTCTAAATCCTGAGCGAGCCAATATGGAGGAGGAAGCTTTCTCTTTATACCCTCTGGTTTCATTGTCCACAAATATGGATCAGACTTCTGGACCTTTTGGGGGCTTTGCAGAAAGCCCCTTGTGTTGGGGTGGGGGCTCTGTGACCACCCAAAGGCTTGGACTGGTCCCAGCGCTGATAACCCTCTGGGGGATGTGTATGGCTCATGGGTTATGGCCTCTGTAATGTGAGAAAGTTTAATTAAATAGATCTTACAAGACCAGATGATAAAGGAAGGGCAGTGATTAGACTACAGGCTGACAGATATGTGCATTAGGGTCACTGATTGACCAGGTACAGAGTCAGGCTGTTGGTCTTTGACATTCTTTTACAAATGTCTTATTTTCCTCATCACGACCTCCACAGGATGGATTCTAAGTACATTGCACCATTTGATGAGGGTACTGATACTTCAAGCACTGAGACACAGCAGTCAGGTTCATGTTTTCAATGATGGAAACTCTCCCACTTTGAGGTGCTGGGAAAATAGGGATTTTGCATACAAACAACAGGGAACTTATGTGACTTCTGTGGTTTCAGGAGGCAGCTGTGTGCTTCTGAGAGTGGCAGCAGGTTAGAGACGGAGGCTGTGGCCAGTGTCCAGCCTAGCCCTCTTGCCTCAACACCTGTACATGTTGGAGGATTTTATAGGGGCAGGAATGGACGGCCGGGGAACCAGCTAAATTGTATGACATAGTAATCCTTCTCTGTTTACCGTGATGGTTTATTCTGATTAAAGAAGCACATTCTAGCCTGGCTGGCAGTCATAGGGGGACCTGGGATTCACCTGGAGTGCAGCCCTTCCTGTCCTTGGAGTCTGCCTGTTGTCCTGGAGAGATGAACAACTTCACTGCAGGAACAGAGCAGCAGCCCCTCGAAGATCCAGCCCTCTACTCCTTGTCAGCTGCCCCTCGCCACACCCTCTGGCTCCTTCCAGGGTATCTTCATCCTTTCACTCAATGTGAGCAGCTGCTTAAAGCTGCAGAGCAGGTTTTGTGGATGACCCAATGCTCTCCCTTATTGCCGGCAACAGTGGAATGAATGCCTGTATGTGATTCCACCCAGTTTCTGCTCAACTGGCTCAGGTACTGACCAGACAGCACGAGCCATGCACTGACCGATCACATATTTGTGTGTGTCGGTGTGACAAGGAAACACAACAAGGAGAATCTCTTACTCTCAAAATAAAAGATTTATCCAATGCAAATTCTTATTCTCAAACCCAGGAAGCAACATGGCCCACGGCGGGTGAAGGAGAGCATGAGGAAGCCCCATCCATGTGCCTCTGAGGGAGCACCCTTGGGTCTGCATCAAAACCCCAAGAAGGAGGACTCTCAATCCTGGAAGCTGCCCCCAAAGGAATGGGGTCAGGGTGATGGGTCTCAGGAAAGGAGGGAGGGAGGATGGGTCAGGATGGGACCCCCTGTGACCAGCATCCTTGAGTCCTTTCCCATCTGGGGTGGCCTATAGGATGACAAGATCAGGCATGCAGCCCAGGGCTACACCTGCACCTTATATGCAGACTCCATGCAAATGGGGCTCTCCTCCTGCTCATAAAAGGGGGCCCTTGCCTGGCATGTTGGAAAGGCAAGCAGAACCTAAGCGCCTGAGACTGGACCCAGCGGCTCCATCATGGACTTGGTGCCAAGCTGCGTTTTCCTCCTGATCATTTCTCAAGGTCATTGTCAAGGGAGGGGTGCGTTGAGCCCTGTGCCTGTGCCTGTTTGTGCTTCCATGTGATTCTAAGTCCCCCGGTGTGTCTGTGTTTGCAGGTGTCCAGTGTGAGGTGCAGCTGGTGGAGTCTGGGGGAGGCGTGGTGCAGCCTGGGGGATCTCTTAGACTCTCCTGTGCAGCCTCTGGATTCACCTTTGATGACTATGCCATGAGCTGGGTCCGCCAGGCTCCCGGAAAGGGGCTGGAGTGGGTCTCATCCATTAATTGGAATGGTGGTAGCACATACTACGCGGACTCTGTAAAGGGACGCTTCACCATCTCCAGAGACAATGCCAAGAACACACTGTACCTGCAAATGAGCAACCTGAGAACTGAGGACACAGCCGTGTATTACTGTGCAAGAGACACAGTGAGGGGAAGTCAGTGTGAGCCCAGACAAAAACCTCCTGAGGAGGCAGCAGGGTTGTGCTGCAGGGAGTATTCGGAACACCAGGGGGCGCTCAGGACTTGAAAACCCAGGTCCCTGCTAAGAGGATGTCCCTGGAGAGGCTGTGCAGGCTTCCTATTGGGGTCAATGCTTTCTTCCCTTTTAGTGTCCCAGTGGCAGATCCTGCTTCCTTCTCTGTGTCTCTAATTAGATTCTTTGCAGACAAAAAAACAGGAAGTAGCTCTGTTTTAGGACTGCTTGACTTCTCCTCTGTGCCCTTCCTGTCACCACGTCCCTGATGTTGCTCTCTGGGTTGACAAGGCAAACATTGTAGGGCTTCCTGTCCCATCACTGAGAGCAAAGTCCCCCTCCCTCCATGCAGTGCTGAGTGGGGAACACGGAGTCCAGGCCCCAAACCTCACCTGAGGGTGTTCAGCCCCTCTCTCTGCCCCAGGAGGAGCCCTTTGGGGGCAGTTAGCCGCTTGCCTCTCACTGACATGGAGGTGTAGGTCAGACCCTGCAGGCGCTGCCTCTCTGTGAGACTGGAAGCACCCACCTCTCTGTGTGCCCCAGATGGAGGCAGGAAGCCCTGCTGGGCCCTGTTCCTCGTGGGTCTCAGAACCTGGTCCCAGGGAATGTGTCCCAACACCTGTCCCGCTTTCCCTGGAGAACCACCTGCATCCTGAGAACCTGCTGGAGGGGGACCTGGTCCCACCCCCCTCTGCTGTGCCTCCAGCTCCACAGACTCCACCCATCCTCACTCTCTGTCCTCTGCTGCCCACACTCTCACCCCATGGGGCCTGCACAGGACGTCCCGTGTGGACGTGTCTGCCCTCTCCTTCCCACCCTCATAGGTTTTGCTTAAATGCTGCCCCATGTCACCCCCTCATGTCCAACTCCTGTGCCAGGCCCTACCTAAGACGGCACGGCCAGGGCCACTCAGGTGGCCTACAGTTACCTCAGTTGCCCAGCTGAGCCCATGTGTGATGTCAGACTGTGGGGACCCCTCTTGTGTCAGGTAGAGACACAGCTGAGCACTGAACTCAGAGCTCCTCCCACAGCTCACACCTGATCTCAGGGACCTTCCAGGGACCCATGATCGGCAGAGCACCATGGTGGACAAGTTCATGGCCACAGGGGTCAGAGGGTAGTCAGGAAAAGCCTGGGGCCTGGTCAATTATAATGTTGCCAATGTCTCCTGACCAGAGCTCAAGTGCACAGGGAGCTCTGTGAATTCTAAAAGTGCAGGGCCAGCTGGGCCAGCATGGCTCAGGGGGTGAGCATTGACCTTTGAACCAGGAGGTCACCGTTTGATTCCCAGTCAGGGCACATGTCCAAGATGCAGGAAATATCCCCAGAGTGGGGCAAGCTGGAGGCTGACAATCAATAAATCGTTGTCATCATTGATGTCTCTATCTCTCTTTTCCTCTCCCTTCCTCTCTTAAATCAATAAAATTTTAATTAATAAATATATACATACATAAAAATGTCGCAGATTTGAATCCCAGTAGAGTCATATGTGGGAGGCAACTGATCAATATTTCTCTCTCACATCAGTATTTCTCCCTTTCCTTTTCTCTCTCTCTCTCCTCTCTCCATTACTTTCCCTCTAAAAGTGAATGGTCATATGGTCCAGTGAGAATAAAGAAAACAATATCTATATGTATGCCTTATGTACATCTACAAATACATCTTCATCTACATCTTTATCTCTATCTCGATCTCCACAGCTATATCTATAAATCAATGAACATATTCATAGGTAAGGATAAAGAAAGACCTATCTGTCTATCTCTATCTCTATCTCTATCTCTATATCTATATCTATATCTATATATCTATATATCTATATCTATATCTATATCTATATCATCTAAACCATCTATAATAATAAAAGCACAATATGCTAATTAGGCAGGATGTCCTTCTGCAAGTAACAGTGGAGATGGTGGGTGCAGAGCACCTTGCACCACTTTCCTGCATTGGGCCTCTAATATATCACTATCTGTATCTGTATCTATATCTGTTTCTATATCTGTATCTATGTATGTCTATATATCTATATCAATATCCATATCTATATCTAATCTATATATATATATCTACATCTATATCTATATCTGTGTATATATATATATATCTGTATCTATATCTACATCCATATCTATATCTATATCTATATCTATCCATATCTATATCTATCTATATCTATATCTATCTATATCTATATCTATCTATATCTATATGTATAAAAATCCATGTAGACAGATGTTCATTGAATTTACCCCCAAAGGAGTCACTGATTGTGCTCACATCCTACTTTCTGACGATCTCCTATAGCACAGCCCCTGCTGTGGAAGGAGAGGCCCCTAGGCAAGGACACCAGGACTTCAAAGAAGGCCTGGTTCTCTGAGGGCACAGTCAGCACCTCCTTCCAGGAGAAGCCCCAGACACCAGGACCTCACCTCTTCTCTTTGTATGTGCAGACACCTCCCCTATGCAAATGCCCACAGGGCCACCAGACACACACACAGTTGGCATCCACTTAAATGCAGGGCCTCCTCACCCTGGAGAATGCTTTCTGGTGGAAGAGGACCTCATTTGCAAGACATGACTCCCCTGTGGCTCTTCCTCTTCTTGCTGTCAGCTCCCAGATGTGAATGACTCAGGGCATAGATGTGAGGAGATGGGGACCCTGCATCTGAGCCCAGGACTCACTGTGGTCTCTCTGTCCCAGGTGTCCTGTCCCAGGTGCAGCTGCAGGAGTCGGGTCCAGGACTGGCGAAGCCCTTGCAGACCTTCTCCATCACCTGCACTGTCTCTGGTTACTCCATCAGGAGAGATGGTTTATGGATCTCGATCCACTAGCCCCCAGGGAAGGGCCTGGAATGGGCTGCCCACACAGATTATGATGGAGACACTTTCTACAGCCCCTCCCTCAAGAGCCGAATCTCAATTTCCAGAGACATGTCCAAGAACCAGTTCTCCCTGCAGCTGAGTTCCACGACCGCTGAGGATACCGCCATGTATTACTGTGCAAGAGACACAGTGAGGGGAAGTCAGTGTAAGCCCAGACACAAACCTCCCTGAGGAGACAACAGGGCTGGGCTGCAAGGAGCGCCAGGACACCAGGGGGCGCTCAGGGCCCACAGCACAGAGAGCAGCCCCAGGAGCAGGGGCAGAAGGAGGGGGAGGGAGGGCCTTCCTGTTGGGCTCAGGGATTTCCTCTCAAACCCTCAGCTGCCTCCAGGGAGGGCTCTTCCTTCTCATGTTCTCACTGCAGAGGACAAGAGTGAAGAAGGGTGCAGAAACCTGTTTGGCTCAATGGATAGGGCGTCGGCTTGGGGACTGAAAGGTCCCAGGTTAGATTCAGGTCAAGGGCATGTACCTTGGTTGCAGGCATATCCCCAGTAGGGGGTGTGCAAGAGGCAGCTGATCGATGACTCTCTCTCATAGATGTTTCTAACTATCTCTCTCCCTTCCTTTCTGTACAAAATCAATAAAATATATTTTAAAAAAAAAGAGTGAAGAAGGGCATTGTGTTTGCAGGTGACAGGACCGCAGTGACAGGGATTTTCCTTCACCAAGTCTTTTATTTTCTGTGTCTCTTTCTCTGCAAGGAGACTGTCCTCAATGATCTCCTTGTCCTGGGTTTAGGAAACGTTCCCACCAAGAGAAACACCAGCGCAGCCCAGGCCCCTGTGTGCTGACCTCAGGTCCCTGCCCCCACCTTTCCCTCTCACAGGCACACCTGCATCCACCTTTCCCTCTCACAGGCCCACCTGCCCCCACTTTTCCCTCTCACAGGCCCATCTATGCCAACAGGACCAGGATCATCCCCCAAGATTTCTCACAACAGCTATCAGTCCTCTCTACCAGTTGAATGAAACACACAAAGGCTTTAATATAATAGACAGGAGTGGGTGGAACATCTGCAGTAAATAATACATGGAGTAAGACTAACACTGCAGATTAAACATATGTGACCTTCAAGAAGTATCAGGAAACTCTCCAACATGGAGCACAGAATAAAATTTCCACCAAATACCCAAGTGTCAGAAATGTAAGAGACAATGAAGTAGTCAAATATCTATATTGATAGAAGCATAATATGCAAATTGACCAAACAACCAAACAGCAGAATGACCATCCACACAACCTTCCAGACGACCATGGTATGACACACACTGATACCAAGCTAACAAATGGGGGTACAGTGTGATTGGGTGGGGGCCCCACCATTGCCCAATAACTGTCCTGAAGAGTGAGGCACAGACTACCCTTTGTGGGGTGATTGACGGGGGAGGGGGCTCTGCCATCAATCACCCCACAGAGGGAGGCCAAGAGAAGCTAAGTGATCGCACCCCATACCTGTTTCCCGCAGATGGAGGTGACCCCTGGTAGGGAAACAGGGCATAACCACACAGATGGCAAGCAGTGGAAGCAGGGGTGGTGGGTGCAGCAGCCCAGCTGGAGGAAAGAAAGCTCCAATAGGCCCTGATCACTGTCCAGGCTTAGGGACCCTAACTGAGGGTTCCTGGATTATGAGAGGGTGCAAAAGGGGATGAGTGACACCCCTGTCCTGTGCACAAGTTTCATGCACCAGGCCTCTAGTCTATATATACAACAGCCTAAAGGACCGAATGACTGAACCACCATTTGACACTTCACTGGGTGCTGAACTCAGGGTGTGACCCACATCCCACCTACCCCATAGAGGCCTTCATACTGACTGGTCCCACAGTAAATAAAACATGTGCTCATCCCAAGGACAACGGAAGCTGGATGAAGCCCATCTGAATGGTGCAAAGAGCCCTTGAGGGCTGCTCCTTGGTCACCTCACCTGTACAGGTGCCAGGATTGGTGGTTTCTGGTCCCACAGTCAGGCAATGACCTCAGCTCTCTTCCTATAGGTGTCACAGCAGCATTGATGTGAGAGGATAGCCATGTGCGTGTCCCGTGTAGTGTGGTTTAATAGAATGTTTAATAAGGTTCATTGGAAATCATCTCATGTTAACAAGCAGCTGACCAGGGAAATCTCTTGGTGAAGGAGATAGCTTTACAGTTTTTCAATCTTTTTCACTTAAAACCATGGGCTAAAGCATGATATTTCATAATGATGGTGTTGAATCCTCTGAAGATCATTCCTCTGAGGCTCAGACGAGGTAGTAACATGGTAGAGACTGCTTGTTGGCATGTTGCTCTATCTCAGCATTACCCAGCTTCCATGTTGTAGATGCTGTAGTGGCCCCACCTTCACCTCACTCACGTCTGCAGGATGGACAAAACCTCCCACACGACCCTCCTTGCTCCTTTGGTGGGTCTCCAGGAGCCATGGGAACCCACTGTGTCTGCAAAGCTTCCCCAAGTCATGCATTGCTCCTCAGACCTCTGGTTGTCTCCCTGGTTCTCTCCTGATTGATAGCTCTGCTGACTACAGAACTTTCACCACTCGGAAATGGAACTTGGTGAAATCACAAACTGGTTCTTTGAAAATATTAAAAGAAAATTGGATGAACCACTAGCCAGACTCATCAGGAAACAAAGAGAGGAAACTACAATAAATAAAATCAGGAATGAAAGCAGAGAAGTAACAACCGACAATCCAGAAATAAAAACGGTTGTAATAAAGTACTATGAACAACTGTACACCAACATGCTGGACAATGTGGATGAAATGGAAGAATTTCTAGAAAAACACAGTACCCCAAACTGAAACAGGAAGAATCAGATAACCTGAATAGGCCAATAACAACTAAGGAAATAGAAGCAGGAATCCAAAAGCTTCCCATAAACAAAAGTCCTTCTCTGGATGCCTTCATAGGGGAGTTTGGCCAAATATCCAAAAAAGAACTAACACCTATACTCCCCAAACTATTCAAAAAATTTCCAAGAGGAAGGAACACTTCCAAACTCTTTTTATGCGGCCAGTATTACCTAATTCCAAAACCAGATGACACTCCTAAGAGAGATAATTACAGGCCAATATCCCTGAAGAACACAGATGTTAAAATCCTCAACAAAATATTAGCAAATTGGATCCAGCAATATTTTAAAAAGATCATACACCATCACCAACTGGGATTCATCCAGGGATGCAAGGCTGGTACGATATTCACAAATCAATAAACGTGATACATCCACATACACAAATTCAAAGACAAAACTAATGTGACCATATCTATAGATTCAGAGAAAGCACTCAACAAAACCCAACACCCACTTTTCATAAATACTTTCAGCAAAGTGGGAGAAGAGGGCTCATATATCAACATAATAAAAGAAATGTATGACAAACCCACAGCCAGAATCATACTCAATGGGCAAAAAGAGAAACCATTTCCCCTCAGAAAGTGAACAAAACAGAAATGTCCACTATCACCACTCTTATTCAACACAGTGCTAGAAGCACTAACCACAGCAATCAGACAAGAAGAAGAAATAAAAGGTACCAAAATTGGAAAAGAGGAAGTAAATCTCTTGTTATTCACAGATGACATGATATTGTATATGGCAATCCTTAAAGATTTCACAAACAAAAACACACCTAGACTTAATAAATGAATCCAGCAATGTAGTAGGATACAAAATTAACACCCAGAAATCAATGGCACTTTTATACACCAATAATGAATTCTCAAAAAGGGAACAAAATCTACAATACCATTTACCATTGCATTAAAAAACATTGTGATACTTAAGAATAAACTTAGCCAGCCAAAACCGGTTTAGCTCAGTGGATAGAGTGTTGGCCTGCAGACTGAAAGTTCCCAGGTTCAATTCCGGGCAAGGGCATGTACATTGGTTGCAGGCACATCCCCGATGGGGATGTGCAGGAGGCAGCTGGTTGAGGTATCTCTTCCATAGATGTTTCTAGCTCTCTATCCCTCTCCCTTCCTCTCTGTAAAAATCAATAAAATATATATTTTTTTAAAAGAATAAACTTAACCAAGCAGGTAAAAGACATGTACTCAGAAAAATTCAGGAGGTTGAATAAATATATCGAGGAAGATACAAACAAGTGGAAAATATACACTAATCATTGATTGGTAGGATTAACAATATTAAAACATTCATATTACCCAAATACATTACAGATTCATGTAATCCCTATGAAAATTGCAACAGCGTATTTCTGAGATCTACAACAAATACTCCCCAAATTAATATGGAACCAAAATACCCCATTTAGCTACAGCAATCTCAAGAAAGAAGAACAAATGTGGAGGAATCACACTACCAGACATCAAATTATACTCCTAAACCATGGTCATCAAAACAGCCTGGCACTGGCACAAGAACAGTCATATACATCCATGAAACTGAACAGAAAACCCAGATATTACCCAAGCCATTATGCACAATTAATATTTGACAAAGGAGCAAGAGCATACAATGGAGTCAAAACAGTCTCTTCAATAAATATTGTTGGAAAATAGGACAGATAAACATGCAAAAAAAAAAAACACACCACAAAACAATACATGAACATACACAGCACACAGGAGTAAACTCAATATGGCAGCTCTTTTCTTTCACAGGATGTAGATGGGTTACAAGAAATTTATTGGTGATAGATTGAGGAGGTGGGAGAAAGCAAAGCGGGGAGACCTTTGGGTTAGGATACAAAGTGAAATGATGGACAGGTGCATCTTTTACAGGATGGATACAGGAGAGTTTAAGATAATTAACAGCTGATGATTAACTTGATAACAATCGTGATGAGGGAATGTCCTGGTGCCAGTTGTTGTGCCCTGAAGGGTTTGAGATAAAAAGGAAGTTACAAGTTACCCAGACATTTGTTAACGAAAAAACCATTGGAACCTGTAAAAAAAAAAAGTGTGAGTTTATTTGAGCCAGACTGTTGTGAAAGAAAAGAGCCACATGCTAATCTGACAAGCTTGGGGGAGGCCTGCATGGCAGTCTTAAAACCTAGAGACCTAAGATAACCACAAAAGATGGTTTGAAAATTAAATATCTAACAGGTTTTAGTAGGTAGTCATGTCCCAGATATTTCATCAAAATAAAAAGTGTTTCTACACTACAGCCAAAGAAACCATCAACAAAATGAAAAGGGAGCCCCAAAATGGGAGAACATAATTGAGAAGGATACATGTGATAAAGGGTTAATATCCAACACATATATGAAACCCATAAAACTTACCCAAAGGAAAACAAACAATCCACTTTCAAAATGGGCAAAGGACCTAAATACACACTTCTCCAAGGGGACATACAGATGGCCAAGAGACATAGGAGAAATGCACAGTCACTGACCCTCAGAGAGATGCAAATTAAAGGGACAGGAGGTATCAGCTCACACCTATCAGAATGGCTACCATCAACAAATCAACAAATGACAAGTGCTGGTGAGGGTGTGGAGCAAAGGGAACCCTCCTACTGTGCTGGTGGGAATGCAGGCTGGTGCAGCCACTAGGGAACACAGAATGGAGTTTCCTCAAAAAAATTACAGATGGAATTGCCATTTGACCCAATGATACCACTTTTAGAATATATGCTAAGGGACCCGACACTCAAATCATTAACAACATATGCACCTCTATGTTCATAGAAGCACAAATTGCAATACCAAAGATCTTTTAACAGCTCAAGTGCCTATCAGTAGCTGAGTGGATAAAAAAAAAAGTTCTCAAACATTTATGCCATGGAATACAATGCAGCAGTAAAAGAGAAGGATCTCTTACCCTTTGGGATAGCATGGAGGGACCTGGAGAGTATCATGGTAAGTGAAATAAGCCAGTCAGAGAAAGACAAGTATCATATGGTCTCACTCATATGTGGAACCTAATGAACAAAATAAACTAATGAAGAGAATGGATCCAGAGACCTAGAAGCATGGAGCAGACTGAGAGATCTCAGAGGGAAATCCTGGGAGGGTGGGTGGGTGGGTGGGTGGGTGGGAAGAGGTCAAACAACAAACTCCTATGCACAGAGGCTTACTCCAGGGACACAAACAACAGGATGGTGAAGGCCTGGGGCACACAAGGTGGGCTAGAAGGTGTCAATGGGGGGGGCACAAGGGGACATGAGTAATACCTTCAACAATAAAGGTACAATTCAAAGAAAAAAGAATTAGGACTTGCACCCTCAGGCACCCACTCAACATGGTTCCTGTGTCACCATGTTCTCTCAGGTGGGGTCAAGACCTCAGCTATGAAATACTCTGCCTCATCAATATGCAAAAGAGAGGAGGCAGACCATTTTAAATGTCACTAAGTCTGTGCCCTGAGGGCCTCATCACAGCCACACCCTCCCCTACAGAAGTGCTCCCAGCACAGCCCTCACCATGGACTGCAGCTGGAGAACCCTCCTCCTGGTGGCCATGGCGACAGGTATGGGTCTCCCATCCTGATGAAGGAGGGTCCAGGGAGAGTCCAGGTGGATTCCACTCACTCCTGTCTCCTCCCACAGGTGTCCACTCCCAGGTGCAGCTGGTGCAGCCTGGGGCTGAGGTGAGGCACCCTGGGGCCTCCATGAAGGTCTCCTGCAAGGCTTCTGGATACACCTTCACCAGCTACTACATGCACTGGGTGCGGCAGGCCCCAGGGTAGGGGCTTGAGTGGGTGGGATGGGTTTACCCTGGAAATGGAAACACAAACTACACACAGAAATTCCAAGGCAGAGTCTCACTATCCACAGACACGTCCACAAGTACAGCCTACATGGAGCTCAGCAGTCTGAAAGCCGAGGACATGGCCCTGTATTGCTGTGCAACAGGCACAGCGAGGGAAGGTCAGTGTGAGCCCAGACACAGACCTCCCTGAGGAGGCAGCAGGGCTGGGCTGCAGGGAGCGTCCAGGATACTAGGGGGCACTCAGGACCAACACAGGGCCCTGACCAGGAGCAGGTGGAGAGTTAAAGACAGAAACCACTTCCTGCTTCATCTTAAATTAGTTTTGCTCACAGGCTCAGCCACAGAGCTCACAGAAAGCCTTGTCCTAGGTCTAGTTTCAGGAATTGTGTTTGTGAACAAAAAGGGGGCTCTGTTCTAAGGACAAAAGGGGCCTAATGCTGACCTGACAAGCTCCAGGGAGGCCTGCATTGGGGTTGTACAGAGAGAGAGAGAGGCCTAACATTGAAGCATCCAACTTATATGAAAACTGCTGCTAGAAATTTTAACCCTGCTAATTGACTTCTGTAAATTTTTGCTTGCTAAGACTACTCCCACTTCAGCTAGGCTATTGAACTTTCCCTAGACAAGGTTATCAGTCCTAGTGCCAGGCGTGGCCTCTGGTTGAGGTTTCAAGGCCCAGCACATATGGGCTCTTTAAGAACTTGCAAAAGGGGCCGGAAACACCTCATATTTGGGAGACAAAGAAGGTAAAATAATATAAATAGGGAGAGTTCCTGCATGTTGGAGCCCAGAATTTGAGATACATTTTTCTCTGGACCCGCACATAATAAATGTAACTCCATCTAAGTATTGCTTTGTTCTTCTTCAGTTTTCTGTAACAACATAACCAGAAAAGATGGTCTGAAAATTAAATATTTAACTACACACAGGTTATGTTGAGTAGTCATTTCCTGGCCAGTATTTTCCCTGACAAAGACTGACTTAGATCTTTACTGAACCCATTTGTCTTTGTGCCTCTAAGATAACATATTGGTGAAATGACTGGGTAACTTGTAACTTCCTTTTTATCCCTGACCCCTCAGGGGCAAAAAATGGCACTAGGACACTCGATCATTGTGATTGTTATCAAGTTTATCCTCAACTGTTGATAATCTTAAACTGCCCTGTATCCATCCTGTAAAAGAAGCACTGGTCCATCATTTCACTTTGTATCCTACCCCACAGGTCTCCCTGCTTTCCTTTCTCCCACTTCCTTAATCTATCACCAGTGAATTTCATGTAACCCCTCTACATCCCTTCCTTTGATTGCAATGTATAAACACAGATATAACCCGCCATTCTCCAGAGCAGTATCTCAATTCATTGAGGTTCTGCTTACCAGTATATGTCCACATTTGGTTCAAATAAACTCACAAAATTCTTTACATGTGTAATTTTTTTTAAGTTAACAAATCTTCTGTTTTTCACGACTGCATAGATTTCCATAGTATATAGGTACCACTGTTATCCAATCATTGGCTAATGGGCACTTAGACTGTCTCCAAACTTAGCTGTTGTAAATTGCACTACTATGAGCATAGGGGTGCATGCATTCTTTCTAATGAGTGTTTCGGGTTTCTTAAGATATAATCCTAGAAGTTGGATCACTGGGTCAAATGGGAGTTCCATTTTTAATTTTTAGATGGAACTCCATATTGTTTATCATAGTGGCTGCACAGATCTGCATTGCTAATAGACCAAATAAACTGATGAACAAAAGTAGACTCAAAGACATGGAAGCATGAATAGACTGTGGAACCTCAAAGGCAAGGCAGAGGAGGATAGGTGGAAAAAGATCAACCAATGGACTTGTTTGTATATATGCCTCACCTGGGGACACAGACAATGGGGTGATGAGGGCCTGGGGAGGGAATGGGAGTGAGCAGGGAGAGGATAGTGGATAGAACAGGGGGACATATGTAATACTTCAACAATAAACATTAGGAGAGGAGAGAGAGAGAGAGAACTGAACCTCTTGTTCACTGTTCTGGCATCCAGTCCCCAACTTACTCTCTCCCACCTCCATGTAACTCCTCTCCTTCCCTCCTTAACTTCAAATGCACAAATGCAGCTGCAAATGGTTATTCTCCAGAGTATTGTCGAATAGCTAGCTCCCCAACAGTAGTGGACAGTTTGGCTCCAATAAAATCTTATCAACATGCTCTCCATATTTGAACATTTCTTACATCAATGTGTTGTCTTCTCTTCGTTTACCACACCTGCTCACACATGTGTCTTCCCTGTGGAGAGGGAGGTGCACACAATTAGAAAACCTGCTGCCTCCACAGAATGGTAGTGGTGACTCTAAAGAGATCACACCCTTTGATGTGGGGATGACCTCCAACCACTGAGCCCACCAGCCCAGCCCATTGTGCAAATGATGGAAACTCTCCACTGTGAGAGGCTGGAAACAGGGCTTTTGCACAAGTACAGCAGGGAAATTGAGGGAAATGTGTGCTTTTGGGAGGTACCTGTGTGCTTGTGGCAGTGGCAGCAAGTTAGACAAAGAGGCTACAGCAATGGAGTCTAGCCCAGTCTCTCCTGCCTCCTCACATGCCTATGTTAGACTTTTGTGGAGGATCTTATTTTGGAAAATAACAAGGAAAACCTTTCAGTATCAAAATAAAAGCTTCATTCAATGCAAAGTCTTATTCCCAAACTCCAGAAAGGCAACATGGCCCATGGCGGGTGAAGGAGAGAGAGAGGAAGCCCCATCTACATGCCTCTGGGGGAGCATCACTGGGTCCTCATCAAAAACCCGAGGAAGAAGGACTCTCAATCCTGGAAGCTGCCCCCAAAGGAATGAGGTCAGGGTGATGGGTCTCAGGAAAGGAGGGAGGGAGTGCAGGTCAGGACGGGACCCCTTGTTGCCAGTATCCTTGAGTACTTTTCCATCTGGGGTCACTCCTAGGAACACAAGGTCAGGCATGCAGCCCAGGTCACAGCTGCATCTTATATGCAGACTCCATGCAAATGGGGCTCTCCTCCTGCTCATAAAAGGGGGCCCTTGCCCGGCATGTTGGAGAGACACCCAGAACCCAAGTTCCTGAGACAGGACCCAGTGGCTCCACCATGGGCTGGGTGCCAAGTTGCGTTTTCCTCCTGATCATTTCTCAAGGTCATTGTCAGGAGTGGGGAGTGACGAGCCCTATGCATGTGTCTGTGCTTGTTTTTGCTTCCATGTGATTCTAAGTGTCCCTGTGTCTCTGTGTTTGCAGGTGTCCAATGTGAAGTGCAGCTGGTGGAGCCTGGGGGAGGCCTGGTGCAACCTGATGGGTCTCTGAGACTCTCCTGTTCAGCCTCTGGATTCACCTTCAGTAGCTATTCCATGAACTGGGTCCGCCAGGATCCAGGGAAGGGACTGGAATGGGTCGCATACATTAATAGTGGTAGTAGTACCATATACTAAGCCAATTCTGTGAAGGGCCGCTTCACCATCTCCAGAGACAACGCCAAGAACACGCTGTACCTGCAAATGAACAGCCTGGGAAGTTGAAGACACGGCCCTGTATTACTGTGCAACGGACACAGTGAGAGAAGTCAGTGTGAGCCCAGACACAGTCCTCCCTGAGGAGACAGCTGGGCTGGGCTGCAGGGGGCTCCCTGGACATAACAAGGCGCTCAGAGTCCCTAAACACAAGGACCATCCCAGCAGCAGGTGCAGTTGGTGGTCTGGGCTGGTTCCTGTGTGGTTTCCTCCTAATGTCACAGTTTCCCTCAGGGAACCTCTGTGTCCTGATTCTTCGCTGACATCTGAGTCTCGATATGAGAAAAGTCTGTTGTGAAGAGAGACAACCTTCTCATGTGAACAGAAGGTAAAGTTTCATTCATTCACAATGTTCTAACATTGAATCTTCAGACCCATGTCACCTGCATCCAACAAGAGGCTCTAATGACTCATCAGTGCAGCTCCCTGCATGTGGACCATGGACACCACATGTGTGTGACCCCAAAGCTACAGAAGAGGGACTCACAGGGTGACAGTCCTTGTCATGTCATCATGCTCTTAGCACCCTGAGTCATGGACACCATGCAGAAACAGAGGCATAAACGGCTGATGAACTTGAAGAGGGTTGTCGTTCCTCAAGAAACTTGAGACAAGACTGACTGGTTGGCCCGTGGAAAGAGCAATTCTTGTCCCAAAGTATCCAGCTCTGCAGGCCTCCCTATTCAGTGTACATTTCCGAAAGCCGCTAGTCAGTGTCTGTGTTCTGTGTGTTCATTTGAAGTTCCCAGAAGCCTGTCAGAAACCAGTCCCTCCTTGAGCTCTGGGATCGGAGGACATTTCTCATGCTCTCTCTGCCCCAGTCACCTGACAGGGGAGGCTGGCAGCTCAGAGGAACCACAGCAGGAGCTCTGTGAGCAGTGCAGAAACTTGACAGGATTTTGCAAAAACAGGAAAACCAAAGGCATTGCTTGGATGCTCTTTTACATCAGTATCATTTTATATTGGCTAACTTTCTAACACGTTTGAAGACAAGCTTGATGAAAGATTTTTGGTCAGAAGTATGTCAATGATGTTTATCTATTATGAAGTGAATGAATTGAATTTGTATTCCACCATCTAGTAGAATATACAAAAGAGATAATGAGAACTGAATCACCATCTATAGAAACAGATCAGATTGATTACTGCTTTGCAGCCTCTCTCCTTGTTTAATTTGTTATGTCATCATAACATTGGAGGAAAATATATTTTTAATAAATAACTTTTTAATTAAAAAAGAAAAGTGTGATTTCTTATCTGATTTTCCCTGTGTGTGGCAGATGGGGAAGAGGCAGCAGTGAGCCACCAATAGTTAGAAGTCAAATGAAAAAAAAAATGGACTATGGTCGTCCATTTTATATACAACAACTCAAAATGAGCAAAAATTGAGAGTGAAAAAAGGTCCTTAAGTTTGTACTAAAACCATATCTTAAAAAAATGAGGAGAATAAGTATAAGTAAGCAAATGATGGTGATGATGATGTTGATGATGGTGATTATGGTGGTGGTGGTGGTGGTGGTGATGATAGATTGGGAAAGGAATCTTGGTCCAATGTCTTGGTGGGAATGAGTCCCTTCCCCCTAATCTGTCATTGGCTTTTTCAAAGGCCAGTGCCAACTTAGAGTTGGGCCATTGGGGTCTCAATCCTTAATGGCATCTGAAGAGGAGGCACCTACATTGTTTATTATAAAAAGTCATTGTTTGTGGAAAACCACCATGACCACAGAAAATGAGAAGAGTGATTATAAGTAAGCAGTTTGTGGTGATGATGATGATGTTCGTGATGATTGCAATAAAGATGATGGACTGAGACAGGAGCCCTGGTCTAAAGGAATGAAGGCTCCTCTTACAGACACACCATCACTTTGGCCTCCTCCTGACCTTTATTTTTATAGAATAAGTTGCCAAATTATTATGATCTCTGAACGTATAATAATCTGGCTACTAAGTGTATACCCTACATAATAAAGGCTAATGTGCAAATTGACTCCCTGACAAGGAGTGCTACCAGCAAGTAGACCAATCAACCACCCATGTCCCCTTCCCCTGATCAGGCAGGCTGCACCCCACCCATGAACAAATTCATTCATATGTATGCTGCATGGCCAGATTATTATTCGTCCAGAGATCATAATAATCTGGCCACTCAGTATATTTTGCACAGGCATAGAATTTATATAAAATTACAGACAATAAATTTGGAAATTGTGGGTACATGAAAGTGTTGAGATTCAGAAACTGTCAAAACAAATGCTAATCTCATTAAATCTGATTGAAAGATGCCTGAAAAGTAAAAAGTGTCACCTGCTTATCTAGTCTACCATTTCTCCTCTTGGTCAGAAAGTCTAGGCTGAGCTTTGACAGGAATCCAATAAGTCTCAAACCCATGGGGTTCCCTGATTACCTGGTGAGTCAGGTAAAATGGAACAGAGGTCCACACACAGGCCCCAGAATGACCAGGGTAGCCCGACCTCAGTCCCTCCTCTTATAGGAAAGGCTGCCCCACATGCAAATTTCTGTTCAACTTCTAGGGTACATCCTACCCTGAGCTGTGCAGGTTCACAGCTCCTTCTCAATCAGGGCTGAGGTCTCTGGGAAGGCAGAGCTGTGGTCTAGAAGAAGATGAGACTGCTGGGTCTTCTCCTGTGCCTGCTGACAGCCCCCCAGGGTGAGCGTCTCAGGGGTGATGTAGGGTCTCAGATGGCTGTGACTGCAGGTGACTCACAGGACTGATGCTCCTTGTCCCCAGGTGGCCTGTCCCAGGTGCAGCTGCAGGAGTCGGGCCCAGGACTGGTGAAGCCCTTGCAGACCCTCTCCCTCACCTGCACAGTTTCTGGATTCCCTCTGACCAGCTATGGTGTACAATGGATCCGCCAGGCTCCAGGAAAGGGGCTGGAGTGGGTCGGGGTTATGTGGTCTGTTGGAGTTACAGCCTATAACCCAACATTGAAATCCCGCCTCAGCATCACTAGGGACACATCCAAGAGTCAAGTTCAGTTAACACTGAACAGCCTGAGAACCGAGGACACAGCCACGTATTACTGTGCAAGACACACAGTGAGGGGAAGTCAGTGTAAGCCCAAACAGAAACCTCCCTGAAGAGGCAGCATGGCTGGACTGCAGGGGGCATCCAGCACACCAGTGAACGCTAAGGACACACAGCATAGAGAGCAGCCTTGGGAGCAGGCAGAGGAAGAGGGAGGGAAAGGCCTTCCTATTTGTCTCAGGGATTTCCACTCAAGCTCTCAGCTGCCTCCAAGGAAGGATCATGCTCTTTCTGTGAGGCTCTTATTTCCTGCTTTCTCGCTGCAGACCTCAGAGGAGAAGGAAACACTGCTGCTGGCAGATGACATGTGGGCAGTGATGGGGACTATCCTCACCACATCATACTGTACATAGAAAACTGAAACACTGGAACAAAAAACTACTGGATTTTAGAAATGAATTCAGAAATGTACCAGAATATGAAATTAAAAGCCTAAACAAATGGTACTTTTACATACCAATAACAAATTCTTAGTAAGGGAAACCAAAACAACAATCCCGTTTACCATTGCATCAAAAAATTATGATACTTAAGAATAAACTTAATCCAACAGGTAAAAGACTTGTAGTGATAAAAATACAAGATGTCAAATAAAGAAAAAGAGGAAGATATAAACAAGTGGAAAAATATACCATGATCCTGGATTGGTAGAATTAACATCATTAAAATGTCCATATTAACCAAAGCACTCTAAAGCTTCAATGTAATCCCTATAAAATTAACAACTGCATAGAACCACCAAGATGGTAGCATAGGTAAACACCTGTGCTTGCTGCCTATCACAACCACATAAAAACTCCAACTAAAAGAGTAAACAAATATCAGAACCAGGGGAAAACTGGTAAGTGGAAGTTCTGCTACCAGAAGGAAAGAAAAAAGCACATTGAGACTGGTAGGAGATGCTTAGGTGTGGAAGTACAGAGGTTCAGAGGCTGCGCTATTGTGGGTTTTTTTTCAATAATGAGGGAGATAAAAGCTCCTGACTGCTCTGACCTCCAGTTCCAGGTGAGACTCTGGGGACCCAGACTCATATGGGGAGAAACTAGACTGTCAGGTATCAGGCAGGAAGGGGAGGGCAGCTTTCTCTCTGAGATGCTTGCAGTGGTCATTGTTCCTGCAAGGTGCTGCCTGACACAGAGTCCCAGGAACCTCTCTGGGGCAGGGTTGTATGGCAGCCATTGCTGTTGGCTCAGCCCTGGTGATTCCCTGAAACCCTGCCCCGCCCAATTTATAACCCCACCCAAGATGTGGGTATCAGCTTTTCATATGAATGGTCTTTTCTTTTACAACCTAGAACCTAACGAACTGCAACTGGGTCAGAGAGCTCCAAAGCTTCCAAAAGAAGGCCTAAGGCTGGCAGCAGCAACCTGCCTTGCTTCACAGCTGGGCCTCACCTGGGCATTTCAAAACCTCAAACAAATGAGAAGAATCTGCACATTTCTCTGTAGCTACTGCTGGGTGGTCTCAGGCAGGGGCTGGCCTTGCACCTCCTTGAAAATCCAAAAGCCAGTATACCCAGGGGTCAGAGTGAAAACATATCAGATTACAACTATACATATCCATAAGCAACACACTCAAGGGGCAGACTCAGTGAGCACCAAAGCCCCACTGATACAATTTCTGCCCCATAAGGGTGTCTACAGCACAAAACTTCTTCCATTGTAGACACAGTGGGTCCTCACAACCAGTTGGCCCGAAGGTCAATTCCTCCCAGTGATACCAACAGTAACCAAGGCTTAACTTCAACAAGACTGTGCATACAGCCCAGGAAAAGGTGTACCTAGAGTGTCCACCTCAGGTAATTGGGGAGACTGAGCCACTAGGGCCTATAGGACACCTAGTACACAAACCACTCTATCAACACAGGGAAGCAGCCAAAATGCAGAGACAAAGAAACAGGCCACAAATCAAAGAAATTGAAGAAAGCGCACTATGGGATATAGAGTTCAGAACCATGGCTATAAGGTTACTCAAGGATCTTCTGGAAACCTCTGAAAAATTTAGTGGGAGCCTCCAGAATATGAAAAAGGACCAATCAGAAATTAAGCATACACTGCCTGAAATAATGAATAATATACAGAGATCCAATAGCAGATTAGAGGATCCCAAGTATCAAGTCAAAGATTTGAAATATGAAGAAGCAAAAAAATACCCAACTAGAAAAGAAAAAAAGGGGGGAAAAATATGAAGATAGTGTAAGGAGCTTCTGGGATAACTTCTAGCATACCAACATCTAAAATATGGGGGTGCTAGAAGAAGAAAGAGAGCAAGATATTGAAAACCTATTTGAAGAAATAATAACAGATAACTGTCTTTACCTGGTGAAATAAATAGACTTGTAAGTTCTGGAATATCAGAGAACCACAAACAAGAGGAATCCAAAGAGGACCACACAAAGACTATCACAATTAAAATACATAGGGCAGAAGACAAAGAGACAAACTTAAAAGTAGCAAGAGAAAAACAGTTAGTTACCTACAAGGGAGTGCCCATACTACTGTCAGTTGATATCTCAACATAAACTTTGCAGGCCAGAAGGGAGTGGCAAGAAATATTCAAAGTGATGAATAGCAAGAACCTTCGACCAAGATTACTCTACCCAGCAAAGCTATCATTTAGAATTGAATACCAGATAAAGGTCGTCACAGATAAGAACAAGCTAAAAGAGTTCATCACCATTAAACCAGTACTATATGAAATGCTTAAGGGTATTCTTTAAAAAGAGAAGAAGAAGAAGAAGAAGAAGAAGAAGAAGAAGAAGAAGAAGAAGAAGAAGAAGGAGAAGGAGAAGGAGAAGGAGAAGGAGAAGGAGAAGGAGAAGGAGAAGGAGAAGGAGAAGGAGAAGGAGAAGGAGAAGGAGAAGGAGAAGGAGAAGGAGAAGGAGAAGGAGAAGGAGAAGGAGAAGGAGAAGGAGAAGGAGGAGGAGAAGGAGAAGGAGAAGGAGAAGGAGAAGGAGAAGGAGAAGGAGAAGGAGAAGGAGAAGGAGAAGGAGAAGGAGAAGGAGAAGAAGAAGAAGAAGAAGAAGAAGAAGAAGAAGAAGAAGAAAAAGGAAGAGGAGGAGGAGTAGGAGGAGGAGGAGGAGGAGGAGGAAAAGATAAAAATCATTATCAACCAATTGACAACAAATACATACCTATCAACCAGTGAATCTAAAAAAGCAAGTGTATAAAAAATCTAATGAACAGAATAAACTGGTGAATATAATAGAATCAGAGTCATAAAAAGGGTGTCAACTAACAATTCTTAGGGGGAAGTGGATGTGGGAGTACAGGAGAGATTGGACAAAAATTGTAAACCTACAGATGAGGACAGTGGGGGTGGTAAGAGCATGGGATGGGGTGGGAACTGGCTGAATGGGAGCTATGGGGGGGGAGGGAAGAGGAACAACTATAATAATCTGAATAATATAGATTTATTTAAAAGATAATCCTACATAATAAACACCAAATATGCAAATTGACCTAATGGCAGATTGATCAGTAGATAGACCTGTACTATGAGATGCACTGACCACCAGGGGCAGATGCTCAACTCAGGGGCTGCCCCCTGCTGATCAGTAGGCTCCCACAGGGGATTCACCATTCAGCCAGAAGCTAGGCTCATGGCTGGTGACCACAGTGATAGTGGTGGGAGCCTCTCCCACCTACATGGCAGCAGCACTAAGGAGCAGTGAGCTGAGCGGTCAGAAGCAGCAAGCATGTGGGCAGTAACAAGGGAGGAATCCTGGACTGTGAGAATGTGCAGACCAGGCTGAGGGACCCCTCCCCAACTCCAGTGCACGAATTTTGTGCACCTGACCTCAAATAATAATAACAAAATTAAAATAGCAACAGCATATTTCACAGATCTACAACACATACTCCAACAATTTGTATGGAACCAAAAAAGACCCCAATTAGCCATAACAATCTTGAGGAAGAAGAACAAAGGTGGAGTAATCACAATACCAGATATAGAATTATACTGTAAAACCACAGGAATCAAAAAAGACAGGTACTTGCACAAGAAGAGGCATATACATCATGGAACAGAACAGAGAACCCAGAAATCTACCCAAGCCATCAGGCTCAATTAATATTTGACAAAGAAGGCAAGAGCATACAATGGAATCAAAACAGACCCTTCAATAAATATTGTTGGGAAAATTGGACTGGTAAATGTGCAAAAAATGATTCAATACACTAACATACAATATACACAGGAGTAAACTAAAAATGATTAAAAGAAACTCAATATGAGTAAAAAATCATAAAAATTATAGAAGAAGCCATAGGCAGCAAAATCTGAGACATCTCTCATAGCAATTTGTTTACAGATACATCTCCCAGGACAAAGGCAACTAAAGAGAAAATAAACAAATGGGAATATATCAGAATAAAAAGTGTCGGCACAGCCAAAGAAACCATGAACAAAAAATGAAAAGGGAAGCACAGCATGGGAGAACATATTTGACAAGTATACATGTGATAAAGGGTTAATATCCAAAATGTATAAGAAACCCATACAACTTAACCAAAGAAAGACAAACAATCCAATTATAAAACGGGCAAAGGACCTAAATATACACATCTCAAAAGGGAACATACAGATGGCCAAGAGACATAGGAGAAATGCACAGAGTCACTGATCCTCAGAGAGATGCAAATTAAAAGGACAGGAAGTATCAGTTCACACCTGTCAGAATGGCTACCACCAACAAATCAACCAATGACAAGTGCTGGTGAGGGTGTGGAGCAAAGGGAAGCCTCCTACTGTGCTGGTGGGAATGCAGGCTGGTGCAGCCACTATGGAACACAGAATGGAGTTTCCTCAAAAAAATCAAAGATGGAACTGCCATTTGACCCAGTGATCCCACTTTTAGAACATATGCTAAGGAAACCCACACACCAATCATTAACAACATATGGACCCCTATGTTCATAGCAGCACAAACTGCAATAGCTAAGATCTGGAAACAGGCAAGTTTCCTTCAGTAGCTGAGTGGATAAAAAACTATGATACATTTATGCCACAGAATACTAAGCAGTAGTAAAAGAGAAGGATCTCTTAAACTTTGGGACAGCATGGAGAAACCTGGAGAGTATCATGGTAAAGGTAATAAGCCAGTCAGAGAAAGACAAGTATCACATGGTCTCACTCATATGTGGAACCTAATGAACAAAATAAACTGATGGAGGGGATGGGTCCAGAGACCTGGAAGCATGGAGCAGCCTGTGGAATCTCAGAGGGAAGTTGTTGTAGAGTGGGTGGGTGGGAAGAGGTCAACCAACAAACTCCTTGCACATAGGCTTAATCCAGGAACATAGACAACAGGATAGTGAAGGCCTGGGGCACCTGAAGTGGGCTAGAAGGTGTCAATGGAGGACACAAAGGGACATGAGTAATACCTTCAACAATAAAGGTACAATTTAAAGAAAAAAGAATTAGGACCTGGACCCTCAGACTCCCACTGAACATGGTCCCTTGTAACCATCTTCTCTCAGGTGGGGTCAAGACCTCAGCTATGAAATACTCTGCCTCATGAATATGCAAAAGAAAGGAGGCAGACCAGGTTAAATATGGCTAAGTCTGTGCCCTGACAGCATCGCCCACAGCCACACACTCCCCTACAGAAGTGCTCCCAGCACAGCCCTCACCATGGACTGCAGCTGGAGAACCCTCCTCCTGGTGGCCATGGCGACAAGTAAGGTTCTCCTGTCCTGGTTAATGATGGTCCAGGGAGAGTCCAGGGGGATTCCACTCACTCCTGTCTCCTCCCACAGGTGTCACTCTCAGGTGCAGCTGGTGCAGCCTGGGGCTGAGGTGAGGCAGCCTGGGGCCTCCGTGAAGGTCTCCTGCAAGGCTCTGGATACACCTTCACTGACTACTTGATGCACTGGGTGTGACAGACCCAGGGACAGGGGATTGAGAGGATGGGATGGGTTTACCCTGGAAGTGGAAACACAAACTACGCACAGAAGTTCCAAGGCAGAGTCTCCATGACCGCAGATACGTCCACAAGCACAGCCTACATGGAGCTCAGCAGCCTGAGTGCTGTATTATTGTGTGAGACACACAGTGAGGGGAAGTCAGTGTGAGTCCAGGCACAAACCTCCCTGAGGAGGCAGCTGGGCTGGGCTGCAGGGAGCGTCCTGGACACCAGGGGGCGCTCAGGATCAACATAGTGCCCAGATTCGGAGCAGGTGGAAAACTGAGGAAAGATACCGTTTCTTGCTCCATCTTAATATAGTTTTGCTCACACGCTCAGCCACAAAGCTCACAGGAAGCCCTGTCCTAGGTCTAGTTGTAGGGATTGTGTTTGTGAATAAAAGGGGCCTCTGTTATATGGATGAATGGGGCCACATGCTAACCTGACAAGCTCTGGGGAGGCCTGCATGGCATTAGACATAACCACAAAAGATGGTCTGAAAATTAAATATGTAACTGCACACAGGTTATAATGGGTAGTCATGTCCTAGACCGGTGTTTTCCCTGACAAATATGAACTTAGATCTTTACTGAGCCCATTTGCCTTTTGGGCTCTAAGCTAATCTATTGGTGAAATGTCTAACTTGTACCTTCCTGTTTTATTTTACGGTGTTTTTTTGTTTTTGTTTTTTCTTTTTAGACCTTTCAGGCACAACAATGACACGAGGACACTTCCTCATTGTGATTGTTATCAAATTTATCATCAACTGTTAATTACGTTAAACTATTCTGTATCCATCCTGTAAAAGATGCAGCTGTCCATCATTTCACTTTTACCCTATTCCAGAGGTCTCCCCACTTTGCTTTCTCCCACTCCTTAATATATCACCAATGAATTTTATGTAACCTATCTATATCCTTTCCTTTGATTGCAATGTATAAATACAGGTGTAACCCACCATTCTCTGGAGCATTATCTCAATTGATTGAAGTTCTGCTTACCAGTATATGTCTACATTTGGCACAAATAAACTCATAAAATTCTTTACCGGTGTAAATGTTTTTTACGTTTACAGATATTTCTTTTTCACAATTGTGTAGTGTTCCATGGTGCAGAGGTACCATGTTATCCAATCATCTGCTAATGGGCACTTGGGCTGTTTACAAAGCTTAGCTGTTATAAATTGCACTGCTATGAGCATAGGGGTGTATGCATTCTTTCTGATGAATGTTTCGGGTTTCTTAGGATATATTTCTAGAAGTGGGATCCCTGAGTCAAATGGGAGTTCCATTTTCAATTTTTAGATAGAAGTCCTTATTTCTTACCTAAAAGGCTACCCCAGTCTGCATTGCTAATGGACCAAATAAACTATTGAACAAAAATAGACCCAGAGACATGAAAGTATGAACAGACCATGGAAGCTCAGAAGGAAGGCAGAGGAGGGTGGGTGGGAAGAGATCAACCAAGGAACTTGTCTGCATATACGGCTCACTTAGGGACACTGACAATGGGGTGGTGAGAGCCTGGGGAGGGAATGGGAGCAAGAGGGAAGAGAATAATGGGGAGATAAGGAGGATCTATGTAATACTTCAACAATAAAGATTCGGAAAGAAAGAGAGAAAGAGAGAGAGAGAGCCTTCTGTTCACTGTCCTGTCATCCAGTCCCACCTTGTTTTCTCCCACCTCCATGTCACTCCTCACCTTCCCTCCTTAACTTCAAATGCACAAACAGAGCTGCAAATGGTTATTCTCAGAAACATTGGAAGTCTTGCTCCCCAATAGTTGTCGACAGTTTTGCCCCAATAAAATCTTATCAAATATTCTCTACATGTTAGGACATTTCTTACATCAAAATATTGTTTCTCTTCATTTACAACACACATTCAAACACGGTTTTTCTCTGTGTGCAGAGGGAAGTACACACAATTATAAAGCATCTAGTACCATTACAGGATTTACCAGGCGACCAAGACCTACACAGGAGCACCCAGAGATACAGAGAAACCCACTCATTTCCAGAAGCACTAGTGCCTTGACTCAGGGGTGCCTGTGTCCAAATCCTTAGCAAGCAATATACCCTCTGGTTTCTTTGTCCCCCAAATATGGATCAAACTTCCTGTCCCTTTGGGGACTTTGCAGGAAGCCCCTAGTGCTAGGATGGGGTGTGACTACCCAAAGGCCTGGCCTTGTGGCAGAGCTGATAACCCTGTGGTGGTTGTGTATGGTTCATGGGTTATGGCCTCTGTAATATAGGAGTGTTTAGGTAAACAGATCTCAGATCTTGCAAGACCAGATGATTAAGGAAGGGCAGTGACTAGACTACAGGCTAAGAGGAGTGTACATTTGGGACACTGATTGACCAGGTACAGAGTCAGGCTGCTGGTCTTCGACATTCTTTCACAAATGTCTTATTTTCCACTTGAGGACCTCCACAGGATGAATTCTAAGGATTTCAAAGCATTTGATGAGCCCACTGATCCTCTAAGTACTGAGCTACAGCAACCAGGGCTCATGTTTTCAAAGATGGAAACTCTCTCACTTTGAAGGGCTGGGAAACAGGACTTTTGCACACAAACAGCAGGAAACTTGAGTGACATCTGTGGTTTGGGGAGGCAGCTGTGTGCTTGTGAGAGTGGCAACAGGTTAGAGACAGAGGCTGCGGCCACAGTGTCCAGCCCAGCTTATCCTGCCTCATCACTTGTACACGCTGGAAGTTTTTATAGGGGCAGGAATGGACTGTTGGGGAACCCACTAGAATTGTAGGACATAGTAATCCTGCTCTGTTTACTGTGATGGTTTATTCTGAATAAAGAAACACATTCTAGCCTGGCTGGCAGCCGCAGTGGGACCTGGGACTCACCTGGAGTGCAGCCCATCCTCCCTCCTGTTGTCCTGGAGAGATGAACAACTTCGCTGCAGGAACAGAGCAGCACCCCTTGAAGATCCAGCCCTTTGTCCCCTGTACACAGCCCCTTGCTACACCTTTTACAGAATCTTCATCCTTTTACTAAATGTGAGCAGCTGCTTAAGGGCTGCAAAGCCGGAATTGTGGATGACCCACTGCTCTCCCTTATTGCCCGCAGCATAGGGATGAATGCCTGTATGTGATTCCACCCTGTCTCTGCTCACCTGGCACAGGCACTGACCAGGCAGCACAGACCATGCACTGACCAATCACATATTTGTGTGTGTGAGATGTGATGGTGGAACACAACAAGGAGAATCTCTTACTCTCAAAATAAAATCTTCATTCAATGCAAATTCCTACTCCCAAACCCCAGAAAACAACATGGCCCACAGCGGGTGAAGGGGAGCAAGAGGAAGTCCCATCCATGTGCCTCTGAGGGATCACCCCTGGGTCCTCATGAAAACAGCAGGAAGGAGGACTCTCAATCCTGGGAGCTGCACCCAAAGGAATGGGCTCAGGGTGATGGGTCTCAGGAAAAAAGGGAGGGAGGGCCGGTCAGGAAGGGAACCCATTTGGCCAGCATTCTTGATCCCTTTACCATCCCTGGTTGCCACTAGGATGACAAGGTCAGGCATGCAGCCCAGGTCACAGCTGCACCTTATATGCAGACTCCATGCAAATGGGGCTCTCCTTCTGCTCATAAAAGGGGGCCCTATACCAGCATGTTGGGGAGACACCCAGCACCAAGCACCTGAGTGATGACCCAGCGGCTCCACCATGGACTTGGTGCCAAGCTGCGTTTTCCTCCTAATGATTTTCCAAAGTCATTGTAAGGAGTGGGGAGCTCTGAGCCCTGTGCCTATGCCTGTTTGTGCTTCCATGTGATTCTAAGTATCCCTGTGTCTCTGTGTTTGCAGGTGTCCAGTGTGAGGTGCAGCTGGTGGAGTCTGGGGGAGGCCTGGTGCAGCCTGGGGCGTGAGGGGGTTCTCTGAGACTCTCCTGCACAGCCTCTGGATTCACCTTCAATAGCTATGAAATGCACTGGGTACACCAGGCTCCAGGAAAGGGGCTGGAGTGGGTCTCAGTCATTAGAAGTGGTAGTGGTAGTACCATATACTATGCCAACTCTGTGAAGGGCTGCTTCACCATCTCCTGAGACAATGCCAAGAACACGCTGTATCTGCAAATGAGCAGCCTGAAAGATGAGGACACAACCATGTATTACTGTGCAAGCAACACAGTGAGCGAAGTCAGTGTAAGCCCATACACAAACCTCCTGAGGAGGCAGCAGGGCTGGGCTGCAGGGGGCGCCCCAGACACCAGGGAGCGCTCAGGACCCACAGGACAGAAAGCAGCCCCAGGAGCAGGGGCAGAGGGAGGGGGAGGGAAAGGCCTTCCTGTTGGGCTCAGGGATTGCTTCTCAAACTCTCAGGTGCATCCAGGGAGGACTCTTGATATTTCTCTGAGGCTCTAATTTTCTGTTTTCTCACTGCAGACCTCAGAGGAGGAGGTAACACTGCTGCTGGCAGATGACAAGTGGGCAGTGATGGGGACTCTCCTCACAACATGATACTGTACATAGAAAACCCGAAGGCCTCTACCAAAAAGCTACAGGGTTTAAGAAAGGAGTTCGGTAATTTAACAGGATATGAAATTAACAGGCGAAAGTCGATGGTACTTTTATACACTAATAATGAATTCTCATAAAGGGAAACCAGACCAACAATCCCATTTACCATTGCATCAACATTTTGATACATAAGAACTTAGCAATGCAGGTAAAAGACTTGTACTCAGAAAAGTGCTTGGTGTTGAATAAAAAGATAGAGGAAGATATAAACAAGTGGAAAACTATACAGTAATCATGGATTGGTAGAATTAACATCATTAAAGGGGGCAGAGCTTGAAGATTGAGACCGAACAGTCGGATTTGTTCTGACTCTGGTCCCAGAACAGATAAAAGTAGTGTCTGAGTCACTCAGGGAATGTTGATTGGCTGCTAAGGGGCAGCGGAATTCTCAAGGAAGGTAAGGAAGGCCGCTGGACAGGATTTCCTAACCAAGCGGCCAGCACTGCCGTGGTGGCAGCGGCGGCAAGCCACGGGCTATGGGCTTGAAGGGAAGGCTGTGCCATCTTTCCAGGAAAGGAGGAGCTTCTCTGAGGCCTAGAAAACCCAAAGCTGAGAAGTCCATCGAGCAGCTGAGACGCCCAAATCGGCGCAAATACGTGGATTCAATGGAGTTCTTCAGTCACCCACGGAAAGGTCCGATTTTGCGGGGATAGCCTGAGGGTTCCGGGTCCCACAGCGCAGGCAGCAGTAGTGGGAGCTCTGGCGAGGACCCGCCTCCACTGTAGCCGGGAGTGCCCAAACGGCTTCTGGTGCCAAGCTGCGCCCAAGTGCTGGGTTTGACGTAATCTTCCCCAGAAGCGGGACTTTTTTAAAACACCAGGGGACATTGGACAGAGTGTTAAGAATCGCGGCTGTCCCGCCAAGCACGGAACATCTGGGCACCTTGGCGCCTGATCCCCTTCACCCCCTTGCTTCTAAATACTAGGGAAGATCTGCCTAGTTGGGCATATCCGGGAAAATTGCAGAAGGAAATTGCTTTCCTAGAAACAGGGGATCAGAGCCAGAAGAGATAGTCTGGGAGCCAGCTGGCACCCTGCCAGCTAGAGCCATAGAGAAAGAAGGCCAGAGCAACCAAAAAGACTGGGAGGTCAAAGGGGAAACACTGACAACTAAGAACTGAATTACAAACTGCCTTTTCTTTTCTTTTTTTTTTCTTTTAATTAATAAAAAATAAATGGACACAAATAACTAAGATATAGCCTACTTAAAATTAAGGATTACCTTACAAAACTGAGGTGCAGTGGAATGCTGGGAACTGTAAGACTGTCTGGTCCGATAATCAGGAGTGCCAAATACATTAACAGAGGAAGTGAATGACCACTACTGGACATTTTTATGCTAATTTTACTATTCTTTATTTTATTTTCATTTTTTACATCTTTTATTTAATTTTAATTTTTTATATCTTTTACTTAAGAAACGAATCTTTTCTTTTTTCCTTACTTGATTTTACCTTTTCAATTATTACATTTTTCAATCTCTATCATCACTATTACTACTGCTATTTTGCAATTTTTGTTTCTTTTTTTTTTTCCTCTCCAGTACCATTTTATTTTTTCTTTATTTTACATTGGGAGTAACCTTCATTCCATTTTAATCTCTACTATAGCATCATTCAACCCTATCTCAACAAGACCTTTACACCATCACTCTCTTACTAAACTTTACCCTTTTAGTCTACAGTTTATCCTATTCCTTTCTGGCTCTAGTTTTTCATATATTCTTTCTGTATACCCCCTGCTAAAGCTCTCACTATACTTATAGACCTAAGTTCCAACCCCTGATCCAAGTGTATAAATACCAATCTCTGCACTATATTAACTAGTTAAAAAAAAATTTTTTCTCCCCTCTATCCTTTTTGCATTGTTTGTGTGAAGGTTGATTATTGTGAATTTTTATGCTTTTTAGTGAAATTGTTATGCTTATTCCTGTGTTGTTATTGTTGCTTTGTATTTTTTTTAACAAATCCTTTGTTTTTGTTTGTTTCTTTTACTTCTGTATATCATAGCCTTACTTAATAATAGTGGATATTATAGTTTGTATTAATCTCCAAGTATTGTTAGTGGCATTGGCTGGGTTCAGTGGTTGTTCTATGGCAATTTTCTCCATATATATAGTTTGTTTCCCATTTCTCTTTTAGTTTGCTGCTTCTTCTTCTTCTTCTTCTTCTTATCTCTCTCTCTCTCTCTCCTTTTTTCCTCTGTTTTCCAACTTCATTTTGTCATTACTTTTTTCTTTTTTTTCTATCTCTTAATCCCTCTTTTTTATTTTAATTAATTAATTTTTAAAATTTTAATTTTAATTTTTTAAAATATTTCTTTATTTTATTTTTACCTTTCTTCCTACTCTCCTATCCCCTAAGTTGCCTTTCTCTAGTGGTCACCTTTATTAGAGGTTATTAATATTGTAAATACATTCCTGTTAAGTGCCTCTTGTGTTGTACCTGGTAGTGTTGTATTTTGTACCTTTAAATCAATGCAAGAGAAGGAACACCACATAACCAGACATCCTGAAAAGAGAGGCCATGGGGAGACAAAAAAAATACTCTGCACATGAAAGAAAAGCAGGCATCATCAGAAAAGGAAGTAAACGAGTCAGAGGTAAGCAGCCTACCAGAGCAAAAATTCAGAATAATGATCAAAGGATGGCTAAAAAGAATGGAAGAGAAATTTGACAATAACCAAGAAGAAATGAGGAAGAACACTGAGGAACTGAAGAAGAATCATGAGGAATTGAAGAAGAACCAAGAAGAAATGAAAAATGACATCGCTACCATGAAGAACTCAATAGAAAGCATCAAGAGTAGACTAGATGAAGCAGAGGACTGCATCAGTGAGCTAGAAGACAAGATGGAAAAAAATACCCAAGTAGAAGAGCTTCTAGAAAAAAAAAAAAGATTAAAAAGCAGGAGGAGAGCCTACGGGAGCATTGGGACAATACAAAACAAAATAATATTCAAATAATAGGGGTCCCAGAAGGAAAGGAAACTGAGGTAGACATGGAAAAAGTATTTCAAGAAATAATGACAGAAAACTTTCCTGAAATAGAGAAGAAAAAAAACAAACAAATCCAAGATGCTCGCAGAGTCCCAAGCAAAATGAATCCCAGAAGACAGACTCCAAGGCACATTATAATTAAATTGGCAAACAACAACGACAAAGTAAGAATCTTAAAAGCAGCCAGAGAGAGACAGAAAATTACATACAAAGGAACCCCCATCAGACTAGCAACTGATTTCTCAACAGAAACATATCAGGCCAGAAGGGAATGGGATGAAATATACAAAGTCATGTAAAGGAAGGGTCTGAATCCAAGAATACTGTACCCAGCAAGGCTATCAATAAAAATTGAAGGGGAAATCAGGAGCTTCACAGACAAAAAGAGACTGAAAGAAATTATCTCCACCAAACCAGCAATGCAAGAAATGCTAAAGGGTATACTGTTAAAATAAAGAAATAGGAAGTGAAGAAGGAACACGGGTATAGAATAAAAATGGCGTCAAATGAGTACCTATCAATAATAACCTTAAATGTAAATGGATTAAATGCTCTAATCAAAAGATATAGATTAACAGATTGGATAAGAAAACAAGACCCATACATCTGTTGTCTACAAGAAACCCACTTCAGAAAAAAAGTTGCACACAGACTAAGGGTGAAGGGATGGAAAAGAGTTTTCCAGGCAAATGGAAATGAAAAAAAAAAAAAAGCTGCAGTAGCAATACTTATATCTGACAAATTAGATCTCAGAGTGAAGGACATAATAAGAGATAATGAAGGCCACTTCATACTACTAAAGGGAACAATCCAACAAGAAGAAATAACCCTGGTAAATATATATGCACCCAATACATGAGCAACCAAATACATAAAAAAAACTGCTGCAGGACATTAAGAGAGAGATTAATAGCAATACAATCATAGTAGGAGATTTTAATACCCCCCTGTCACCCATCGACAAATCATCTAAACAAAAAATCAGCAAATAAATATCAATCCTAAATGACTCACTAGACCAGATGGAATTAATTGACATCTTCAGAACACTCCACCCCAAAGCACAGAATATACATTATACTCAAGTGCACATGAGACATTCTCAAAGATAGACCACATTTTGGGACACAGGCAAATTCTCTTCATATTCAAGAATATAGAAATCATATCAAGTATGTTCTCAGACCATAATGGCATAAAACTGGAAATTAACTACAATAAAAATAATCCAAAGAAATCAAACACATGGAGACTAAACAGCATGCTATTAAACAAGGACTGGGTTACCAGAGAAATCAAGGAAGAAATTAAAAACATCCTGGAAACAAATGACAATGAAAATACAACAATCCAAAATCTATGGGACACAGCAAAAGCAGTTTTGAGAGGGAAGTTCATATCCTTACAAGCCTATTGCAAAAATATAGAAAAAATGGTAACAGATGATCTAACTCTACAACTCAAAGAGTTAGAAAAAGAGCAAGAAGAAAAGCCCAGTGTAAGCAGAAGGAAGGAAATAACAAAAATCAGAGCAGAGATAAACAACATAGAGACCAAAAAAAGAATACATAAGATCAACAAAACCAAGAGATGGTTCTTTGAAAGAATAAACAAGATAGATGAACCTCTAACCAGGCTAACCAAGAAACAAAGACAGAGGACCCAAATAAACAAAATCAGAAAAGAAAGAGGTGAAATAACAATAGACCCCACCGAAATACAAAGGATTGTTACAAAATACTACAAACAACTCTATTCCAACAAACTGAACAACCTGGAGTAAATGGACATATTCCTAGAAAAATACAAACTTCCAAAACTCAATCAGGAAGAATCTAAAAATCTCAATAGACCAGTGACTTGGGTAGAAATTAAAACAGTCATAAAAAAGCTTCCAGCAAACAAAAGCCCAGGGCCAGATGTCATTACAGGAAAGTTTTACCAAACATTCTAGGAAAAACTAAAACCTATCCTCCTCAGACTATTCCAAAAAATCCAAGAGGAAGGAACACTTCCAAACTCCTTCTATGAAGCCAGCATCACTCTAATACCAAAACCAGATAAAGACAACTCAATGAAAGAGAATTATAGGCCAATATCCTTCATGAACATAGATGCTTAAATCCTCAACAAAATTCTAGCAAATCGACTCCAGAAGAACATCACAAAGATCATACACCAGGACCAAGTAGGATTTATTCCAGGAATGCAAGGATAGTACAATATCCGCAAATCAATAAACGTGATACATCACATAAACAAGTTGAAAGATAAAAATCATATAGTCATATCAGAAAAAGCATTTGATAAAATTGAACACCCTTTCCTGATAAAAACTGTTAACAAGGTGGGAGTACAAGGATCATGCCTCAACATAATAAAAGCTATATATGATAAACCCACAGCCAACATCATACTCAATGGGCAAAAACTAAAACCATTCCCTCTAAGAACAGGAACAAGACAGGGATGCCCACTATCACCACTCCTGTTTGACATAGTATTGGAAGTACTAGCCATTGCAATTAGACAAGAGGAGGAAACAAAAGACATCCAAATTGGAAAAGAAGAAGTAAAGTTATTCTTATTTGCACATTACATGATATTGTACATAAAAAACCCAAAAGACTCCATTAAAAAACTAATTGACTTAATAAATGAATTTGGCAATGAAGCAGGATACAAAATTAATGCCAAGAAATCCATGGCATTTCTATACACCAACAGTGAAACTACAGAAACAGAGACTAAAAATGGAATTCCATCAAACCAAAAAAATTAAGATACCTAGGAATAAATTTAACTAAGGAAGTAAAGGACCTATATGCAGAAAACTACACGACACTGAAAAAAGAGATAGAGGAAGATGTAAGGAGATGGAAGAACATACCATGTTCATGGATTGGTAGAATCAACATCATCAAAATGTTCATACTTCCTAAAGCAATCTATAGGTTCAATGCACTCCCCATTAAAATACCAACGGCATATTTCACTGACCTAGAAAGAACTCTCCAAAAGTTCATTTGGAACAATAAAAGACCCCGAATAGCCACAGCAATCCTGAGAAAGAAGGGTAAAGTAGGAGGGATCTCAATACCAGACTTCAAACTGTATTACAAAGCCACTGTTCTCAAAACAGCCTGGTATTGTCACAAGAACAGACATATAGATCAATGGAATAGAATTGAGAACCCAGATATCAACCCAAATCACTATGCTCAATTAATATTTAACAAAGGAGGCACGAATATACAATGGAATCAAGACAGTTTCTTCAATAAATGGTGTTGGGAAAATTGGGCAGACACATGCAAATGAATGAAACTAGACCACCAACTTACACCATACACAAAAATAAACTCAAAATGGATACAGGACTTATACATCAGACGGGAAACCATAAAAATACTAGAAGCATCCTCAGGCAGCAAAATCTCAGACATATTCCAAAAGACTTTTCCTCTGTCTCTTGGCCATCAGTATGTTCTTCTTGGAGAAGTGTGTCTTTAGGTCCTTTGCCCATCCAATTCAAAAATTGGATTGTTTGCAGCAACCTGGATGGAATTGGAGAACATCATGCTGAGTGAAATAAGCCAATCAATGAAAGAGAAACACCACATGACCTCACTCATTTGTGGATAATAAAGATCATTATAAACTGATGAACCAGAAGTTTAGAGACAGTAAAGCAAAAAGCAGATTGTCAAATCAACAAATCAACAAACTTCTTCACTGATACTGCCCCTAGGGCAATGAAAGCTAAAGAGAAAATAAACAAATGGGACTACATCAAAATAAAAAGCTTTTTTACAGCAAAAGAAACTATCAACAAAACAACAAGAAAGCCCATGGTGTGGGAGAACATATTTGCAAATAACACCACTGATAAAGGTTTAATCTTCAACATCTACAGACAGCTGATACAACTAAATAAAAGGAAGATGAATGATCCAATTAAGAAATGGGCAATGGACCTAAATAGAATATTTTCAAAAGAAGACAGAAGGAAGGCCAAAGGACACATGAAAACATGCTCAAAGTCACTAATTATCCAAGAAATGCAAATCAAAACAACAATGTGGTACCATCTCACACCTGTCAGAATGGCCAACATCAACAAATCAACAAACGACAAGTGTTGGCGAGGTTGCGGAGAAAAAGGAACCCTCGTGCACTGCTGGTGGGAATGCGGAATGGTGCAACCACTGTGGAGAACAGTGTGGAGTTTCCTTAAAAAACTGAAAATGGAACTCCCATTTGACCCAGTAATCCCACTTCTAGTAATATATCCTAAGAAACTAGAAACACCAATCAGAAAGGATATATGCACCCTTATGTTCATAGCAGCACAATCTACAATAGCCAGAATTTGGAAACAGCCTAGGTGCCCATCAGCAGATGATTGGATCAAAAAACCATGGTACATCTACACAATGGAATACTATGCTGCCATAAAAAAGAAGGAATTCTCTTCTTTTGCAGCAACCTGGATGGAATTGGAGAACATCATGCTGAGTGAAATAAGCCAATCAATGAAAGAGAAACACCACATGACCTCACTCATTTGTGGATAATAAAGATCATTATAAATTGATGAACCAAAAGATAGATATAGAGACAGTAAAGCAAAAAGCAGATTGTCAAATTACAGCAGGGAGGGGAGAAGGATCTGGGGGAGATAATAGATCAACTGAAGGACTTGTATACATGCATATAAGTACAACCAATGGACATAAAATTCTGGGGAGGGAGGGGATGTGTGGGACAAAAAAAGAATTAACATCATTAAAATGTCTATATTTACCCAACGCACTCTACAGATTCAATGTAATCCCCATTAAAGTTGCAACAGAATATTTCACAGATCTTCAAAAAAATACTCCAAAAATTTATATGGAACCAAAAAGAAAAAGAAAAAGAAACCAATTAGCCACAGAAATCTTGAGAAAAAATAACAAAGGTGTAGGAATCACACTACCCAATATCATATTATACTCCAAAGCCTTAGTAATCAAAACAGAGTGGTAGTGGAACAATAGCAGGCATATACATCCATGGAACAGAACAGAGAACCAAGAAATCTACCCATGTTGTTATGCTCAATTAATATTTGACAAAGGAGGCAAGAGCATACAATAGACTTGAAGCCTCTTCAATAAATATTGTTGGGAAAAGTGGACCAATAAACGTGCAAAAAAACCCAAACAATACACAAACATACACTATACACAGAAGTATACTCAATATGGTTAAAAACTTAGATATAAGTAGGGAAAACATAAAATTTATAGAAGTATAGTCAAAAAATCTAAGACATCTCTCATAGCCATGTGTTTACAGATACATCACCCAGGAGAAAGGAAACTAAGGTGAAAGTAAACAAATTGGAATACATCAGAATAAAAAGTTTCTGCACAGCAAAGAAACCATCCACCAATTGAAAAGGAGGCCCACAGAAGGTAAGAACATAGTTGCCAAGGATACATGTGCTAAAGGGTTATTATCCAACATATATATGAAACCCATACAACGTAACCAAAGGAAGGCAAACAATCCAATTTTTTAATTGGATGGGCAAAGGACCTAAAGACACACTTCTCCAAGAAGAACATACTGTTGGCCAAGAGACATAGGAAAATGCTCAGTTACTGACCCTTAGAGAGATGCAAATTACAAGGACAAATTACAGGTATCATCTCACACCTGTCAGAATGGCTACCATCAACAAATCAACAAAGGACAAGTGCTCGCCAGGATGTGGAGCAAAGGGAACCCTCCTAGTCTGCTGGTTGGAATGCAGGCTGGTGCAGCCACTGTGGCACAAAGAATGGAGTTTCCTCAAAATATTAAAGATGGAATTGCCATTTGGCCCAATGATCCCAGATTTAGGAATTTAACCAAAGCAACCCGAAAAAACAATCATAAACAATGTATGTGCTCCCATATTCATAACAGCACAGTTTGCAATAGCTAAGATCTGGAAAGTGCACATCAGTAGCTGAGTGGATAAAAAGCTGTGGTACATTTATGCCATGGAATACTATGCAGCAGTAAAAGAGAAGCATCTCTTACCCTTTGGGACAGCTTGGAGGAACCTGGAGAGAATTATGCAAAGTGAAATAAGCCAGTCAGAGAAAGACAAGTATCACATGGTCTCACTCATATGTGGAACCTAATTAACAAAATAAACTGATGAAGCGAATGGATCCAGAGACCTTAAAGCATGGAACAGACTGGGGATCTGAGAGGGAAATCCTGGTAGGATGGGTGGGTGGGAAGAGGTCAACCAGCAAACCCTTATGCACAGAGGCTTAATCCAGGGACACAGACAATAGGATGGTGAAGGCCTGGGGCACCTGGGGCAGCTAAAAGGTGTCAATGTGGGACACGGGGACATGAGTAATATCTTCAACAATAAAGGTATAATTTAAAGAAAAAAGAATTAGGACTTCGACCCTCAGACACCCACTGAACATGATCCCTGTGTCATCATCTTCTCTCAAGTGGAGTGAAGACCTCAGCTATGAAATACTCTGCCTCATGAATATGCAAAAAAGAGGAAGCACACCAGGTTAAATGTGGGTGATTCTGTGTACTGAGGGCATCACCCACAGCCACACTCTCCCCTACAGAAGCACAGCCCTCACCATGGACTGCAGCTGGAGACCCTCCTCCTGGTGGCCATGGCAACAGGAAAGGGGCTCCCCTCCTGGTTAAGGAGGATCCAGGGAGAGTCCACTCCCAGGTGCAGCTGGTGCAGCCTGGGGCTGAGGTGAGGCAGCCTGGGGCCTCCGTGAAGGTCTCCTGCAAGGCTTCTGGATACACCTTCACCATCAAATGGATGCACTGGGTGTGACAGGCCCCAGGACAGGGGGTTGAGTGGGTAGGGAATTTTTACCCTGGCGATGGAGATAAAAGCTATGCACAGAAATTCAGAGGCAGAGTCTCCATGACCGCAGACAAGTCCATGAGCACAGCCTACATGGAGCTCCGCAGCCTGAAAACTGAGGACATGGCAGTGTATTACTGTTCAAGAGACACAGTGAGGGGAAGTCAGTGTGAGCCCAAACACAAACCTCCCTGAGGAGACAGCAGGGAAGTTCCATGACCAGCAGGTATGCTCAGGAGCAGCACAGGGCCTTGACAAGGAGCAGGTGGAGAGTTAAAGAAAGACACCATTTCCTGCTCCTTCTTAAATTAGTTGTGCTCAGAGGCTCAGCCACAGAGCTCACAGGAAGCCCTGTCCTAGGTCTAGTTTTAGGGATTGTGTTTTGAACAAAAAGGGGACTCTGTCCTAAATCTGACAAAACTCGGTGACTGACAGGACCCTCACAGGAGGCTCTGATCACATATTCCCACCTGGGCAGTCCTCGGGGTGGGCACACCCCAGGCCTATGACTTCTTTACTAAGAGGTTCCTCTTTCCTGAAGCACCCCATCAATGGTTCCTGTGCATCTGGGTTCACACACCAGTGACATCAGCATGACCACCCTCAGGAAGCATCTCTTCTTCACTGTCCTGGCACCCAGTTCCGCTGTACTCTCTCCCACCTCCGTGTCACCCCTCACCTTCCCTCCTTAACTTCAAATGCACAAACGCAGCTGCAAAAGGTTATTCTCTGGAGCATTCCCCAACAGTTTTAATCTGTTTGACACCAATAAAATCTTATAAAACATTCCCTAAATGTTTGGACATTTCTTACATCAACAAGTTGTCTTTTCTTCATTTACAACGTATGTTCATACGTGTTTCTTCCCCATGTGGAGAGGGAAGTGCACACAATTATAAAAACCAGCTACCTGGACGGAAAGAGTTAAAATGAGTTCACAGGTGTTGAGATGAGACAAGTTTGCTGTTGGTTGTTATGGGCATAGGTGTCCCATCCTTTTCCAGGCCTGTAGGTGTGACTGGGTGGTTGAGCATAGACCAATGAACCAGAAGGTCAGGGTTTGATACCTTGTTTAGGGATCATGCCTGAGTTGCAGTCTGGATCTTCAGGTGGAGGGGTTAGGAGACAGCTGATCAATGATGCTCAGAGTAGCTGAGCCCGACACATGCCTGGGTTTCAGTTCAAACACCCGGGGAGTTGGCGGGCTGGCACGGGGGAGAGGGTGGGAGGCAGACAAACAGTGATTCTCATCATTGATGTTTCCATGACTCCACTGGTCTCCTCTCTGGAGAGAAGGAAAGTGTATAACAAATGAGAAGGAAAGAAAGGCGACTTCCCCAGTTGTGCTTTCTCCCCTGTGACACTATGGCAGGCTCCCCTGCTGGTTGAATGGGCATAAAATCCACAACATAAATGGGCCACTTTGAAGTCATTGACATGAGCACCTCTAAGCCTGTGGAGAATGGTTTCAAGAGTTTATTTGAGCCAAACTTGACCACAGGAACAGCGAGCCCAGCTTCTTCTGTCCTGGGATCTAGGGTCACCAAGTCCAAGAAAGAAATTGGGGACCAGAAGGTTTAAGCAAAAGTGTGGACACTTATTACATGCAGATTCAGGCTACCTGCATGGGGAGGGCCCCCTGATGGGCTGCCCCTGAAACCTGTGGTCTCCGGTGTATATGTGCCACCAGCCTTCTTTGTGTCCACCTGTGTGTCCACCTGATTGGCCCTCATTGTTCCTGCCCAGCAAGGGGCCTGCACGTACCCTGTTCCCTTGTGTCCGATCACCTTCCTGTCCCAGGTCTTCCCTCCTTTCTCAGGCCTCTGGCTCTGAGTCCAGAAACATTCTGCTATTGCTGCCTGGTTGGTGCCTGTGCTTAGGCTGCTCAGACTGCGGAGTCTGTCCCTGCCTACCAGCCACCAGCCTTGGTTTCCCATGGACCCTGCCCTGTCTGCCTGCCCGTCAAGCTAATTCCCCTCAAAGCCACACCTTCTGTACCTGTGCCCGGGGTCCTCCAGGAACAGGAAGCTCATCTTCCTAAAACACAGACTCTCCTTACAAACACCAGACTCACTGCTCAGCCCGGGCCCCTCCTCCTCCCTCTGCTACCCACTCTGTTCTGTCTGTTGTTGTTGGATTTCTATGGTGGTTGTTCTACTACCTTCTCATTCTGTTTGTTCAAAAAGAGTAATTGAGCGCAAGGGGCAGAAGCAAAATGATGGCATATGCAGCTCCAAACTCTTGTTCCTCCACAAAAGTACCAAAAAACAAAATGAATCTCTCAGAACTATCGGGCTCTGGAACACAGTCAGACCCACAGCAACTGAGCGAACCCTGAGTCAAGTACATGCTACTCAGAGAGGGAAGGAGCTGGGGTTGTGGCTCAGGGGCTGAGCATTGGCCCAGGAATCACCAGGTTATGTGTTTGTTTCCCGGTCAGGGCACAGGCCCTGGGTTGCAGGATCAATTCCCTATAGGGGGCATCCATGAGGCAGCCAATCAATGATTCTCTCTCATCACGGATGTTCCCATATCCTTAACCCTCTCCCTACCTCTCTGACATCTATAACCATATTTTCTGAAGATTAATAAAAACATCAAATGTCACACACACACACACAAAAAAAACCCTGAAAAACCAGAGGATGAAGGAATTACTACTTTAAAGTGCTGAAGAAAAAATGAAAAGCCATCAACTTAGAATTTTAAACTAACTGAAAATACATTTCAACACAAAATGGAACCTGGTTGATGTGGCTCAGTGGTTGAACTTTGACCTGTGATTCCATTTCTGGACAGGGCACATGCCAGAGTTATGGGCTCCATACATATTTGTGACCATGCAGGACACAATACATCAATGATTCTCTCTCATCATTGAGGTTTCTATCTCTACCTGCCTCTCCCTACTTCTCTGAAATCTAAGAAATATATTAAAACAAATAAATTAAATGGCTGTGGGTTTGATTCCCAGTCTTGGCAGTTATTAGAGGAAACTGAAAAATATTTCACTCTCTCCATCTTTCTGTGTTCAATGTTTCTCTCTCACATCAATGTTTTTCACTCTCCTTTCCTTTTCCTCTAAAAATCAATAAACACATCTTTAGGTGAGGACAAAGAAAAGAAGATCCAGCCTGTCTCATGTAGCTCAGCAATTAAGCTTGGTCCCGGGACTAAAGAAGTCATTGGTTTGATTCCTGGCTAGGGTATAAGGCCAGGTTGTGGCTCCATCTAGAGTGGCGGCCACACAGGAGGCAGCTCATCAATGATTCTATCTCATGGATAATTTTGCCTCTTTATGAGTTTTTCTTCCTCTCTTTTAAAAATAAAAAAATAGTATTTTTTAAAAAGATCTGTATCTATGTCTATCTCTACATCTTTATCTATATGTATATTTACATCTATCTCTACATCTATATCTATATTTAGATATCTATATCTATAGCTATAGCTATATCCAAAGGAGCAGAGGCACATCAGTGTTATCACTAAGGGATCACTGATGGTGCCTACATACTACTTCCTGACCACCTCCTGCAGAACAGCCCCTGTTGTGGAAGGAGAGGTCCCTGGGCACGGTGACCAGGACCCCAAGGAGGGCCTGGTTCTCTGAGAGCACAGTCAGCACCTCCTTCCAGGAGAAGCCCCAGAGACCAGGACCTCCCACACCTCTTGCCCTTTGTATGTACAGACACCTCCCATATGCAAATGCCCACACAGCCACCAGACACACATACAGTTGGCATCCACTTATATGCCGGGCTTCCTCACTCTAAAGAATGCTTTCTGGGGGACGAGGACCTCATCTGCAAGACATGACTCCCCTGTGGCTCTTCCTCTTCCTGCTGTTAGCGCCCAGATGTGAGTGACTCAGGGCTTAGATGTGAGGAGATGGGAACCCTGCATCTGAGCCCAGGACTCACTGTGTTCACTCTGTCCCAGGTGTCCTGTCCGAGGTGCAGCTGCAGGAGTCGGGCCTGGGACTGGTGAAGCCCTCGCAGACCCTCTCCCTCACCTGCACTGTCTCTGGATTCTCCATCACAACCAGTGGTTACGCCTGGTACTGGATTCGACAGCGCCCAGGGAAGGGGCTGGAGTGGATAGGAGGCATATGGCATGATGGGAGCACTTACTACAGCCCCTCCCTCAAGAGCCGAACCTCCATCTCCAGAGACACGTCCAAGAACCAGTTCTCCCTGCAGCTGAGCTCCGTGACCACTGAGGACACAGCCATGTATTACTGTGCAAGAGACACAGTGAGGGGAAGTCAGTGTGAGTCCAGACACAAACCTCCCTGAGGAGGCCTCAGGACTGGGCTGCAGGGGGCAATCAGGACACCAGAGGGAGCTCAGGACCAGCAAACCCAGGGTCTGAGCTCAGAGGCTGTTCCTGAAGGGTTTGTGCTGGCTTCCTCTTGGGGTCAATGCTTCCTTCCCTTGCAGTGTCCCTGGAGTAGGCCCTGCTTCCTTCTTTGTGTCTCTAATTAGATTCTCTTCAGGAAAATGCAGGAAGTGGCTGTGTTTCAGATCTGGTCGACTTTTCTGCATCCTTCCTGTCACTATGTCTCTGATGGTTGCTCTCTGGATTGACAAGAAAACATTGTAGGGATTCTGTCCCCTCACTGAGAGCCAAGTCTCCCACCCAGTGGGATGTTTCTTTCTTTTCTGAATCCATCTCCATCACGGAAAAGGAAACAGTCCGATTCCTGAGTGGAGGAGCAGGGGATTAAGAAATTAAAGAGACCAGAGGCAGAAAATATCTATATCTATACCTTTACATACATCTGCAAATACATCTTCATCTTCATCTTTATCTCTGTATCTATCACTACATCTATATCTATAAATCAATGAACATATTTATTGGTGAGGATAAAGAAAAGAAGATCTATCAATGTTTATTTCCATATCTATATCTACATCTAAACCATATATAATAATAAAAGCGTAATATGCCAATTAGAAAAGATGTCCTTCTGGACGAAACTGTGGATCAGTGGGGGCCAAGCACTTTCACCAATTTGATTCATCAGGCCTCTAGTATATCTGTATCTATTGAAACCCATGGAAACAGAACCTCATTGATTTTATACCCACGTCCTACTTTCTGACCACCTCCTGTAGCACAGCCCTTGCTGTGGAAGGAGGGGCCCCTAGGCATGGTGACCAGGACCCCAAGGAGGGCCTGGTGCTCTGAGGGCACAGTCAGCACTTCCTTCCAAGAGAAGCAACAGAGATGGGACCTCCCTCACCTCTTGCCCTTTGTATATGCAGACACCTCACCTATGCAAATGCCTACACAGCCACCAGACACACTCCCACTTGGCATCCACTTAAATGCAGGGTCTCCTCACCCTGGAGAATGCTTTCTCGGGGACGAGGACCTCACCTGCAAGACATGACTCCCCTGTGGCTCTTCCTCTTCCTGCTGTCAGCTCCCAGATGTGAGAGACTCAGGGCTTAAATGTGAGAAGATGGGGACCCTGCATCTGAGCCCAGGACTCACTGTGTTCTCTCTGTCCCAGGTGTCCTGTCTGAGGTGCAACTGCAGGAATCAGGACCAGGACTGGTGAAGCCCTCGCAGACCCTCTCCCTCACCTGCACTGTCTCTGGTTACTCCATCACCAGTAATTACTGCTGGGGCTGGATTACTGCTTGAGTGCATGGGCTGCATAAATTATAATGTGAACCTTTACTACAGCTCCTCCCTCAAGAGTTGAACCTCCATCTCCAGAGACATGTCCAAGAACCAGTTCTCCCTGCAGCTGAGCTCCATGACCACCGAGGATATGGCCATGTATTACTGTGCAAGAGACACAGTGAGGGGAAGTCAGTGTGAGCCCAGACAACTACCAACCTGAAGTTGACAGCTGGGCTGGTTTAGGCTGCAAGGGGTGTCCATGACCAGCTGGAGGCCCTCAGGACCAGCAAAGGGCCCAGGTTAGGAGCAGGTGGTAAGTTGAGGAAAGACACCATTTCCTGTTCCGTTTTAAAATAGATTTGCCCACAGGCTCAGCCAGGGAGCACACAGGAAGCCTTTTCCTAAGTCTAATTTTAGGGATTGTGTTTGTGAACACAAAAGGGGCCTCTTTTCTAAGGACAAAAGGGCCACATCCTAACCTGACAAGCTGAGGGGAGGCCTGCATGGCATTTGTACCAACTCTGAGACCTCACATAACCACAAAAGATGGTCTGAAAATTAAACATTTAACTACACACAGGTTATGGTGGGTAGTCAGGTCCTAGGCCAGTGTTTTCCCTGACAAAGATCAACTTAGATCTTTTCTGAGCACATTTGCCTTTTTGCCTCTAAGCTAATATATTGATAAAAAGACTGCGTAACTAGTAACTTCCACTTTTTTCTCCAGACCGCTCAGGGCACAACAAATGGCACCCAGATATTCCCTCAATGTAATTATTATCAAGTTAATAGTCAGCTGTTAATTATCTTAAACTATCCTGTATCCATCCTGTAAAAGATGCACCTGTCCATCATTTCACTTTTTACCCTATCCCAGAGGTCTCTCTCTTTGCTTTCTCCCACCTCCTTAATCTATCTACATTCCTTCCTTCTATTGCAATGTATAAATACAGATGTAACCTGCGATTCTACAGAGCGTTATCTCAATTCGCTGAGATTCTGCTTCCCGATATGTCCACACTTTGGCTCAAATAAACTCATAAAATACTTTACAGGTCTGATTGTTTTTTAAGTTAACAGTTCTTTCTTTTTCATGGCTGCATAATGTTCCATGGAGTAGAGGTACCACGATTATTCAATCATCTGCTGATGGGACTTGGGCTGTCTCCAAAGCTTAGCTATTGTGAATTGCACTGCTATGAACTTAAGGGTGTATGCATTCTTTCTGATGAGTGTTTAATGTCTCTATGGATGTGTTCCTAGAAGTGGGATCACTGAGTCAAATAAGAATTCCAATTTTAAATTTTTGAGGAAACTCCATACTGTTTTCCATAATGGCTGCCCCAGTCTGCCTTGCTAATTGGCTAGCTAAACTGATGAACAAAAGTAGACCTAGAGACATGGAAGCATAAACAGAACACGGAACCTCAGAGGGAAGGCAGGGGAGGGTGGGTGGGAAGAGATCAACTTGTCTGCATATATGCCTCACCCGGGACACAGACAATGGGGTGGTGAGGGCCTGGGGAGGGAATGGGAGTAAGCAGGGAGAGGATAATGGACAGTATAGGGGGACCTATGTTATATGTCAACAATAAATATTAGGAAGAGAGAGAGAAGAGAAAGAGGAGAGAGAGAGAGAGAGAGAGAGAGGGAGAGAGAGGAGAGAGAGAGAGAGAGAGAGCGCCTTGTCTCCCACCTATATGTCACTACTCACTTCCCTCCTTAATTTCAAATGCACATATGTAGGTGCAAAAGGTTATTCTCTGGAGCATTGGAGGTCTTGCTCCACGACATTTGCTAAGAGTTGGCTTCAACAAAATCTTATAAAACATTTCCATCATATTTGGACATTTCTTACATTAATGTGTTGTCTTTTCTTCAACGTTTACCACACATGTTCACACAGGTTTCTTCCCATGTGGAGAGGGAGGTGCACACAATTATAAAACCTGCTGCCTCCACAGGATGGTGGTGGTGACTCTAAAGAGTTCACACCCTTTGATGTGGAGAGGACCATCAACCACTGAGCCCACCAACCAGGCTCCATGTGTAAATGATGGAAACCCTCCACTATGAGAGGCTGGGAAACAGGACATTTGTACACACACAGCAGGGAAGTTGAGTGAAATGTGAGCTTTAGGGAGTCAGCTGTGTGCTTGTGAGAGTGGCAGCAGGTTAGAGACAGAGGCTGAGGCCTCAGCATCCAGCCCAGCCTCTCCTGCTTCTTCAAAGGTATATTTTAGAGTTTTGTGGAGGATCTGATTGTGAAAGACAACAAGGAGAATCTTTCAGTCTAAAAATAAAACCATCATTCAATGCAGATTTTTATTCTCAAACCCCAGAAAGGCAGCATGGCACAGGGCTGGTAAAGGGAGGAAGAGGAAGCCCATACAGGTGCCTCTGGGGGAGCACCCCTGGGTCAAAACCCCAGGAAGGAGGGTTCTCAGGCGTGGAAAATGCCACCAAAGGAATGGGGTCAGGATGATGGGTCTCAGGAAAGAAGGAAGGGAGGGCTGGTGGATCAGGACAGGACCCCCTGTGGCCAGCATCCTTGAGTCCTTTCCCATCTGGGGTCGCCCCTAGGATGACAGGGTCAGGCATGCAGCCCAGGGTCACAGCTTCACCTTATATGCAGACTCCATGCAAATGGGGCTCTCCTCCTGCTCATAAAACGGGGCCCTTGCCTGGCATGTTGGGGAGACACCCAGAACCCAAGCACCTGAGACAGGACCCAGCAGCTCCACCATGGGTTTGGTGCCCAGCTGCGTTTTCTTCCTGATCATTTCTCAAGGTCATTGTCAGGAGTGGGGAGCACTGAGCCCTGTGACTGTGCCTTTTTGTGCTTCCATGTGATTCTAAGTCCCCCTTTGTCTCTGTGTTTGCAGGTGTTCAGTGTGAGGAGCAGCTGGTGGGGTCTGGGGGAGGCCTGGTGCGGCCTGGGGGTGGTCTCTGAGACTCTCCTGTGCAGCCTCTGGATTCACCTTCAGAAGCTATGAAATGAACTGGGTCTGCCAGGCTTCAGGGAAAGGGCTGGAGTGGGTCGCATACATTAGTAGTGGTAGTGGTAGTTACATATACTATGCCAACTCTGTGAAGGGTCCCTTCACCATCTCCAGAGACAACGCCAAAAACTCGTTGGACCTGCAAATGAACAGCCTGAGAACCGAGGACACCGCCATATATTATTGTGCAAGAGACACTGTGAGGGGAAATCAGTGTGAGCCCAGACAAAAACCTCACTGAGGAGGCAGCAGGGCTGGACTGCAGGGAGCATCCAGGACATAAGGGGGCGCTCAGGATCCATATCACACAGAGCAGCCACAGGAGCAGGGGCAGAGAGAGGGGAGAGGTCAGGGCCTTCCTGTTGGACTCAGGGATTTCCTGTCAAGCTCTCAGCTGCCTCCAGGGAGGGCTCTTCCTTCTCATGTTCTCATTGCAGACAACAGTGAAGAAGGGCATTGTTTTGTAGGTGACATGGAGGCAGTGACTGGGAATCTCCTTCACCAAGTCTTTTATTTTCTGTGTCTCTTTCTCTACAAAGAGACCATCCTCAGTGCTCTCCTTGTCCTGGTTTTGGGAAACTTTCACACCAAGATAGACCCCAGCACAGCCTAAGCCCCTGTGTGCTGACCTGAGGCCCCTGTCCACACTTTTCCTGTCACAGGCCCACCTGCCCCCACCTTCCCCTCTCACAGGCCCACCTTTCCCCACCTGTTGCTCTCACAAGCCCACCTTCCCCCCTCACGGGCCCACCTGGTGCCATGGCAACAAGAAATATTCACCAGAGCCGGCACCGGTTTGGCTCAGTGGATAGAGCGTCTGCTTGCTGACTGAAAGGTCCCGGGTTCGATTCCGGTCAAGGGCATGTACCTTGGTTGCAGGCACATCCCCAGTAGTGGGTGTGCAAGAGGCAGCTGGTTGATGATTCTCTCTCATCGACGTTTCTAACTCTCTATCCCTCTCTCTTCCTCTCTGTGAAAAGATCAATAAAATATATTAAAAAAAAAAAAAAAGAAAGAAATATCCACCAGGATTTCCCACCACAGTGTCCGTACTCCCTACCACATGCTTCCCTCCTGGCCCTCATTCACTTGGGTGTATATGAAAACCCACCCTAACCTCTGGCTGCAATCATCACAAAACCTTAGGTCTGATTTGCATTGTTTCTGATAAGGGGACCTTGTGGTTACAGGAATGTCCCAGCAGATGGCTCAGGATGACCCCCACGTCAGCACCCTTAGCTCTATTATCCCCATCTTAACCATCTGCAAAGTCCTGTCATATAAGGTCACCCACAGGCCCCTGCAACGAGAACCTGGATATTCCTGATGTCAAGGGCCATCCATCACAATCCCTTGAGAATCAGTGCTTTCAGGGACCCTCAGGAACCTGGGAGCTGAGAGTTGTGTGTGAGAGTGTGAGTTTGCACATGGTAATCTGTTTGGAATTGAACTATGAACTCCATCTGACTGGGATGCAGGCACAGTAGTTTGAACCTCACATGGAACCTGGGACTTGGGTTAGTCTTCAAGCCAATGCTTTCTCTCCTGAAGGACTCCAGATGTGATGTGTGGCTATTTCAGGACAGAGAGAGGCAGATGGAACTGGTGGGATAATGAGGAAATGACAGCACAATGAAGGAACAGCCCTGGAGGTGTGCCTGCTCAGACATGGTGAATTCCTCTCCATGGTAATTCCCCTCCAGGTTCAGGGTGGCTTTACCCGTGTTGCACATGGTCCATCCAGTGAATGGGCTTCAGGACCTAGGGTTGACCATCATGTAGGGACACGGTGACAGCACTGCCCAGGGCCACACGCAGACCCGAGGAAGCACTGGAGGGGGAGGACATGGTGCCTCTGAAATGAGCTGTTGATGAAGTAGAAAAACCCCACATGCCCTCCCTCTCCTGGTTAGAACCATGTCACATGTCCACATGGATACAGACCCTTACTGTGAGAACAGGTGAAGCCACCAATACTGATCATGTTTCTAAGACATTAGATCCATCAGCTCCAGTATCTGTCAGATTTCTCAGTGATTTATTCATTCTGTAATAATGGACAGAGAAAAAAAAATCTCTTCATATAAAATTATTTTTATATGTTCCTTCATATCATTAATTTAAATCAAAACTTTTTATAATTACTGATGGCCTAAAGACATAGGAAAAATGCTGAAAGTCAGTGACCATTAGAGAGATGCCAATTAAAAGGACAGGAGGTACCAGCTCATACATGTCAGAATGGCTACCATAAACAAAGCAACAAATGACAAGTGCTGGTCAGGATGTTGATCAAAGAAAACCTTCTTACTCTGCTGGTGGGAACGCAGGCTGGTGCAGCCACTATAAAACACAGAATGGAGTTTCATAAAAAAAAAATTAAAAACGGAACTACCATTTCACCCAGTGACTTCTCTTTTATTTGAGTATATGCTAAGGGACCTCAAATGCCAATCAGAAACAATGCATGCACCCCAATGTTCATAGCCACACAATTTGCAATAGGTAAGATATGGAAACAACTGAAGAGCCCATGAGTAACTGAGTGGATAAAAAGCTCTGGTACATTAATGCCACAGAAAACTTTGCAGCAGTAAAAGAGAAGGATCTCTTACACTTTGGGGCAGCATGGAGGGACCTGGAGATTATCATACTGAGTTAAATATGCCAATCAGAAAAAGACAAGTATCACATGATCTCACTCATATGTGGAACCTAATTAACAAAATAAACTGAAGAACAGAACGGATCCAGAGACCTGGAAGCATGGAGCAGACTGGGAATCTCAGAGGGAAATAATGGAAGGGTGGATGGGTGGGAAGAGGTCAACCAACAAACTCATATGCACAAAGGCTTAATCCAGGAACACAGACAACAGGATGGGGAAGACCTGGGTCACATGGGGCGGGATAGAAGATATCAATGGGGGACACAAGGGGACATGAGTAATACCTTCAACAATAAAGGTACAATTTAAAGAAAAATGAATTAGGACTTGGACCCTCAGACACCCACTGAACATAGTCCCTGTGTCACCATCTTCTCTCAGGTGGGGTCAAGACCTCAGCAGTGAAAAACTCTGCCTCATGAATATGCAAAAGAGAGGAGGCAGACCAGGTTAAATATGGGTAAGTCTGTGCCCTGAGGGCATCACCCACACCCACACCCTCCCTCCCCTACGGAAGTGCTCCCAGCACAGCCCTCACCATGGACTGCAGCTGGAGAACCCTCCTCCTGGTGGCCATGGCGACAGGTAAGGGGCTCCTATCCTGGTTAAGCAGGGTCCAGGGAGAGTGCAGGGGGATTCCACTCACGCCTGTCTCCTCCCACAGGTGTTCACTCCCAGGTGCAGCTGGTGCAGCCTGGGGCTGAGGTGAGGCACCCTGGGGCCTTTGTGAAGGTCTCCTGCAAGGCTTCTGGATACAGCTTCACTAGTTACTACATGCACTGGATGCGACAGGCCCCAGGACAGGGGTTTGAGTGGATGGGTTGGGTTAACATGAAAAATAGAAAAACAATCTATGCACAGAAGTTCCAAGGCAGAGTCTCCATGACCGCAGACAAGTCCACAAGCTCAGCCTACATGGAGCTCAGCAGCCTGAGAGCTGAGGACACAGCCCTGTATTACTGTGCAAGACACACACTGAGGGGAAGTCAGTGTGAGCCCGGACACAAACCTCTCTGAGAAGGCAGCTGGGCTGAACTGCAGTGGGCACTCAGGACACCAGGGAGCGCTCAGGACCAGCACAGGACCCTGACCAAGAGCAGGTGGAGTGTTAAAGAAAGACTATTTCCTGCTCCTGCTTAAATTAGTTTTGCTCCAAGGCTCAGCCACAGAGCTTACAGGACACCCTTTCCTAGGTCTAGTTTTAGGGATTTTGTTTGTGAACAAAAAGTGAGCTCTGTCCCAAATCTGACAAAACTCAGTGACTGACAGTACCCTCACAGGAGGCTCTGATCACACATTCCCACCTGGGCAGTCCTGGGGGTGAGCACACCCCAGGCCTATAACTTCTTTACTAAAAGGCTCTTCTTGGCCTGAAGCACCCCGTCCATGGCTCTTCTTGGCCTGAAGCACCCCGTCCAGGTTCACACACCTGTGACATCAGCATGACCACCCTCAGGAAAGTACCTCCTGTTCACTGTCCTACTATCCAGTCCTTGCTCTCTCCCACCTCCATGTCACCCCTCACCTTCACTTCTTAACTTCAAATGCACAAACGCAGCTGCAAACTGTTATTCTCCTGAGCATTTGAGGTTTTCTTTTCCAATAGTTCTCGTCCATTTGGTTCCAATAAAATCTTATAAAACATTCTGTACGTGTTTGGAGATTTCTTACATCAACATGTTGTCTTTTCTTCTTTTACAACATAAGTTCACGTGTGGTTTTTCCCGTGTGGAGAGGGAAGTGCACAAATTTATAAAAACCTGCTACCTGGACAGGTTGAGTTCAAATGAGTTCACAGGTGTTGGAGATGAGAAAATTTTGCTGTTGGTTGTCATGGACGTAAGTGTCAAATCCTTTTCCAGCCTTGCAGGCGTGATAAAGTGGTAGAGCATTTACATATGAACCAGGAGTTTTTTGGTTTTTTTTTTTTTCCCCAATCCTTGGTTAGCACACATGCCTGTGTTTCAGTTTCAATCCCTGGTGGGTGTAGTAAAAGTGGGAGTGGGCACAAGGGAGAGGATAGGCAGCAGTTGTTCTGCGATTCTCATCATTGATGTTTCCATGGTCTGCTGGCCTCCTCTCTGGAGTCAAGGAAAGTGTATAAAGAAGGAGAAGGAAAGAAAGGCGGCTTCCCCAGCTGTGCCTTCTCCCCTGTGACACTCAGGCAGGTCCCCTGCTGGTTGAATGGTCATAAAATCCACAACATAAATGAGCCACTTTGAAGTCCTTGACCTGAGAACCTCTAAGCCTGTGTAGGAAGGTTTTAAGAGTTTATTAGAGCCAAACTTAATCACCAGAACAGCGAGCCCAGCTTCTTCTGTCCCTAGGATCGGTTGTCTCCAAGTCCAACATGAAATCAAGGACCAGAAGGTTTAAGCAAAGGCAGGAACACTTATTACAAGCAGATTCAGACTCCCCGCACGAGGAGGGCCCCTGATGGGCTGCCCCTGAAGCCTGTGGTCTCAGTGTATATGGGCCACCAGCTGGTTCCATGTCCACCCGTGTGCCTACCTGATTGGCCCTCATTGTTCCTGCCCAGCAAGGGACCTGAAGGTCCCTGTTCCTGTGTGTGCCTTCAGCTTCCTGCCCCAGGCGCTCCCTTGTTTCCCAGGCCTCCTGCTCTGAGTCCAGAAACATTCTGCTATTGCTGCCTAGTTTGTGCCTGTGCTTAGGCTGCTCAAACTGCGGAGTCTGCTCCTGCCTCCCATCCACCTGCCTTGGTTTCCCATGAACCCTGCCCTGTCTGCCTGCCAGTCAACATAACTTTTCTCAAAGCCACCTCTTCTGGATACATGTCTTGGGTCCTCTGAGAACAGGAAGCTCATCTTCCTAAAACACAGGCTCTCCTTACAAACACCAGTGTCACTGCTCTGCTCAGGCCCCTCCTCCCGCCTCTGCTGGCCTGGGATGGATGCTTCTCCGTCTGTTCTCTCTGTTGTTGGTAAATTTCCATGGTTATTGCTCTTCTCCTTCTCATTCTGTTTGTTCAAAAGGAGTCACTGCGCAGAAGGGGCAGAAGCAAAATGGTGGCATAGGCAGCTTCAAATTCCTGTTCCTCAAAAAAGGATCAAAAAACAAACAGAAAATCTTAAAACTGACATCTATCTGGCTCTGGAACACAGTCAGACCTGCATCAACTGAGTGAACCTGAGTCAAGTACATGCTACTCAGAGAGGGAAGGAGATGGGGGTGTGGTCCGGGACTGAGCTTTGGTCCAGGTTATGGGTTTGATTCAGGGCATAAGCTCTGGGCACAAGCTCTGGGTTGTAGGATCAATCCCCAATAGAAAGCATGCATAAGGCAGCTGATTATTGATTCTCTATCATCAATGATGTTTCCATCTCTCTCTCCCTCCTTTCTTCTCTGAAATCAATGAAAATAAATTTTGAAATGAGAATAAAAAATGAAAAGGAAGAGAAGGAAGGCTTTCTGGTGTTTGACCTGCCCATGCCTCCCCACCCCAGCATGATCGCTCTTTCCAAGTGGTGGTGGCCACCTTCCCAGAGGAACAAGGGACCACAGTCCCAAATCCCTGTGTCTGTCTGTCCTCTCCTGGGCTGTGGGAGAATGGACACAGGTGGCCGCTCTCCCCAGAGAAGGAAGGTGCTCACCTGTCCCGAAGGAGGACGATGTGCTTCAACTCTCTCCCCAGGGTTTTGTTCTAAGAGCCAGCATATTGCTTTTTTATCTTTTTTCATCCTACCCAAGGATATTTTCCATTGATTTTCAGAAAAAGAGTGGAAGGTAGAGAAGGGAAGAGAGAAACATTGATGTGAGAGAAACACATCACCTGGGTGCCTCCTGAACCTGCCCTAACCAGGGCAAGGACCAGGGAGGGGCCTGCAACCGATGTACATGTCCTTGACCAGAATCAAAACCTGAAACCCTTTGATTCAAAGGCTAACACTCTATCCACTGAGTGAATCAAGCCAGGGCCAGGACGACAATTTAATTTTTAATTAATCAATTAATAAATTAATTCTATTTAATAATTTTTATTGTTGAAAGTAAAACATATTTCCAATTTCCCCCTATTGATCTGAGCCAGCCAACCATCCACCACCAGCACCAGCCAGGCTCCATGTATAAATGATAGAAACTCTCCACTGTGAGAGGCTGGGAAACAGGGCTTTGCACATGCACAGCAGGGAAGTTGAAGGAAATGTGTGCTTTTGGAAGGCAGTTCTGTGCTTGTGAGTGTGACAGCAGGTTAGAGACAGAGGCTGCAGCCTCAGCATTCAGCCCAGCCTCTCCTGCCCCCTCACATGCATATGTTAGAGTTTTGTGGAGGATCTGATTGAGGAAAATGACAAGAAGAACCTTTCAGTCTCAAAATATAAATCTTCATCCAATGCAAATTCTTATTCCCAAACCCCAGAAAGCAACATGGCCCCCAGGGCGTGAAGAAGAGCAAGAGGAAGCCCCATCCACACCTCTAGGGGGAACATCACTAGGTACTCATCAAAACTGTGAGTAAGGAGGACTCTCAATCCTGAAAGCTGCCCCCAACAGAATGGGGTCAGGGTGATGGGTCTCAGGAAAGGAGGCATGAAGGGGAGGGTCAGGAAAGGACCCCCTGTGGCCAGCATCCTTAAGTCCTTTCTCATCTGGGGTCTCCCCTAGGATGACAATGTCAGCCATGCAACTCAAGGTGACAGCTGCACCTTTTATGCAGACTCCATGCAAATAAAAGGGGCCCTTGCCTGGCATGTTGGGGAGACACCCAGAGCCCAAACACCTGAGACAGGACCCAGCTGCTTCACCATGGACTTCGTGCCAAGCTTCATTTCCCTCCTGATCATTTCTCAAGGTCATTGTCAGGAGTGGGGAGTGCTGAGCCATGTGCCTATGCCTGTTTGTGCTTCCATGTGATTCTAAGTCCCCCTGTGTCTCTGTGTTTGCAGGTGTCCAGTGTGAGGTGCAGCTGGTGGAGTCTGGAGAAGGCCTGGTGCAACCTGGGGGGTCTCTGAGACTCTCCTGTGCAGCCTCTAGATTCACCTTCAAAGACTATGGCATGTACTCGGTCCGCCAGGCTCCAGAGAAGGGGCTGGAGTGGGTTGCATACTTGTACATTAGTAGTAGTGGTAAATATTACATATACTACGCCGACTCGGTGAAGGGCCGCTTCACCATCTCCAGAGACAATAACAAGAACACGCTGTACCTACAAATGAGCAGCCTGAAAGCTGAGGACACAGCCCTGTATTACTGTGCAAGAGACACAGTGAGGGGAAGTCATTGTGAGCCCAGACACAAACCTCCCTGAGGAGGCAGCTGGGCTGGGCTGCAGGGAGCGCCCCGGACACCAGGGAGCACTCAGGACCCACTGCACAGAGAGCAGCCCAGGGAGCAGAGGCAGAGGGAGGGGATAGGGAAGGCCTTCCAATTGTGCTCAGGGATTTCCTATCAAGCTCTCAGCAGCCTCCAGGGAAGGCTCTAACTTCTCATGTTTTCACTGCAGACAACAGTGAAGAAGGGCATTGTGTTTGCAGGTGACATGCAGCCCTGGACTAATGTACTGAAGGCTCCTCATACAGACACACTGTCACCTTGGCTCCTCCATTGAGGAATGTCCACCCTTCCCAATGAGTGTGGAGAGATTTCATGAATGGGACCATGAATTATGCAACTTGGGTGATTCATGGTGAGACCATGTGATTACTCAAGCCAAAGATGTCCAAGTGGGAACACCTTCTACCTCGAAGGGGTCACCTTCTAGAAAAGACACCCTGTGTGAATGTACATGTGGACAGCAGTGGTCCCATTCCAACCAGTTTGCAGTGACAGGTTCCTCATTTCTCTTGGTCTCTCCCTGCATGACCTTTAATGTTTCTACTTCAATCAACTCCTATTTATCATTATTCGGGTGTTTCCTAGGATGATACGAGCTGTGTCTGGGATGCCCTGCACTTCCTTCTGGGCCTTCACTGGAGGAGGTTTTAAACCCACATGACTAGTAACTCTCTGTCCATGAACATCAGACATGTTTCTGTCACGTGACTCAAATCAAGTCCAGCTTCCTCCACTTACCCAGTTCCACAGTCATGTCCACATTAATGTGTTAGTTTCCCAGCAGCACTCCCTTCTGGTACCAGAACCTGCTCCTATCCCTGTGGCTGCTATAGCCAATCCACATGAACAGCGAAGGCCCAGCATTTTCTGGGGTATTCTTTGTAAAGTCACCCAAAACAGGTGCCCATAAAGAAAACACTGATGTATTGAACTTTAATAAAGTAAAACATTTGTCTCACTAAGAATTTCATCCAGGATATTTAATGACAAACTTAGCATGAGATTATATATTGAAATCATCTGGCTGATGGGAGAATATGTGTATTACACATGAATGATGTTGTATGTTATGGGGGAGACCCACCAGCATCTGACCACAGTGACCTCCCAGGGGAAGGGCAGAGGGAGCCTGGGAGGGAGGGAATCCTCTCAGGATTGAAGTTTCCTTTCCTGTGAGAAATTCTATGGTGGAATTGTCCTCACTCACCTCCCTCTGAACCCCAACATCACTGATGACACTGGAAAGAGAAAACAAGTCAATCTCTTTAAATCATCATTTCAACATATGAATGATTCTATATAATGCACATACATAGAATTTTATTTCATGTCTTCTCTCCACATAGAGCCATGACTATTTCTGATGGAACTATCTAGTGTCTCTGCAGTAGGCCATGCGTTTGCAGAAGGGAAGAGTGTGCGCAGGAACCTGCAGATACATTCACCAAATTTCCTGCTTCAAAAATCATTGGTGTCTCATCTTTCTGTGCTTGGGAGGTAGTTTCTCAGATCAAAGGAACAACATAAATTGAGATGTAAGATGCTGAGAGTGGCTGTCCTTTATTTTGATATTTTGAACAAGGGTAGAATTTATATAAAATTACAGACAACGAATTTGGAAATGGTGGATACACTAGGGTGTTAAGATTCAGAAACTCTCCTAACAAATGCTAATCTCATTAAATCTATTTGAAAGGTGCCTGAGAAGTTAAAAGTGTGACCTGCTCATCTATCCCCCATTTCTCCTCATGGTCAGAAAGTCTAGGCTAAGCTTTGACTGGAATCCATTGAGTCTCATGACCCATGGGGTTTCCTGAGCCTGAATACCTGGTGAATGAGGTCAAATGCAACAGAGGTCCACATACAGGCCTCAGAATGACCAGGGAGGCCCGACCTCAGTCCCTCCACTTATAGGAAAGCCTGTCCCACATGCAAATTTTTGTTCAACTTCTAGGGTACATCCACCCCTGTGCTGTGCAGGCTCACAGCTCTCTCCTCACTCAGGGCTGAGGTCTCTGGGAAGGCAGAGCTGTGGTCTAGAAGAACATGAGACTGCTGGGTCTTCTCCTGGGCCTGCTGACAGCACCCCAGGGTGAGGGTCTCAGGGGTGGGTCATGGGTCATGGGATGGCTGTGACTGCAGGTGACTGACAAGACTGATGCTCCTTGTCCCAGGTGTCCTGACCCAGGTACAGCTGCAGGAGTCGGGCCCAGGATTGGTGAAGCCCTCGCAGACCCTCTCCCTCACTTGCACTGTCTCTGGGGGCTCAGTCACCAGCAGTTACTACTGGAGCTGAATCCGCTAGCCCCATGGGAAAGGGTTGCAGTTGATGGGTGACTGGACAGGGGGCATAAGGTACAACCCAGACTTCATGCGTCATATGTTCATCACTGCTGACACGTCCAGGAACCAGTTCTTTCTGCAGCTGAGCTCTGGAAGCACCGAGGTCACTGCCCTGTTACTGTGCAAGAGGCACAGTGAGGAAAGTCAGTGTCAGCCCAGACACTACCCCCCCTGAGGAGGCAGCAGGGCTGGGCTGCAGAGGGTGCCCTGGACAGCAGGGGGCGTGTAGGGCCCAAAGCACAGAGAACTGCTCCAGGACCAGGGGCAGAGGGAGGTAGAGAGGGAAGGGCCTTCCTATTGGACTCAGGGATTTCCTCTCAACCTCTCAGATACCTTCAGGGAAGGCGCTTGCTCTTTCTCTGAGGCTCTCATTTCCTGCTTTTTCACTACAGACCCCAGAGGACCAGGTAGCTGCTGGCAGATGACATGTGAACAGTTATGGGGACTCTCCTCACCATGTTACTATATTTCCTGCTTTTCTTTAAAAACAGAGACCATCCTCCATGCTCTCATTGGCCTGTGGTTGGAAACTTTTCCACCAAGAGAGACACCTGCTCAGCTATCCAAAAAAAATTATAAGAGGAAGGAACACTTCCACACTTTTTTTTAATGTATTCAGCATTACCCTAATTGAAAAGCAGATGACACTCCTAAGAGAGAAAATTATAGGCCAATATCCCTGATGAACACAGATGCTAAAATTCTTGACTAAATATTAGCAAATGGGATCCAGCAATATTTTAAAAAGATCAGACACCATCACCAACTGAGATTCATCCAGGGATGCAAGGCTAGTATGATATTCACAAATCAATACACCTGATGCATCACATAAACAAATTGAAAGAAGAAAATAACATGACCATGTCTATAGATTCGGAAAAAGCATTCAACAATACCCAACACCCACTTTTGATAAATACTCCCAGCAAAGTGAGAGAAGAGGGCTCATATATCAACATATTAAAGGATATGCATGACAAATCCACAGCCAGAATCATACTCAACGAGCAAACACAAAAACAATTTCTCCTAAGAAATGGATTAAAACAGAAAGATCTGCTTTCACCACTCTTATTCAGCATAGTACTGGAAGTTCTAGCCACAGCAATCAGACAAGAAGAAGAAATAAAAGGCATCCAAATTGGAAAGGAGGAAGTAAAACATTTATTATTCATAGAAGACATGATATTGTACATAGAAAACCCTAAAGACTCCACACACAAAATATACCTAGATTTAATAAATGAACTCAGCAATGTAACAGGAAAGAAAATTAACAACGAGAAATTGATGGTCCTTTTATACACCAATAATGAATCCTCAGAAAGGGAAACCAAACCCACAATCGCATTTACCTTTGAATCAAAAATATTATGAAACGTAAGAATAAACTTTGCCAAGAAGGTAAAAGACTTGTACTCAGAATAATACAGGATGTTTAATAAAGAGATAGAGGAAAATATATTAAGTAAAAAATACACTGTGATCATGTATTGGTAGGATTAACATGATTAAAACGTCCATATTACCCAGTGTACTCTACAGATTCAATGTAATCACTTTTGAAATAGCAACAACACATTTCACAGATCTCTAGCAAATTCCAACAACTTATGTGGAATAGGAAAAGACCTCAATTAGCCACAGCAATCTTGAGAAAGAAGAACAAAGGTGGAGAAAACACAATACCAGATATTGAATTATACTCCAAAGCCATAAAAATCAAAACAGCCTGGTACTGGCACAAGAATAGGCATATGCATCCATGGAACAGAACAGAGAACCCAGAAATCTACCCAAGCCATCATACTCAATTAGTATTTGACAAAGGAGACAAGAGTATACAATGGAGTAAAAATAATTTCTTCAATAAATATTTTTAGGAAATTGGACAGATAACCATGCAAATAAATGAAACAATACACAAACATACTATACACAGTAATAAACTAAAAAATGGTTAAAAGACTTAAATATAACTAGGGAGAACCTAAAAATCCCAGAAGCAGCCTCCAGCAGCAAAATCTCAGACATATCTGATAGCAATGCCTTTACATATAAATTTCCCAGGACAAATGAAAATAAGGAGAAAATAAATAAATGGGAATATATAAAAATAAAATGTCTGCATAGCAAAAGAAACTATCAACAAAATGAAATGGAAGCCCACAATATGGGGGAACATGTTTTGCAAGGATCCATGTGATATAAAGTGTTGATATCCAAATATATAAAAAATCCATACAACTTACCCAAAGAAAATCAAATTATCTAATTAAAAAAATGGGCAAAGGACCTCAGAGGGAACATAGAGTAGGCCAAGAGACATAAGAAAAATGCTCAGTCATTCACCTTCAGAGAGATGCCTATTAAAAGGACAAGGAGGTATCAGCTCACACCTGTCAGAATGGCTAACATCGACAAACTAAGAAATGACAAGTGCTGGTGAGGGTGTGGAGCGAAGGGAACCCTCCTACTCTGCTGGTGGGAATGCAGGCTGGTGCAGCCACTATGGAACTCAGAATGGAGTTTCCTCAAAAAATTAAAGATGGAGCCGAGACCTGTTTGGCTCAATGGATAGAGCATCGGCTTGGGGACTAAAAGGGTCCCATGTTCAATTCCGGTCAAGGGCATGTACCTTGGTTGCCAGCATATCCTCAGTAGGGGGTGTGTAAGAGGCAGCTGATCAATGACTCTCCCTCATCGATGTTTCTAACTCTCTCTCTCCC